>JBBPCW010000006.1:14096469-14116042 GCA_037974425.1 Phenacogrammus interruptus
AGAGAGAGAGAGAGAGAGAGAGAGAGAGAGAGAGAGAGAGAGAGAGAGAGAGAGAGAGAGAGAGAGAGAGATGTGCTATTGTCTCAGGCTGAGGGAATGTAAAAAGCAGAGATTACTGGCAGTACCATTCTGGGGGGATCAGTGAGCTGACAGGTGTTTACATGCAGGAGAGAAGAGTAGGAAAACTCAGTAAACCATTACAGAGAGCCTCTGAACCTTGGAGTGCAGGTGGGTCTCCAATTCACCTTTACTGCCATCTCCACAACCCATCCAACCAGAGCACTTTGATCTGGTACCAGTCATGAATTACACACCGAGCAGCCCATAATGGATACAGGAACTATACAACTATAAAATGCTTAAAGCCAGAAAAAAGTGTACTTTGTTTGTAACCTCAATCAAAACTGTGCCAGATGATGTCTCTAAAACGCATTACATTTTAAGCCCTGTGTCTCATGAGGACAATATAAAAACCAATGTATTGACTCAGAGGTGCCTCAGTTTAATCATCGACAACTAGCGTTGTTGCAGAGAGTAAACAGCAGGATACCTAGTTCAGCTCCTACTCCAGCCCAACCACAATCACAGACATATGTAAGGTTTTAAATGCATTAACTTTGGTGTGCTGCTCTGGAAACCACTTCCACAGAGGCCTGATGTACTCTGCACGCTCAAACAGAGAGGCAAAACATGAAGGCCTGGGGGGGATCGGACCTATTACAAACATCCCAGTTCAAACCCTGAACATGGTCTGAGCTGAAGCCATTGAGGTTTCCCTCATTTCCCCTATACCTCATTCCTTCTGATGATATAGATCTAATAATTATTGCTCAAAATGAGACAGTGTAGCACAGAACAGATTGATTAGTGCTGCAAGGCAACTATTACACCATAGTAAAAAATACTGGAAAGAAAAACATGTCTCTCAAAGCTTAGAGGCACTTTTCAAATTTCAAACATGTTATTTCTTGACCCATTTTTCTGTGCTTGTATACATTTGCAAGAAATATATTTACTATGAGATGTTCAGCTGAGAAGAAATGAACATCAATGTTCAAAGCAGTTTTAATAGAATAAAATATGAGTAATTATCCTGGCAATAAACATTGTAAGGTTGTGAAATGTGGAATGTAATAATAAACACATAACACACATAAAGTATTGCTAAACAGTCATCCCCACAAGCCTTTCTCCAGACATTCAGCATTGAATGTGCTAAGTAAAAAGCTGGTTTGCCTCTTAGGTGGATCATAGAAACAGTTTTTACTTCATTTCCTGTTAAGGCTATTTTAGTGTGTGTGTGTGGTAGGTTGTGGGAAAGTTCTTCTTCATGGTGTATCATCAGGTCCTAAAGCACTTCTGACTAAGACACCCATTGCGTGCCTGGCAGAGTGCATCACTTCCAAAATTAATGAAAAATCGAAACATCCAACCACATTGTTTCCATCCACAAAAATAGAAGCGTTCTTTTATTGTCGACAGAGATGCATTCAGCGTATATATCATGTGGGACTGCTCTTTGATTCAGCCTTTAATATTCAGGTATTAAAACTCTAACAGGTTGCAGACACTAATGGAATTTCCTCTTTGTCCTCTGAACTAGCCGTGCTCTTTAATTTATTTGATTTGTATGGTATCATTTCATTTTTCTTTGATTTTTCTGCTTGTCGTTTGAATTTTCCTGCACCATTAACAAGCATCAAAGTTTGTTTTTTTCCTTTTTTTATAGCTGAACATAGAGAATGCAATAATGGACCTCCAAGTGCATCATAAATAAGACTGATATTTCTTTGTACCTACGTGTTCAACTTTGTGCCAAAGGTCAGGCATCTAGGCTTTTCTGATTGTCAACAGAGCTCTGATGGGATGCAGTCCTGCGCTCCTAATGTAAGAGGCCTAAAACAACTACAGACAGCGAGAACTCATCATAGTATCAACTGGTAGAACAAAAAATACAGCAGTTTACTCACTATAGCGCCACATCTGAAAGCCCCTTCAAATCATTACCAAAGTACTCTAGAAAGCAGCAATATACAATGTAAAAACCTGAATGTTTGTTACAATGTCCCACTTTTTTTTAAAAAAGTCACACATGAACACACCACCCTCAGCACACAGTGTGAACAGGATGAAATTGTTCCCTGTATTTAACCCATTCACCAAGTAAAGCAGCAGGCAGGCAAGAACACAGTACCCAGGGAGCAGTGTGTGGGGACAGTACCTTGCTTAAGGGCACCTCAGTGGTGCCACTGGCAGTCCTGGGATTCAGACCCACACTCTTACAATCACAACTGCAACTCCCTAATCACCAGGGCACCAGCTACCCTAAAAATCTTCTCCCCGTGCCCCAGACTCTGGGGGATGTCAGCAACCAGTAAAAGTGCCAGTAAAACATGTTTCAGATTTATAAAACAAGACTGCAGTACCACCTGCAATGTGCATTATTTTCTGCTACCTTAAGTCAATTTTGTCTTACCTAATATTTAACAAGCTCAAACAAACAGTCTTCCATACCTTTAATGAACACTGAATGACTTGGTCAGCTAGCAAACATTAAATAGCAAGCTAGATATAATAAGCTCTCATTCTAAAAAATGTAAAATCTCTAAAATCTCATTCTAAGTTAAAAAAAAAAGACTTTTGAATTCTCTCTCTCTTCTCTGGCTCTAATGGACTGGCTGTATTGGCTGTTCAGTCTACGTTGAAATGTGGGGCAGTTGGTAGCCTAGTGGTTAGGCATTCGCCCTGCGATCAGAAAGTCCAGGTTCGATTCCCAGGCCGCTCGGCACTGCTGAGGTACCCTGAGCAAGGTACCGTCCCCACACACTGCTCCCCGGGCGCCGTGTCCCCCTGCTTCACTTGGTGAATGGGTTAAATGCAGAGGGTGAATTTCGTGCTGTTCACACTGTGTGCTGTGGTGTGTTCATGTATGACCAAATGATCACTTTCACTTCACTATATTGCAAAAAGTGGAGATGTAAATTGTGGGCTGAAATTATTTGCCCGAACTGTAGAACAATCTGTGGGGATTGTACTCCTTGTAAAATGCCACAGCACGTTTCACAGTGAATCATTGATAAACCGTGTGACAGCTGAGACTGGATAAATCAGACCTAACTTAGCCAACCCGCTTACTGTGTAGGGTAGTGCCCATGCCAACCCCTGTCCACTTTCTAAAATGCCTAAAAAAGGGCACCTGTGCATCAGAACTAGAGTATGATGGAATGAAGGGAAGTGGTCTGACCTGAAAAATCACATTTTCTTTTACATCATATCGACAGTCAGGTGTGTGTCCATCACTTTCCTATAAAAATGTGACAGCTGAGGTGCGTTTGAACTCATAAATTACTCAAAATACACACGTATAATTACACAAAGTTTATATTTATAAGCTGTTGGTTTTTTGGTTGTTTTTTTGGATATCATGTTGCTTGCTTACAGGTTCATTCCACTGGTTAGAATTTCATTGTCCTCTTTTTGGTGAATTTCATAACAATGTATTTTGTTGAGTTTAAAAAAATGCTTCTGTCTAATTTTCAAATATTATTTTATTCATAGTCATCAATATTGTTGTGCTTGTCATGAGTGATAATGTAATATACAGTTCTATCCTCAGACATGCGATCCATTTTTCACTACTGTATATTCATGAATCAATTCTCAAGTAGGAGCTGTCTTCAGGATGAATCTCCATATGTGTGTGTGTTATTCATCAGCCCTCCTCACACGGCAAAGACTTTTTTTTTACTATTTATTGTTGAGACCTGGTGTGTGTTCAGCAGAAACAGCAACAGTAACAATACTGTTCTAGTCTCTAGATAACAGTTTGTGATGTTAATATGTCCACCCACTTCCCAACAGACCAGGGTTTGATTCCTCACCCTGACAAACACATGATATACAAATAAGTGTTTCTAGGAAACACTTTAAATGCAGCATTAAAGTAAAGTGGGCCCAAAATGAACACACCTCAGCACAGCATACAGTGTGAACAATGTGAAATTCTTTCTCTGCATTTCTCTGCATCTTGCTCAAGGGTACCTCAGTGGTGCCACTGGAAGTCCTGGGATTAAAACCCATGACCTTCCAATCACAAGGAAAACTCCCTAACAACAGAGTCACCAAATGCCCCTGTAACATGTGTATGCCACATACACATAAAAGAAAAAAATCACTTTAAAAAACTGCAAAGTCAGCAGTCTGATTTTGGATTAACAAACAAATCTACACTGGTTAAATAAATAAACCTCAGTAAATTATGTTCTCTCAATATTTCCATTTTATTTATAAGCAGATGACCCTGCTTAATGCCATAAAGTACTGATGTATAAAGTACTGAAGTACTGCTGTACCTCATACTACACTCAAGAAAGAATGCTGACTTAGAACCTTTTATGGGTTTGTTACACACAGATCCATTTATCAAATAAAGAGGTTCTTCTATTGCTCTGAGACATGAAGTATTAAAGATTTGTATCCTCTCTACCTTCCAGCATAGCTCACTGCCACTCAGCAGGCCAGGGCCAGATCCAAGCTTATCTCCATCAGAGGCAGCCATCCACATGATGATGTGTGTTTCTCTGCCCAGCACTGCAGAAAAGGCAGGCATGTTCGGATTTGGAAATTCTATAGTCGCTCAACAATGTGCATCATGTTTAGACATCTCACCTTATACTATTCAATCCACTGTAAGTGGATTTTAAATGCTTAGATGTTGGGATAGCAGCTGATCCAAACATGCACTCAAAAACACTCATACATACACACACACACGCACGTAAACACACACACACACACACACACACACACATAGACACATATACACAAGGAGCATGGGATGCCAGACATTCCAAAGCAAGAGAGTGAGAGAGAGTGTGAGATCTGAAGGCGTGCTGATCGCTTTCAAAACAAACATTGTTAATCCACACCTGTGCCCAGAGACCTGAAGCACCCCTCCTACTGGGACGGGCTCACGCCACTGCCATGGCCACAGTTGCTGCACAACCTGAAGAAACAGTGGGTTGTTTCTTCTCCATGTGTCAAGCTCAGTATCAACACTTCCTCGTCGTTAACACCATCTACATTATTACTGCTATTTTAGGGCCCGCCTGAATGTCAGGTCTTGTAATTAACAAAACAGCGGCAGCTGGGTAGCAGAGTCTGGTGAGTCAAAGTAGAACTAGACCTGCTGAAAGTTCGCAGTCATAAACTATCTCATGCTTCTCAGTGAGAGTAAAACAATCACACAGCACAGGAGAATTACGCGGTAAAACACTGCTAACAGCAGCACGAACGTGTGTTTGTTTTCTGTAGATGAGTAATTAGCGGGGAGGGAGCTGAAGAGAGTGATGGAAAAACAGGCCATTCATCGTTTCCTGGCATACTGGTGAACACTGAGGTGATTAGTCAATGGTGTGGTTAGAAGAAAAGGTCAAAGCTTCAGTGGGAGTACCAAACTGAAGCAGGGAATTGTCACAAGGCATGACTTACAAGGAAGCGAAAGGGGGAAAAAACGAAAAGATTCTGCACTTTCTCCATGTCAACCATGTCCGTAGCCTTCAACCTCAATGCATTCCAGTGGAGCAGAATCAGGCATAGTGCAGAGGGATGTTTCCACTCATAGAGAAACCTAACGCTGGTATCACTCTCCTTCTCTCTAAATACTTTCTGCTTGTGCCATCCAGGAAAAAACAGTGCTCAGATTATTAACTGGGGTACTATTTTCTGTCCACTGTCATCCCACCCCTCACCCCACCCTCCCTTATGAGTGTAAATCACGAAGTAAAAGCAGATGTGTAGTTTGCTTCAGACATGCGAAGCAGCAGGGTAACTGCTGGAATGGGAGTAATATTCTGCTCTGACCTCAAATTGTTGATGTTTCTCTAGCTTCTCCTGAACACCCCAGCTCACCTTACACCTACACATAGAACTGCAAAACAGCTCTTGCTGAGGAGACCGTTTACGCTACCACTCCAGTTCACTTTTTAAATACTCAAATATTCAATAATGCTTTCAGAACACATCAGTTTGTCATCCTTTAGAAAACACATGCACTGATTTGATCTTAAAATGCATGTGAAAACTGATCTTATAATATAATCAAATTTGACATCATTGTTTTTTGATCTTTCAGAGGCAAATTCAAAAGACTTCACAATACATTTAAAACGTAGAAATCCCCATTGAAATCAGTTTCAGTTTCAAGTTGTGCCATTAATTTAACTTCAGTTCCAAACATGACATTGGATTAACTTTCGATTCTAAGAATAAATCTCTTGGTGTCTGTTAAAAAAAATTGCTATATGTTATGACCAGTCATAACATTGGAACCACCGGGCAAATATTATATAGGTCACCATAGTGTCACCAGAATGTCTTGGTTTTGCAGAACTGGTTTTGCAGAGTGATGATGTGAGTATCATTCTGAATGTTACCACTGCCATTAGGGAATACCAGGACTCAAGGCTTTCCAGCAGAACATCTCCCAGAGCACGATACCACTTCCATGGGCTTAATTCTAAAGCACATCCTGGTCTCATCTCTTCTCAAGGTAAGTCACATGCTGACACCCAGTTATTCACATGATGTAAAAGAATTGCTCCATGAACCAGTTCTGATCCCCATCACAGCATATTTAATAATCTGTAGTATCTTAGTAGGTTTATCAACCATGAGGGTGGTTTCAGTAACAAACGTTCACATTCCAAACATATGTACCATAACTCTAAATCAGAAGCAAAGACATATTGGTTGAATGGTTAATTTAAATGGTTTCCAGCAGCTTGGCACACCATGTTTTTTTTAAATCCAACTTCTGGTGGTGCGTAGAGGAACTGTCATCTGTTTCCAATGAGGAGCTTTTCTCTGATTGTTGAACTTGTTGAGGGGCTGTCCAGCCAAGTCTTCTGTCGCTCTCTCTTTCTTTTACTAAATAAACAGGAAAGAGAGCCTTGTAACCAGATGCCTAAAGAGAATAGGAAGCAGTGACAGGGATCTTAGCTCACTTACTACTTTACTCTTAGAGATTAGTCCTTTTAGTGTTCATGTCTTAACAAAACCTATTCTAGTAATCACATAGAATCACTAGGTGACACATATTAGGGTTGAGCGATTAATCGAAATGTAATCGAAATTCAGAATTCAGAACCTATAATTGATCAAAATTTTCCAGGTCAATTATTTTGATTACTTTCCCTTTAAAAACACTACCGCGTGTGGAGTCACGTGACCCCGCTCCGTTATGTTACGTTATTCCGCCGACATGTCAAGCATGGAGAGCTTAAACACTGAGAGAGCTGAGCAACTTGTCAGTGAACTATGAGGGCAAATAAATAAATAAAAGAATCACTCATTAATCGTAATCAAGTTAAAATGTTCAATTAATCGAGATTTTGATTTTACACCAAATCGCCCAGCCCTAACACATATCATAATACAAGTGCGATCACTAACACATCACACTGGAACAAAACGAGTATTTTTTAAAGCAGAGGAAGGGCAATAGCACATTGTCGCTGCCATATCAAAAACTATAATCCTTTTAAAAATGCTGGTTTCTCTATATTTTGTAAGAGCCTGTCAATAGAAAACGAATTGGAAAATACAATTACATTAACTTAAGAATACTTCCTTGTTCGCTTATAAACTTTCTATTTATAAAACATACAGACCTGTTCTGACAGTGACAAAATCCTTATGACTCATCCAGCATGTATGATTCAGAAGGATGTTTTGGATTTTTTAGCTATCTTCCCACTTCCCTCAGTGATTCTGGCAACTCTAATATCAACCTATTACAGGCCTACTGGAGTTTTTTTTTTGCTCTTAAAGGTTCTCTCTTGTACGTCTTATAATAAGCAGTGTAAGGTTCTTACCGGAATGGTTGTTATATGAGAGAATATTGTGCTGAAAAGCTCTGGTACTCTATATGGGTTCTGAGAGGGGGGTGGGACATGGTGTGGGAATTGTGTATTGATGCTGGACAATGGAGTTACTGTTTTAATCTACTCAAAGAGTTATGAGACTTCTCTTTTCTCCATGTCCCAACACATGGTCCCCTCTGTCATCGCCTTATCCACAGCCCATTGAAACTCTGGCTTAATTGAAACAAATTCCAGTTGTAGCCCCCGTTTTCTGAAAGCTCTAGGAATATTTTTCCGGAAACTATGAAAAAAAAGTGAAGTCATAAATTTAAGGAATAATAAATCACGAGACAAAGCTACACTTCCTTCTGCCTGCAATGCTTGCTGAAGCTCAATTTACTGGTTGCTCTTAACTTAAACTCTACAAATTCTCTCGCAGTACAGTTCTAAATAAAAGCAGATGCATTTGGGGTTTTTCCCCCCATATTTGTTTTTTCATATTATTACCCAAGCATGCTTCTAGAAGAACATAATGTTCAGTGGGTGCAAGTGTTATATTCACATTGTCTGATACGTAATAATTTGTCGATAGTGCCAGGAAAAGGTCCACCGAGAGCCATCAGAATCAGCAAGGGTTAATGGGCTGATGGGGACACTGAGGGCGAAGAAGGCATGTCCAGTGACAAGGTGGAGAAAACACCTGACGATGACGTCTCGGCTAATGGGCTGACAAAGGCCTCGCTCCATCTTGCTGCTGAGAGATTTATCTAAGCTCAGTCAGTGCTCTCTTTCACTGTCTACTTCTTCTCCACCATCAGCTCCGCTCTCTCCATCATTCTCTCTTTGCCTCCCATCCTTCACTCGTCCCCTTGTGCCCCTCTCGCGGGTTGTCCTACCTGCAGACCCCCGGAGCAGCATCTCATCTGTCTGTCTGTCAGTGACTGGGTAATTGGAGACGTTTAGGTCATAAAATCCAGGTGGGTGGGGGAGGAATGTGTGATGAACCAAGCGATGGGCCTTCCCACGCTTGTCCCAACGTGGTGCTTGCGCTGGACCACCAGGTCAAACAAAGCAAAACTTACAATTCATCCACCATGAGTAATTTTTCAAATTTAAGGGATACTTGCTTTGTTCATGTAAAAATTCCTATGAGCTTTGGGACAATTTTCAGTGGGGTTTTCAGTACCTCGATCTGTAATTATAGAACGGTTGACCACCCTGGAGCTTTCACTTTGTTTTGCTCTCCAGATTCAATGCTCTCAATGTTGGGGCAAGACTAAGTTGTAATGTGTAAAGAATCTCTAAATGTTACATTTGAATTGCTATAAATTACAGTTCTCTATATAGTGAAATATATGGCATACATTACATTGACATGTAGACTCTCGAGAAGAGAATATGCTGAAGAAAGATATTCCAGTGAAATATTCCAGTTTTGAGGAACCCAATGTTATTGATTATTGAGGTGATTTACAAAAAACACTTTGCTATAAATTAAATTGTCTTGTTGTTATGATTTGCTTGATGGCAGACTTGATTCTATTTATAGAACCTGTCAACAGAGACTGGTAGAAATCCTTTCTTTTAATTTTGTGTTGTGTAGCATAAAGATGAATGGCCTGATATGGCTTTTGTATAGATGAGATTGGTTAGGATGAAATGTGTGTACTGTGTGCTGTCAGATGTAATTATACTGATGGCCTGTGCTTCAGCTTCCTGCTTCACTATAAACGAGTGCAGAAAAAAAAGTCAAATCAATAACAGGCAGAAAGCAGTTTGGCATAAACAGTTTTGACATACAGAATTTTCAGAGGTCATCTTATAGCTGGATGTATGCCTTTGTTCTGGCCAATGCTGCATTAAGGGATCAACTTGCATTAAAAATATGCAGTTTTTAAATATTCCACGATTGAAAAGTTTCAATACTTACAGGGTGAGGAAAATGGAGGTTCTTGAATTTAATTAAATTGCTTTCAAATCTCTGCCAGCTGTGCATAAGTGTGGTCAAGACTAGACTGCAAAATTCCTTTCCATGAATCTAAGCTGCAATTTATGATTCTAATCCCATCTTAGCAAACAAAGATCAAATTAGGATATAACTACATTATGTGGAAGTTAATAAACAAAGGTCTTTTTCTCCAAAGAACCATTCAATACCTGTTCTTCTTAGGGAACAGTCCAAATAGCCCAATTTTAGTTGCTATTTTAACACTTAATCCAAAGGAGCAATTTTAACACCTATTTTAAGGTCTTTTCAGTTCACCTACATCACACCTACAGAACACAGTAGGGTCTTGTGGTTGATGTTGTGTAATCATTTTGACCATTACACAGTCTTATGTCCCACTCCTCATCGTTCGACTACATTTATGTCTAATTTACCCTTTTCATTCCTTTTGTCCAAACTGCTTCCCCTCTCCACCCATGAAGACTATTCGTTTCTGAGTTTGCCAAAGTCTGTCTGCTTATCTGCTTTCTGTACTCTATTCCCGAAAATGAACCATCACTGCACCTTTCTTTGCGGCAGCTAACATCACAGTTCTCAGATTTCCCAGATTGTTTCTTAATGAAGCTTATCACTGTTTATTTCCTTTGTCAGTCAAAGCATGCAAAAATGATTTCCTATACAAACAGCACCACTTAATCGCATATCTGCATCAGAAAAAAAAGTTCTTAGTTGTCACATTCCAGAAGGTTAGAAACCTGGCGAGCCAGGATTACTTAATTCCAAGTTACGGGTTTCAAAATATGTTTTTAAAATACAATAATTCAGTTTTACCACACAGCTTTTTTTGTTTACACATTAAATCTGGTATTTTAAACATACTCCTTCTGTTCTGCCAGCAGGATTCCTAGATTTCCCAAGTGTAAGCAAATCGGAGAGCTGTGATAATAGTGAGGTATGAGTGTGTTATGCAGGGAGTTTGTTGATATTAGAGTAAGATTTTATAAAGGAAATTATCTCAGGCTGAACATCATATCTGTGTAATACCAGCATTCAGGCCTTAACTACCGGTACGTCGCTCTGGATAAGAGCGTCTGCTAAATACCATAAACATAAACGTAAATGTAAACGTAAACCTGACACAGATCCCAGCTTAGGGGTCAGAAACAGGGTTCCTAAATGGTTCTTGACTTCATACAATTCTTGTAGCTGTCTTTAAGTGGTATATAACTTTTACAATAGGTTTTTACAATTGAAAAAGGTTCTTCACTGTGACACATTTCATTAACGATCCTTTAATGATGTAAGAACCTCCTCTGAAAGGATTTTGTAAGGCACTGCTTAAACAAAAACACTTTTAGACCCCTTAGTTATCCAAGTGCTTTGTTAAACACCCTCTTATGCATAATTCCTATTTGTAAAAAATTATCAAAAAATAATCAGAAAGGACAAACTGCATTCACTGCAGACAGATAGTGCAGCACTAGAAGAAGTTTGAAGGAACTCTAAAGCACACTTACTCACATGCTCCTCACCTGGCACACGGAAGAAGTGAATTCCTTCTCATCTTCTTAAGTGCCTTGGAGGCAGTATGCATATCTGCAGAGCTGCCTGTGTTTTGAGTGGCACAGTCATCTTTAGAAGTGAAATGACCATGGAAGACTGGGGGACACCCCACACATTGCCTCTTCTTCAGTGACTAAGGATGAAAAAGTGAAATATGTTATTTTATAAACAGTTTGAAATGGTAACAGAAAAAGAACGTGTTTGCTATAGGTTTCACATTAAAGAAAAATATACATATTAATGTGTATTACTGAAAAGCAAAAAACAGAGGAGTGTCCATGACTTGTGTTTTCATCCTCTATAGCCTACATATAATTATTCCAGAGTATTCAAACACACACACACTTTATATATACGGTCTTATATATAAATATATATAGAAGAAGAAAACAGCACGGTCTTATATATATATACATATATAAATTAAATGTGTATAAAAAGTGTGTGAAGTCCCTATAAAAGAAAAATAAGAAATCTCTAAATGAATACATATACTACAACAAAGAATCATCATTGCTGCTCTCTGTTTTTCTGTCCTACTTGCATATATTGCACAGTGCTGTTTTCTTCAGACCAGCAGTCAAGGTTTACAAGAAGATCTGCCCCCTGTGTTATTGCTGTTATGATGTCACGCACACAGGTCATGAGACACGCAAGGGCAACCGGACATGAGTGCGTCACATGATATAGAAGACAGGTAAGGGAGGTAGTCTGTACTCAGTCATTCACCCTCAACCATTCAGTGTACTAGACCTTCGTACCATGAGTACTGCGGCCTTTCAAACCTTGTGTGTGAGTAAGAACGTGGAGTCCTGTCGGAGTCCTGACTGTCTGAGTTCTACAAACTCTCTTGCGCTACTCCATGTTTGGGTTATTCCACCACACCACACTGGTGTATTGGCTGCCATCTCGACACATCAACCAATTCCAAGTGCCTTAAATGCGATACATTCTTGTGAGACAGTGAAAAACAAGGCAGTGTGTCACGGTCTGGTCAGTGGCTGGTTAGAGCCACTGCTTTTTTATTAATGTTTCTGGTTTCTTCTGTTCTGTTTGTTCATGTTTTGGGTGCTTTTATTTTGAAAACGCGTTCACGTTTTCACCTGTCCTGAGTTCAGTTAAAGTGATGATGTTTTCTGATTGGTTTCTGTTCGAGGCATGTTATGTATTTAAGTTCCCTTTGGTGGGTCACACATTATCTGTCCATCGCCTCACTATGCTGCGTTTGCTGAAAGCCCTGTCCTGTTTTTGCCACGTTCTGGTTCCTGTTTCTTGCGGCCGTCGAGCCAGGTTTATTTTCTGTTTTTTCGTTTAATAAAGACAACCACAGCATGAATCCTTGGTTTCCTGCTAATTCCTGCAGCTCCCAAGGTAGCGTGCAATGTGGGGCTCGTGCCCCACATTGTGACACAGTGAAGTAACGGCAAACCAAACTTTATTTATGTTGACTAGCTTGAAGAACGATGCGTAAAGCTATGTAATTAAACCCAACTCTAAAATAACCTTAATAAACATAAAAATGAGATGGATGGTGAAAAATTTTTTGGTTATAAAAAAGTCCAGACATTTGGCCCCCAGATTTCTAATCTCAAAATAATAGAAATCTGTGAAGGCATGTCTGAATTTATTTTGTCCAGAGTTCTTGTGCGCTATTTTGTTTGAGCGAACATGCCACTTTAATCAGCTCTGTGATACTAAACATGATGCAAAATGAATGTTGTTCCCACAGTTTTCACTTCCATCTGAAATTTAATTAAACACTCCACTTGGGATTTTTTTTGTTGTTCTGCTTGATTTTGTTTAACATTTTGGTAGCCTGCTTAAGTGTCAGTGCTATTTGACAGGGCTATATTGGCCAAGAAACACAGGAGTTGGAATCTAAATAACCGCTACACTTCAGGACTGGCTGTGACAACACTGCACAGTGCCAGCATTTTATAAAACAAGTTTTTTACCTGACATTGTGGTAACCCATGTGATTTACATTCCTGACCATGAGACCGCAACAAAGGCAAAAAAACAGGAGTCTTATGGCTAAATCATGAGACATGACAGCTATGCATCAGAGGATGATGAACTGAAGGAGCAGTGATGCTGTTAAGTGGCAGCAGTCTGGGTGTGGGGTGGGTGGGTCTTGTTTACAAATAAAACAACAGATGAAAGTGCCATGTCGTTGAATGCTGTCGAAATGGATGCCTTTACAGTGGTCTCCTGAGGCTAAAATGTGTCTCAGATCACCTCCTGAATGGATTTGAGCTGCCAGATTAAAATCAGTTTTAAATGTGTCTTGGATGCATTTACACTTACAATTTTTACTGGCTAAGCCCTGTCTGGATTACATGAAAATGTTTGAAACGACCGGGTTTTAACAGGGTTTTTTCATCTCATGAAGTTGAATTCTGTAAGTACTTCCAAACCTTATGTGTGTCTTATTGGACCGGCTGTTCTTTCTTAAGGGTATGATACAATGTTTTATATGACTTGGTACAGATTTTTAAGCTCTTACCATGTTTCATTCTGATGAATCACAACACTTCTGACTAATTCATTTTCGTTAGATTTTTCCCCATCCATACCTATATATCTATAGTGCAGTTTACAATTCAGGCTGCTGTATCCCCAGTGACTTAGTTGCATTGTAAGTCATTAGGCAGAACCACAGGGCAGCAAATCCTGCCACTGGCTCAGACCAACTCTCAAAATTCCACTGCTCTCCTGTATTGGATTACAGTCTCGTAGTGGGGAAAGTAAATACCTCCTTTATTGCAGCTCATCCATTTGGTTTATGTGTTATTAAATTATAGACCAGGCAGAGTAATAACAGGTATGTCAGACATGCAGTCCAGCCAGGGACCCCATCTTTCCCCTCAAGTTTATATTGTTTTCATTTCAACAGAAGAGATAAAATCAGATGAAGTCATTTTTGAATTTCATTTCATTTTAGATTTATAAGTATGGACAAAGGTATTAGGCACCAGATTGTATATTACTTGTTCAAAAATGTATCTCTAGAGTTTTTAATGTTTGAAGTAAATGAACAAACAAACTTCCATCTGAATAACTAAAGAACATGGAAGCATCAATTTTACTGCACTTCATATGGAAATGACCACTGAGGAACTGACCAAGATAGACAATAATCTTGGAGCTGATGTTGTGTCCCATTCCATGTGCACTGCAGCCAATAGGGGAAAAGAAGGATTAAAAAAGTCAATGTTTCCTAAATAACTTAACCCTGGAATACATATTTCTTCTTCACAGTAAATATGTCAAAATGCACTGTTTGGCCATGATGTTTGGTTCAGTCCCGCATGGAATAGCTAACGAAACATCTTATCGACAGCTGTGGGATCGCCATGGTTTGTCCCTTTTGTGATAAGCGTGAGGGTTTGGGCATGGTATCTCCTCTTATGGGCCAAAATAATCACAGTCAATTCCCAAACATGCTCAGGCAGTGTTAGAGAATGAGTGAATCCTGGATGTGTCACTAGAGGATACGTCCAGTATGACGTGTTCAGATAATGCAGATCTAAATTAAATCTGACTGATACAAGGTGGGGCACTGAAAGGTAAAATCAGACTATCAAAGGTACATGACGCAAGGTCTTTGTGCATTCTATTTGCCCCATTTTAAGCTTCCTGATGAACTGCCACAAAAATGTAATTTTGTTGGGTCCAAAAGTTTGGTGGGGTGCAATTTGGTGCGAACAGCTCCTATGTGCCTCCCTCTCTCTTGTCTCTTGTCCTCTCTCACATCCATGCTCACTTTCTGTTTTTATCTTTTTTCTTCTTTTTAAATTCTGCCCCCCTTTATGATCCCATCATTCCTCCCCTCTCTGTGGCTTACCTCTCCCCCTGGACTGGTGAATTTGTTCTCTTATTCTATTAACTCCTCAGTTCATAAGTACTCTGTGTAGTTTTGTTATGACAGGCCACGTTTGGGGGCTTGAACAACAGACAAGTGATCCTCATTCACCCTTGGCATCCATATGCACATCCGTACACAGCTGCTACCTTCTGACAGTCAATCCATGCACAATTTTAACAAAGTTTTTGGAACAGTCTTACACTTCTTGAACTAATTACATGCTATATTCCCATATCTGATACCGTATTTATGTCTAACACCACACTTCCACAATTCATTATCAACTAAAAGAGAATGGGTTCCTTTACTGATACAGGACTTTCCCCAGTGCCACTGTTGCTCTCAGCTTGCTCATCACAGGTTTAGATTTCGATTTCCATGAAGTTGCCTCATACATTAGCTCACTGTCAGAACAGGCATATTCCGCAGCCCAAGAACCACAGGACATGTGCTGGTCTTTCCAAGCATACACACCAGTCTGAGTTTTTCAGGGTTCCATACTTCTAGGTCAGTAGTTCTCAAACGGGGGGGCGGGGGGAACACTCTTGCGGGGCGAACACTCTCGCGGGTGGCCGCGAGTTGGCTACCGAAACACTCTCGCGGCGGGAGTAGACTACCGGATGGCTAACAGCTAAATGCAAATTAAATGCAAATGCCACCGATTTGCACCTCTTTAAACACAAACGAATCAACCCTTCGGGGGAGGGGGTAGTTGCGGTGTTACTCGGTATCCAACTACAAATCATCTTCCCGGTGGGTGGGGGCTCAGCTTGCAAAAGGTTGAGAACCACTGTTCTAGGTCATGCAGAAGCTGCCCAGAACTCCAGCCCTCAGTTTACACAGATCTCTCCCAACCATTCTTATGAAACAATCTAAAAGAAAACATGGTCCAAAATTGCAAATTGTCATAATCTCCATATTTCCATATCTATATACTCTGTTACTTAATCCTTTCTCAGTTCCATCTCTGTTCATTAAAAAAAGTGTGTGTTTGGGGGGTTTGGGTGGTGTCAGGCTTCTAGCTCAAGCGAAAGTCAAGAGTTCTCACCACCCCTCACCACCCCTGCAGTTATACAACTTATTCTCCAAAATTAATTTACATTGTGTTTGTAAGCATAACATTTTGCAAATGTTAATGCAGTTAGTCAATGTTGAGGAGTAATTTGATTCCTGTTTTTTCACCAATGCTTCCCTGCAGACTTTTTTCCAGTTCTCCAAAATTCTAGTGCAGTTTTACACGTACAGATTTATTTATTTATCAAATATTGCCCTTTCTCTTCAAATATACTAATTTAGGACAAGCCAGTATGAACAGTGCAAGGATACACCACCACTCCGATGTCAGTAAACCATCTTGCAGGATGTTTGCTGTTATAGCTTTCTGGGAGATTTCCTGATCTGCCAGAACTTGCCTTTACTTCCACTGTTCCTTTAAATTATGATGTGGAAATTATGGAAATTATGGAAATGTTTTAACTTTTAATAGCATTTCCCTCCTTTGTAGGCATCAATTTTCAATTAGCAACAATTTTTGTTAACACAATGTTTCTTATTAAGGAGTCCTAATTAAGGATTAATAATTTAATCAAGTTTTGAGACTTTACTCTTGCAAGCCATAATAACTGTCTTTGTGGGTTATTGTACATAAACATTTGAAAAAATGTCTTTTTAATATGTTTGCTGCAAGTTTATCCTTTTCACTTCAAAAATCAACAAAATATGCAATTTGGCTAGAGTTGCCCCATTTTCTGCACAAAACTGTACACAGACCATATACATGAAACATGAAGCTGCTTTTGAATGTTGCCATACTTAGTTTGAGGATGTCTGAAAACGTAAGTAGGTCAGGTAGCAGTGAAAATGGTGTATATTAAAACTGTGGACAGTTAAAGGGCAGTGGACTCAGAATTAATCAAAGCTTAAAGCTTATAATCTAACAGAGGGTCTTACTATATTAACATTGGTCCCCTGCGCACATTGTTCTTTTTTGCTTGAACAGTGCTGAATCACTGCTTGAGTTATCTGGGAATGAAAAGGTCCACTTTGTGCTTAGGCTTCCCACACAGGTACAGTGATTCCGCCGTCTTTGTCTTGCCCTCATAAACATGTCACCCGCCACAACCAGGCGCAGCTCATGAAATCCCCCCCACATCTTACTGTCTGATGATTCAAATGAAGTTGTCCTTGTGATGAAAATAACCACACTCCCCAGCGTTTACTAAAGAGTGTTTCATGTGGGACTAGATGTGAAATGGAGCAACTAGAACAGTGAAAATTTTTACTGCTTCGCAAATTCTTCTAAGGATTATGGAGCCAGTACGGACAATAACTTTTGTACTATATTCCCTAGACAAATATATAATGCAAAGAATGAATAATTCACTAGAGAAGAGTCAGTACTCTTTGGGGGTTCCTACTAACACTGAGGAACCATTAACAATAGGTTGTGATATATAACATTACTCACAGCACCTGTACAGATGTCTATGATGTACAGGTACATTCTGTGAAATTGAGTAAAACATTATACATACATTTCACAGCACTAAAGCACTTTACTGAATTTTACTGAAGGACAAAAACGACAAAGAATCCGTGAATGTTACTCTGCTACCTGATAAACCAGTAGAGGTAATTTCTGAAGCGTAGTGATAATTCTTTGGGTGTGTGAGCATTTGCTGTCAGCTGCTCAGGATCCACACACTGGCCCACACCTCAACAATGACCAGAAGGGAGAGTGGTTGTAATGGCAGCCACATGTTTCACACAGTTCACTTAATGTAAATACACTTTTGAACAGAGCGTGCATGCAGATGCATGAGGACTCTCCCACTCTGTCCCCAATGATCTCTCATTCTCCCTACATAACTGCGCCGCAGATGTTGAAGGAGATGTTATCCAAGCACTGGTTAGGGTCAAGGGCCTTGCTTCTGGATCAGAGACCATTTAAGAATAAAAACACATTAGGCTGAAAATCTGACGTACTGAGCACAAATGATCATGTGTGCAGCAGCAGCCCAACAGCAGCAATTTCTGAGAACCTCTTGTATCTTAAAAATGGTTATTGGTAACTATAGTTACAAATTAAAGAATGTATACAGTATGTAAAGTATGTTTAAACGTATGCAGTAAAGAAAGAGAGAAATTCGTTTTATCATTGTCTGCCCCCAAATGCCTCAGTGTTAACAGCTGGCTGACAGACTCCATTCTGCTCAGTACAGTCCACACAACATCAAGCCTGCTACTCTCGTTATGCTCTCACACCACTAATAGGTAGCTGTCAGGCTAATTCCAAGAACTTCGGATTAAATTTTAAAAAGGAAACTAAATGTTTTCCTTTATTCACTGAAAGTGTAAAATGCTTTCCTGATTCATTCTGCAGTTATTTTGAGTACTATGAATTACTTTCCACATGTGAACATGACTCCATGGTACAACCCCATCATCATTCATCAATCAACACATGATGCTTTAGTAATGTTGTAGTGCTTGGAGGACAGCATCTATGTGACCTTATGGAAGACCTAGACTGGCTCACATCACTGTAAGCACATAAAGATCTGATGGCCTGGTGGTCAGGGAGTTGCCCCTGTTATCAGAAGGTTGTGGGTTCAAATCCCTAGATTGTGAGTGGCACCACTGAGTTGCCCTTGAACAAGGTACTGTCCCCACACACTGCTCCCCGGGTGTCATTGTTGGCTGCCCACTGCCCCACTTGGGTGACTGGGTTAAATGCATCAGTGTGTGATGTGCTGTGGTATGTTCACATGTGACAAATGGTTCACTTTCAGTTTAAAAGCTGAGAAACTGTGCTAGCCACAAGGCCAAGCTATGATGTAGCTACTTAAGCCCTATGTTTTTCCTTTTTATATGAAACGATTTGGATGAAAACCTGGCTAATATGACCCATGGCCTCTGCATGGACTAAGTGCCTCTTACTCCGAGCGTCCCAAAGCAAAGAAGAGGGTGATAGTTGATGGACTCAAGTGACTTCAGAGTGGATGTGTAATGCTTGGATGTAGTGTTCTCTCTGTTGTTCTTTAAGTTATTCTGATAATGTAAAATGTTTATGGGCTATCATTCTATTAAAAGAAAATGTCTGCTCATAAATAAAAGTACAAAGTCCTTAAGTGCAGTGGACAAAGTATATTGTAATTTTTTAGTATAGGAAAAAAAGCTCTACTGTGATTAGAACCTAGAGATATTAGACTTTTGACCTGTGAAGGAATGCCCATAATATTAAAGTGAAAGCGACAATCTGGTCATACATGAACACACCACAGCACACAGTGTGAACAGCATGAAATACTTCCTCTGCATTTAACCCATTCA
>JBBPCW010000006.1:14131246-14141790 GCA_037974425.1 Phenacogrammus interruptus
TTGTGCAGCACTTTGGAAACTGTTTTAGTTGTTAAAATGTGCTATATAAATAAACTTGGATTGGATTGGATTGGATTCATGGCTCAAGGGTCCAGGTTTTGTGCTATCTTGCTACAAAAAAGACTTTGTGCACTGTCCTTCTTAACACATTAAACAGTTTAGATTTTTTTGTGATAGATTCTCCTTCCATTTGAGCACTGATTAATTAGCTTCTTCGGTTAGCTGCCCTGTAAAGCTTCGTTAAAATGAACACAATACACAAGACACAAGACACTTGTGATCAGGTTGGTCAGGTTTTGTAGACCTGGGCAAGTGTTAGGAGCTGTAATGCATTAAAAGTCATTCCTAAGTGGAGACTCTAAGAATATCTGTTATAATAAGTTTCAAAAAGAGAGATGCAAAAGTAAGAGTTCAGATTTAAGAAATAATGCATTAGTTATGAAGTAGATGGCTTCCAAACTGTAGTGCATACAGAGTACAGGAATGAGGCCATATGAACTATCCATCATTCCCCATCAAGTTTCACTCAGTGAGAAATCCTGCAGGTTTTACACCGAGAAACATATTTTCCTGCATTACAGCTGGGAGTAAGTGATGCAAGTATTTGTGTTTATTTTCACAGCTTTGAGCTTGTTTGTTGTCATCCGATAACGCTTTCACATTCAGGGCCTGTTGTTTATCCACATACTGCCAGATGTGTTGAACAGAATAACCACAGGAGAGTGTTCCGTTTTGCATCAAATCACAGTTCTACAAAGGAAACAGTCCACAGTCATGTCTGAGTTAGTTTGCTGAGTTTTAGGAACAATCTGTAAACTATAGTAAGTATTCCAGAAGTATTCAGACTCACTATGGAAATACAGTCCTTTTGGTAATTGTTATTGTGTATAAAATTCACAAACTAAATCACAGTTATGTATACATTTATCACTTACTCATGGTCTGCATTGCGTATTTGTATACCATGTTATCTATTTCCTCCAACCACGGATTTTAAGCAGGAAAACGTTAAATAAGACAAAGTCTGGGATGTCTAAAAAATCAAATACAACGATGCTCTAAGTGCAAATTCTCATCCCAAAAATAGATGAGTCAAGAACTTCCGCACAAAGAACTTCCGTATTTAATCATTAACACTGTAATAATGGCAAGGCATCACACATTCACATGAAATTCTTTGACATCCGAATGCTTTCAGTTATATGAATGACTATTAAAAAACATTTCTTATTGAATTAATTTGAAGAGTTATTGTATTATATAATAAAAAGTTGTACTGATTCAACATAACTGTGTATGAATGAGCAATGAACTGTTTATGAATGATCAAAACAAATACAAGGAGACTTGAAACTAAAATACATGCTTTTAACAGAGTGCTGGACGCAGTGTTTTCCTGAGACGTGAAGTGATTTTTAAGCATACTCTTTCCTCTAAAATACTCCTCGAAGTCACTGCAACTTGACCTCATTAGCACAGGGTAGAACCTAAGTGCAGTAATAAATGTAGCATAGAAAAGATGGAGAATAAAGGAATTTGAGGGGAGCTTTTGCCGCGTGCTTTGAAAAGGAGCCACAGAGCATTCAGCCTTTCCCTGACCATGCGAGACACTGCTGACAGAGGCTGAGATGGTATTCACTGATAGAGGACGTTCATCATCACATAGCTCTCCAAAGCAACAGGTAGGTGTAGGAAGAGGGCAGAAGTAGAGACCGTTGCACAGAAAGAAAACAAACAAAAATCTTCAAGCAGAACTAATATCTTCATCTTTCTTATGTTCCCACTGCATCATAAAGCTCATAAACCATTAAAAACGAAAAACAGGTTACTTTCATTCTTTTCAAATGGTCTCATACTTTTTAAATGTAGGCCTGGGATGTTCTTAGGCCCAGCAGTCTCATTTGTATTTATAAGGGCAAATTTAGAAAGACAAGGATTTTACTGTCTGTAAACCAGAAAGCTGGCCCAGAATATAACAGGTAGAGAATAATTCTTTGCTAGATGTTGTTATAGCATATAGGTCTGGTGTTCTGTCTAATGCAGTTTTAGTTTGATGAGGTTTATGCTGAGTTCAGTACTCCTTAAAGAGACTGGAGTCACTGACATAACAAGCTTTCATCTTCGGATGCTGCACAGTGCATGTAAAAGTATGGCATTTAGTGAATGAAAGCATGCAGGAACAACTGTTCCCTTTGTAAGTTTAAGGACAATAAATAATGTGGTAGTTTGTTAGATACATTGTGTGCTTGATGCTATGCTAGGGCACATCATCAGTGATGTTTCCTGAAGTCACAGAGTGTTTTGGGTCTTTCACACATCATACACCCTTGTCTGGGCGACCCAACCGAGGCTGGTCAGACCCCAGCCTGTGCCCTAGCAGCAACCCACGGATCTGACCTCTTAAGCCAGAGCCATCTCGACATCTTTTCAGCTGCGTCTATGGTGGTTATGATGGCTGTCTGTCTCTCCCGTTATGCCAAGAGCCATGTATGCTCTGCAGAATGACTGGCCTGCAAGGCCACAGGCCAACACTTGGGTCTCCAGCCTCTGTTTTGGCAGCTGATCTTTAGTTCCTCATATTTATCCTTCTTCTGCTAATGGACCTCCTCCATCCTCTCCTCCCATGGCATGGTGAGCTCAAGCAGGAGGACCTGTTTTGATGAGTATGACCACAGAACAATGTCTGGTCACAGTGTGGTCTCCGTGATATGAGGTGGGAACTTCAGCTGTTTGCCAAGGTCTGCCTCCATCTTCAAATCTTGAGCAGTGAAGAGCAGCCCTGATGACTTATGATGTTTTCTTGCTTCTTCACCATCTTTCACAAACTGGATGGTGCTTCTGATTGGTTCTTTCTTCCAGCAGATGTTGATGTAGCTGCTGATTACCTCAGCAATTGCTCAGAGGACTTGATCATGCTGCCACCGATAGTGGCCGTCAGTGAGGGCTCTTGGGCAACAGTTTATGATGTGTACCAGAGAGCCTATTTTCCCACAGAGGGGGCAAGATGGTTGATCTGCAATGCCCCTGCAGTTGGTGTAAACCACATGGATAAGGCCCTTGATGGTGTGTGGATGCATCTTCCAAAGATCATTCCATGTGATTTTGTGCTCTTTTGCCTGCTCCCATTTGGTCCAGGCACCTTGTTGCTTCATTGCCACGTCTCTTGCCATCCTCTCATCCTCCACCGCTGCTCTAATCTCCTCTTGGATCAGCTGTTTTCGCTCCCTTCCTTGAGCTCTGTCAAACCTGGGAACTTCCAGGCTCCTAAGTCCAGCTCTTCCCCTGGCAACAGCTCTGACCAGCACCTTATAGCGCTAGCGTGCCTCAGCTCCTTCCAGCGCAGTCTCTGCTCTCCACTTTCTCCGATTTCGTTATCTCATGGCCCTGTGTTAGTCAGTACACAATGCCTGCATCCCCACATACAACCAAAAATAACAATAATTAGAAAGTGTTCACTTGAACTGACCTGAGTCCTGCTACTCAGTAGCAGCTCTCAACGACACCGAGCATGCAACGGCCTAATGTGGTCTTATTTTGTGTCAAGAAATTATTCAACGTTTAGTTCATGTTTATTCAAAATTTGGAGAAAATAATGATTCAAATAATGACAAATACAACATATACAAAGTGGAGACAGATAGGTATAGCAGACTTCAGCTAGCGCAAGTAGCTTCATTAAATTCACCCAATTTAGACAGAAGAAAACAATTAAATTCTCAGCACAATCACAACTGAGGTAATATATACTATGATATGAAAATGAGTTTCTATCTGTTCAGTATGAAACACTAGGCTTTTTCTAGTTTTCTCAGGAAATATCCATGCAAGTTAAGTCAGAACTCACTAATTCGTTTTTGATGCTCTTAGCTAGTTCATAGATTTATAAGATTAATTCTTCAACCATGGGCAACCATGTCTATGCATTTTTGGCAATATTGTTACCTACTGTTTTATTTATGACTTCTTTAAGAGATCAGCTGTAGCACTTGCAAACTAATTTAGTTAACTTAAGTATTTTCTTTGAGAATGTTTGGTCTGGGCTTCCCATGTTCAGAAGTGTATATAATGTAAGCTTAAAATATCAACATGCAACTAAAAGATTGTTGTTTGGAACAATACATTTCCCTGTAGCCTTTGAAGTGAGTAAATGCTGCTGAGAACTGGGATCTGGACTGAACTGGCTCCTTTCCAGAGATTTTATGTAGGCTACTATTAAAGTGTGACATGTTCGCCGCGTGAGTGAGGCAATGAACTTCTGAGGTAATGCAACCAGATCTATCCTTTCTTTTTACTTTTCTTAAATGTTAATCATAACATTGGTCTCACTTTATTACTCTTAACAGGACATATTTTTATTACTTTCCTATTAACTGTAATCCTCTTGTTATTTTTATTAATTGTAGTGTAAAGCTTTGATCTTTAACTGGCCTTTCAAAATTAGTCCGAAATCATCTAACTTAAGATCATTGCCACAAATTCCATCCCCGAACACCAGATGTTCCAAAAACATGTGGGCTAAGGCAAAACATAAAAGTTGAGATTACTTCATGGCTCTGTTTGGATGGTGCAGATTTTGTTTAAATAAATGTTTGCATTGTGTAATTTGATCTTAACATTTTGATTGCAGTGTTTAGGATATCTCTACCACCAAATGTTATATTATTTGGTCTGGTTAGTACTGTGGAGCATGACACCAGCCCAGTACAGACAGAGTGCAACATTCAAATCTAGTTCCAGTGAAACATGGCAGTGGAGTGAAGCTAAATAGACAGTTCCTGCACAGTTTACTGAGGATAGTGGTTTGCACTAGTTCCTTTACTCAGATGCTT
Source organism: Phenacogrammus interruptus (assembly GCA_037974425.1). Lineage (NCBI taxonomy): Eukaryota > Metazoa > Chordata > Actinopteri > Characiformes > Alestidae > Phenacogrammus > Phenacogrammus interruptus. Next base: position 14,136,076 of record JBBPCW010000006.1, read on the forward strand.
CCCTACATAGGAGTAAAGTAAGTTTACTGTTAGTGTCACATTTATGTATTGTTCTATGAACTTCTAATATATCATCATATCTAATACATCACACTATCATGAAACTTTGTAGTCCTGTGCTGCTGTTGTGTGTTGCACCATAGGTCTGAAGAATGATTTTGTTCCATGTGTAAAAGACCAATTGACATGGCATGAAGCTCCTGCAATGGTATGGAAGCAGGATCATCTTTTATTCTTCTTTACGAGACAAAAGTGGGAGAAAAACAGACATGACAGGAGTTTGACAGACATGAGGGTGAGTGAAAAATGAAATGAAATCTCCATTAAGCCAAATGTCCCTTTAATGTCTAAACATGTTACACTGACACAGCTTTTACCCCAAACAGGTGAAGCCAGGTGCTGTGTTATGATCAAACCTCAGTGCTGTGGCAACTGTGTCAGCTGTCTGAGGTTTGCTCATGGTAACTTGAGGACAAGGGAGCAGGGCTTGGATTGGCCAGTAGGCGAGGCAGCCGTGGGCCTCCGTGTCCATGTTGCTTTACGCTACATAGCGAACGGAGCGAGGTGTGCCAGCCTCGGTCAGGGGCGATTGGGCCTGTGGTTTGTTTTCCCATGAGTCATCTATAAACACCGCTCAGGTGCTCGCCGTCCTCATCTAGCATTTTACGCGAGCAGCGTGATTTCATTCACCCCTCGAACGCCCAGCGCAGCAAAAAATAATATTTGGCCTTAAAAATTGTATTTTGCATTTGTTGCTATGGTTACTTAAAATCTTATAAAGCTATGGCTCAAGCTGTGGTGAGAACATAAATGCTGGCATGGAAAAAAGTGAGCTGCTTATAAATCGTTCTCCTTTCTTATGCATATATATTATTTGGGAAAAGTCCCTCAGTCCTACAGATTACTATGAATGCATCAATGCTATGCCACACAACAGATGAATAAATCACAGGAAAAATCTCCATTTTTGCTTTTAGGAGAAGATATTTTCTACCATTTTGAATCACACTGATCCTTGCTTAGACATAATGCAGAGAGTCATGGAGAATTATTGGGTTTACCTCTGTACAGAATTCTGTGAGACAGCACAATAGTTTGCTTAAATCCAAGAACATACCCCCCTGTTCTTCCCTTAAAAATAGCCTTTAAACAAGAGGTCTTCTCAGTGGGCCAACATCAACATCCAATAAAGCTAAAGATAAACATGAACCAGGCTCCATGGCAGAGTAAATTTCATCCCTTGGGAAACACGGCCAATTCTCTCCCATCTGCTCAAACACAAACCTGCTGGCTTTTACACCGAACAAAAATCAGGCCTGGAGAAAAAAAAATCACCTCCTGGAATTGTGTGTGTGATTGTGTCCATGCTGCAGGGAATCTAGTAAATGTTTTCATTTTGTCCTTTAGTCATGACTGGTCTGTGGCAAGTCTACTTTGGTTTTATAAAATCCTACAAAAGTCTATTCGACTACACATTTTCTATTCTTCCTGTTAGCAGGAGAACCTTTACTCCAAATATGAGCAACGTTGCTGTCTCACTTCAAATCTGTCTTTGATTTACTGAACACGGATGTCGCAGGTGTTTTCTGTCACTACAGACAGACATAAACAGATTCGTTATTTATTGTTACTAAGATGTTATCGCTTGTTCAATTAGTGAGATTATTCTGTTAATGTTGCTTTGACAGTTATCGGGGCGCACCTAGTGAAATAACATATTTTATTAATTAAGGGAAAGTACATACATATCAGTACACATCAATAATACAAATAATAACACATCTTCTAAAGAGAACACACTTTAGCACATTGTAATACACAGTTACTGTTTATTTTTGGAAAATGACATATTGGGGAAAAAATAACATTATACATGATTTGTGCAAAAAGTTACGCCACCGGTCAAAAGTTTTAGAACACCTCAGTGTTTCAAGCTTTTTTTTATTGACATTCAAACTCTATGAATAATTCAAGTCCAATGAATAGCATGAAATGGTACAAAGGATAGCGCTGAACTGCGAGAGGTTTAAAAATGGTAAGGTTACCCAGAAGTGGGAAATAATTCTGTAGCGCCATGCAGTTCCTCTGGTATGTGTCTAGTTGGTCGGAAAGCAACCTATGTGCCGCACACTTATGGCAACTTCTGCAACATAGTTGGGAAGAACTTTCTGCAGAATGAACAATGAGACATTGAACAGACATTACAAACAAACTGAAAAATTGGGGTGTTCTAAAACTTGACCGGCAGTGTATATCTTATTCTCAGTATAGTAAACTAAAAAACTGAGTGAAAAAAATATGTACTCTGTGATTTTCACTTTACAAAAAACATAAAATATGGACATTTGACTGGGAGTCATCCAACCTTTGAATGTTATTTCTAGCTTTGATTGTATACAGTTGCTGTGGGAACCATTTTCTAGATACTTCTTTATTTATTTACTTTTTTTTTTTTACATATGTAGTCAAGGATGATCGAAGTTATTTTTATCTAGTTCTACTGCTTTTTCATGAAAGCCCCATCAAAATAATAAATGTATTTAAGACATCTTTTTAGCTCAGTAACCTTTATCCCCTTGTTTATATTTAATTGGATAATCAAATGTCGTTGACTATTTCAGGATGTCTATTGAGGTTTAAAATAAATAGAACAAAAAAGTAAAGATACGCATTTTAAGTAACAATATTTTCCCTAGCGCTGCCGCAGCTCACTAGACATTTTACTCAGTACCGACTAGGCTGCCTATCTGTTCAATCAATCTAACAAGCAAGCAAGCTAGGAACAAGATGAAACGAAGGAAGGGACAGACAGGGCCCCGAAAGTTTTCGACCTCCAATAACTAATGAAGATCTGGAATAGCTTGTAATCAAATGCACCTGAATCGTGCTTGTTCTAATTCCCTCAGAAGATCATGTTAATATTACAAACCCTGTTATTAGAGGATGTTGTCCAAGGAATTTACCAGCTCTGGTTACATCACCTCTCTGCTTGAGGTCAAACCAGAGTAAACAGCTGTTACTCTGCTCCTAAGACAGGATTCAGCCATCTGTGAAGCACAGCAGCTAGTTTAGATGCTAAGAATAACACAAGTGTGCTGTTATATTGAATGTTTATTTGTCACAGTTGTATGCTAAATAGGTTTTTTGATTTAATGTGACTTTATAATATTTTAGTTTCGAGTTCAAAGTCTGGACACACAATATGTAATCCTATCAGATCAGACTGCAAGCCAGAACAGTCCAGAACCTGAGGCATGACTAATTCTGAATCAGCATCATCTCCTTTCACGATTATAGCGCATGAGGCTATGTAATAAGGTAAACACACTCTCTGTGGCACTCAGTGATTCATCCTGTAAGATGCAGATTGGCTCTGGCGTACTGGAAGTCCACTACAGTCCAGCCAGAGGCTAGCCCTGCTAACGCCATGTCCAGCTTCAATTATTCAGTGTTTTCACTTGGTTATCTAATTAAATCAGCTCAGAGTGGGTCTTGGGCAGTGTTGGAGCAATGTGGGTTTCTGGACAAGCAAAACAAATCGAGACCTCAAAAGCTAGATTAGAAGCAGACCAGCCATGCAAGATTTTTTTTTTTTTTTTTGTGGCGTGTGGGCGGGGCCTGGTGGTCTTGATTGAAAGCTGAGTGAAAAGTCAACGAATGACAGGGACAGTGAGCTTTACTAGTGAAGTGAGGCAGTGTGTTAAATTTCCTCACCCGGAACATCTGTAAATACCCAGCTGTGTAAATACGCAGGTGTTAAGTGTGCCCCAGGCCGGGAACCCTGTATGATGGTACCTGCCACACAAACAAACACTAAGACTTTCTAAATGTCAACTATGTAATGAAATCAAGCATGGAAGATCTACACTTTGTTTATGCACTTACACCCCATTATCTTTGGAAAGCAGATCGCTATTCATTTCTATCTGATTGTTTTAGTTCCTAAAGGAACCACATTTCAGTTGGCATATTGGGCCAATCTCACACCCAGGAAAGACTATTTGGAAAAAAGCACATGTGCATGTCCTGCAGAAAGCTGTACAGGTATAAAATGCATGAATGCGCATCCAGGCATTCAGCTTGGCTTGTTTTGGGGTGTTTCTCTTGCGTCATCAACAAGTGACCCATGACACACTACCACTCAAAATGTGGAACTGATGTTTTCAAAGAGATAAAACCATGCAAAGACATGTAAACATATGTAAAAGAAACTAAAGAAGTGTCCAAATATGTCCAGAATGGTGCTGTTTGGCACTGAATGTTGCAGGAAAGTAAAATGAAAAGAACATCAGGTTCTGATGTTTAGCTTGTATTACTTAAATTTTAGTACCAAAATTTTTTTTAAGTTATAGAAATGACAAGTAATTTCACATTTTAATGAATTATTTAATGGCAGGAAAACACTATTAAGTTTGAGAGGAGTTACGGCCTTGAGTTGGTCCAATGAAGGCATAAAATAAGAACGGAAAATCAGCATCAAATATGGCAAACGACAGAGAACCTTCAGAAAATGCAGACTCTGCAAGAGGCAACAGAGAGAAACATAAGTTTTGGAGCACTCCAAGAGACCTGGCAGTGCCCAAAGTAGCTAAGGTAAGCACTGTTCCAGTGGAGAAGCACGTACCGTTCCGTGGTAAAGGTCTTTCCAGTTGCGGTCAAAGTTTCTGTTGTGTTTTCAAATTGATTTGCTCATCGCAAAGCCAAAACACCCACTTGCACTTGGCACCCACCTGACACACACTGTGGTTTATTTGTGCATGTATGACATCAGGTAGTCAAGAGACCAGTAATTGTTTTTGTTTTTTTCTTCTGTAAAGCAGGTCTCTCTGGCTGCAGGGCATAATATAGGCCACTCTGTAGTGTACACAGGTGTTGAGGTGGAATCCTTACTGTTTCTAAGGTGATATCATCCTCACACCTTCTGTGCGTTGTTGTGGCCAGAATTAGGGCAGGCTAACGTAAGCCATGTGAGCGACAGCACAAAACAGACAATCATCACCCCCTAAAATGGATATGACCCCACTGAGACAGCAGAAACAGTACCCTTAGCTCATTTCACTGCATGAGTCACAAAAACCTGAGGTGAGACCAAAGACTTGAAGCTGCCACATGAAAGAAAATAAGAGTAGTGGCTACTACATGCACAGGGTGCGGTTCTTTAGATAATAACTAATTGTTGTACAATTCCACCAAACTCACAACACCGAGTGTGACATTATCATAAGGCGTTGTAGTATCTCAGCAACTTTAATGGAAACATACAGGTCCTATCAAAAGTTTCAACCCCCTCGAAAGTTATAATACCTGGATTATAAAACATATACAAAATGTTTTAATGTCCTGTTAAGTATTGGATCCATGATTAGAAATTGGTAGGTTTATCAAGACCCTCAATAGAGCACATTGTCCATCAAAACTAAGCATCAAAGCAAGACATCAGATGGTGGAAGTAGTCCAACAAACACTGGAGTCAGAATAGAGCTTGTTTACATCCGTATTGCTAAAATTTAATTAGAAGTTCTAATTAAAATGGTGTCAAAAATGAATTAAGTCTGATAATCAATTTTTAAAAAATATCTTTCTGTGAAGCCCGGTACCAAATAGCGGCCAGGTGGGATTAGGGTGACCACCTCCAGACACACAAAATGTGGGACAAGTACCAAGTTTAAGTGGGACAATGTGGGACAGGCGTAAAATCTTAAAGCTTAAGATATA
>JBBPCW010000006.1:14142189-14154375 GCA_037974425.1 Phenacogrammus interruptus
CTCAATTTGCGTGAGGCGTGAAATAGGGTGAAATTGCTGTACAGTGCAACGTAAAGCGGGACAGGTGGTCACTCTAGGTGGGATCCCCTGCACTAATGCACTAACCATGGTTTTATCTATTTTGCCTATGTATACTAAATAATCAACCTGAATGTGGATTCTAGCGGTTCAATTTCACAAACTTAATGCAGCTTAAAAGTAATGTGTATAGCTACAGGCTGTTTATAACTGTATTACCAAACCACAATACGACTGGACTGGTTGTCATTAAAGGGGGCATATTATGCAAAACTCACTATTGGTCTATGGGCTAAACAAAACATGTTCATGAAGTTCTTTGCACAAAATCACTCTCAGATAAAGAGATCTCACCAGCTTTATTATTGACAGATTCAGTCTCTTTAAAAAAAGAGCAGTTTAAGGGCTCTGTCCCTTTTATGCAAAGAAGCTGTTGCTGGCCACTCCACACCCATCCCATACTTAAGCTGCACATTTCAATTCTGGATTTAACACATTAGAATCTATGGAAGCCCGTTTTTGGCAGGTTGGTAAAATATTATTTAGAATTTAAGTCAAAATGACTTCTCTCAAAAAAATGACTTACTAAGCTGAAATTTTGAGGTAAGTTATTTTAAGATAACTACGTTTAAATTTTCAGATAACTACATTAAAATAATGAGATATTAAGTCGGAATTTTGAGATATTAAATTGAAAAACAGATATTCAATCGAAATTCTGAGATAACAGTCTACATTTTGAAATATTATGTCGATATTTTGAGATATTAAGATGAATTTGTAAGATACTATGTCATTATTTTGAGATAATGAAGTCATTATTTTGACTTCAATTATATATTTTTTTTAAAAATCAGGCTGGCGGAAACGGGCTTTCATAAGAATCCACGTCCTTAACACCAGTGAAAGTGTTTCTTTCTTTCCTTCCATCCATTCAGTCTGTGACTGTGGTTCTAGCCAGTATGGTGATGAGGCTGAAGGAAGGAAGAGAGGGAAAGAATAAGAAATACACTTAGATGAACAAAAGTATTGGGACACTCAACACCCCTGAAAAGGCTAAAAACAGAGGCGCTATCCAGCCCTATATGTGCGACCAGCAGACAAAAATGGCTCGACAGATGAGGGGTGGTTCTGTGCAAATTTCCCTTATTCTGATGTCAGCAATCCAAATGGCTCATTTTTGAAAGGGACCGAACCTGTCAAGAATAAAGCTGGTGAGATCTGTTTATGTGAGACTGATTTTGTGCAAAGAATTTCACGAACATATTTTGTATAACCCATAGACCTATTATAACATTTTTTTAAGTGAGTTTTGCATAATATGTCCCCTTCAACATAATCATCTGTGTGGTGTAGGTACCTCCATCACAAACACACCGCCCCATGCATCTGCACCGTACTAAAAAAAAAATTACACCATTTTAGAGCACACAGGATCCTCAAAAGGTCTGCAGTGACCAGACACATAGTATTGTGACATGAAGAAGGAACTTATTGCAGGTCTGATGATGAGCCTTTCATTAAACTTGTTTAAACTAAATGTTTGACACAGTCCATATCTCTAACCAACCCAGTGTCATTTATTAGTCTTTATTAAATATTAATAAGCAATAGTTATATGCAATCTTGTCCAGACTCATTTTATTGCTGCAAAAAAATTTAAAACAAACAATGCATGAGTAAACTTCTGAATTCATTTTAAGCTTAAGAGTAATTAATTGTCGTCTTGGTGTTTCCAGCATGGTCGCCCTCTACTGGTGACAACAGAAAGAACAGGTCACGACCACAATAAACCCAGCTCTCTCAAGCTGACCTCACTCTGCTAGCAGATGGCATAAATGATGAATAAGCTGAGGGTAAGAAGGGGCAGCTTTCAGTGAGTAAATGACAGAGATGCTTGTTGGATTAAGATTAAAAAGGTGTTGGATTAAGAATAAAAAGGAGTCAGAGGTGAACATGACTTTCAAGTCTTGCATGAATATGCGAAACAACTCCTGCCTTTTTTGTAAGCAAAGCACTAAAATAATCGCAGCAGAGAGAATCCAATTAATTCTGACAGTGGGACTAGAGGAGAGTGCCTCTCAGGTCATTTGACTAAGGCACATTTAGGCATTCTCTCACAACTTAAACATGAACTTTCTCGCATGTTTATGACAGCAAAGGTTTTTTTTTTGTTTTTTTTTTACAAAGTTTTAACGTTTAAATGATCATCTGGTTCAGTTTTTAGCTACAAAAACCTGTTTTATGTGGTCAACAGCCAAATATTTTGTGTGAGAGAAAGAAATGTTGCCAGGGTATGATATATTACACCAGTTGACTAGCATAAACTGTTTATTAGCAAGCATTTAGCAAAAAATAAAGCCCAAATCCAGGAGGAAAGCATTTGTGGCTGTAGGTATTTGGGGCTGATACCATTTGTCATAGACCAACTTTAAACAACTGTTTCCCAACACGATCTGAAAGCAAAAGTTCAGCAGCAATGAAGAGGAATAGTGAAAAGAACGGATCTCAACAGGAGGAGGTTTGCCCACTTACAGGTTGAGACTGCACATAAACAATTTCATAAATCTGAAGATGGTCCAAAATGTATGATTTTAAAAGCATGACAGACTTGTGGCAGTCATTTAGTGCAGGGATAGAGCCTGCACAGAGTAACAGTCTTAAAGTGGAGCAAACTTCTTCTGCCTCATCCTCGTGTGCTCTTCAACAGTTTCTGAAATGCAAAGAACAGACGTATGAAGTGTCAGTAGGTTCAAACATAACATTCCCTGACTTAGTCACACAGCAGTCTTGTTTTCTTCCTTACTGTTTGCTCAGATCATTATTTCCAATTTGACTGCTATTCATACACATCTGCTTGCTGCGGGTGCCTACGCTAAAGCTGCCTGTGGCTGAACCACACAGGTAATTTCTAACATACTTGCTTGTGACCAGCCTACATTACAGCAGGGCAAGCAGAGTATTTCTTCACACCCCTCCAGCCCAAATGCAAGTCCACGAATAGCACTGGAATTGTGCTGAATTACACCTAAATCAAATAAGCTTCTCTACGTCAGAAAAATAAATGCAGCATGCTGACTCAAAACGGGCCGGATCTCTGCTTAGCATTACTGTAACTCTTTTGGTGTAACACACTGCTCTGTTTGAATTCGCAGTTCTCAGGAAACACATCCAACAGAAAGGTTATTCAAGATCGTCCTGCTCTTTATATTTTCCAAATGCTGAATGTTCTAAACTCTCATCATTTCTGAAAACAAGAAAGTAAGCTTCAACCCCAGGCTACATACTTGGAATATCACAAGCATTTCACAATTTATTTTTCTATTCAAAACGGCAAAAATCCAAAATGTCTGAAGATTTGCCTCATATTGTGTTTGTTTCGATGTTCAATTAGAAGACACATTTTCTGTATAATATCCTATATACCTCACACTCACAATTAGTTACAATGTGAAATATTGTGTTGTTACACCCTTAAAGGAATAGTATACATTCTACAAAAAGTCACAAACTATGGTACATATGGTTTATGGCATCAGTGTGGAAATGCTTCTATCATGCATTGCTTCTGAATGTGAACAAAGAACCCGAGTCTGTCCCTCCAAAGCACAGAGACCTAACACAAGCAACTACTGCATTAATAATAACAATGAATTATTAACCTCGCATTGCTGTAGGAAACACTGGAGCAGCCCAGGTGACATTTGCTAGCAAATCAGCTTGACTAAATAATTTTGCACTTGAAACTCAACCCAGCATAACAGAAGGCTAAAATGGACTCACCATAACAAAAGTGTGGATCGTAGGCTTAAGTAAACATTATACTAAAGGAGGAGAGCTGAAAGAATGTTTTTGTTAGAGCACAGTGCTGCACTACAGTGCAACAAGTTAGGTACAAAAAAAGGAAACTAGGCAACTAGTGACTTCTCATCTGCTAGGAAATGAAACAGACAAACATCACAAACAGAGAATGAATGGTAAATTTACAAAGCACTGCTTTCTGATTAGGAAACATGAAGCGTGTCTAACGATTGTCCATCAGCACGTCTTTTGGCCACTAGTTTGTCTCTTCTCTAGGAGAACTGACACTTTTGTGTAGAGTATGTGTAGACTGAATACCTTTGCAACAGCTTTCACATGGTGGACTTTGATAGTGGCTGATTTCTCCTCAAAGGCCTTCACTCTAGATTCTTCTGCCAGTTGGTGTAAGAAAAGCAGCAGATTCAGCTGGACCTGAATACACAAGACAAATAAAACACCGACAATGAGTTGAATATATAATGCAGACAAACACTTCATCAGAACATTATCATTTCATCTTCAATGTTCTGCAAAAATCGCATACACAACTGGAGGACTTCGGTGCTGTCTGGACAAAAGCTTAAATATACAAGGTTTTAGACTGAAGACAAGGTTAAAACAGCATTCAAAAACCTTAACCATCACATCTTGTTCTTATAACATCAAAAAATAAAGTAAAAAGTAAACATTTTGTCATGTATCAAGATGGGAATTGCAGGCTGATGCCAATATTTAATAGTTTGTGATGTTCATATCTGACAATACTAATACATTAACAGCATGGCAAAACTGGGACTACATCTACTCGAACTAGCATTACAGAGAACCATATTTATTTTCACAGCTCAACAAATAAAGAAAGCAAAATGTAGAAATTTTAGCACAGAAACCCAGTGTAGCCTAAACATTCTGCTGTTTATCAAATATTGAGTTGAAGATCAGACATCTATCGGAACAGTCAGTTGCTGATGAGGTCTTAGGCAATAATCAGCCAATACCAATGTGATTCAGCAATTATCTTGCATATATGTATCCAGAGTGAAACCAGATTTGTCTGTAGGAACGGTGTGGCATATTTAGCAAGAATAGGAGGTCTGTAGAGTAGGATGAAACCTCCAGCAGTCCTCTTCAGTCATGAACCCCTCCACTTCACGGTATCCATGAAAGGCTACACCAAGAAATTGTTTAGTTTTCAGTTCTTCATCCCCAGTGCTTTATTCTGTCACAAGAAAGGTCTACACTGGAGGTCTCAAAAGTCCTGCCATGGCTCGGTTTGGGCTGTGTGAAGCCACTATAACACAACCTGAATTTTTTGTGCACACCTCAGCATCTACCCAAAAAAATAAATAAAGCCCTTCAACGGATTCTATAACACATCCAAGTAGAAGGAAGACTTCAGACTTTTGTACATCATCTTTCAGAGCAGAGCATCTCTCAGCACGTGGAAGACTTTTCTTTTCAGCTTTTAACATAGATAAGAAGAACATCAAGTTCTTTAGGCTTTGCTAAATGGTTTGAATGATGCAGAGGCACGGAGAACACGTGTGCATAAATGCATCTCATGACCGCAATGAAATTCAAGGCACAGCTTTCAGTGCTCAAAAATAATTCACTGTTACCCCCAGTCTATTATAACGGAAACACTTCAGTTAGAATTCATGTGGATGGGTGCCGGTTTGCCACACTGCAAGCATGAGCTCACTTATATTGTCACAAGTAGCTTCCAGTAAATCAAGCAACTCGTGCATGCACCCTCACCCACACATACACTTTCTGCCACAAGCCAATGCAACAATAAATGTTTTATAGGCCATCATCTGTTCTGTCTCACTGTCTTAAGTGCAAACACATAACCATATAAATATATGAAATAGGTGTCGAGTGTCTGAACCACATCCAGCAGGTTTTCTAAACACAGCTAATGATTTCAGCATGCACCTACATGACCATTTGGATGTAATTTAAATCTATTAATACCTAATTTTCATAATTGCAGGTCATCTCTGGGGCGTCTGAACATATCTGCAGCAGCTGGTCTTGAGAGTATCTTTAGGAGAATGAAAGCTGAGCAGCATAAACTTGCTATGTGCCAAAGACTTTGCCAAAACATAACGACCCAACTGAACTGATTAAAGCCGGGGATCTCAGCTGTACCTCACACATACACAACACATGGAAACTTCAGATAGAGAACAAATCAGGAATTAAACATTTTTAAGGTGACTTTTTAAAAGAAATTTGGGCAGTGACAGCAGCTGCCGCAGCTGGGGGCCCAGTAGTTAGGGCGTTCACCCTGCAATCAGGAAGTTGTGGGTTCGATTCCCAAGACTGCTTAGCACCACTGAGGTACCCTGAGCACAGTACGTTTACGCTCACGGCATTTAGCAGATGCCCTCATCCAGAGCGACGTACATCAGGTACCTTACGCACACACTGCTCCCCGGGTGCTTCACTTGGTGAATGGGTTAAATACAGAGGAAGAATTCCATGCTGTTCACACTGAGTGCTGTTGTGTGTTCACGTATGACCGAATGGTCACTTTCATTTTTCACTAAATTCTTTTATTAAAAGTCGCAGTGTAGAGTGGATGCCTTCTGAGAGATTGTCACTGCCTCAGACTAGTCCTTCTAAACTACCCCAAAAAAGTCACCTTGAAAATTTGTGTTTAAAACAGAAAGGGAAAGAAACCCTGTGAATTACACTGTTGTACCTTTCATTAGACTATTAAGTAGAGTGAATGGGAAGAAACATTTTGAATTTTAGATGTTTTCATGGAGCAACTAAACGGAAGAAACCCTAAACGGAAGCAGCAAATGACTTTAGGTTTCCAAGACATTCTGACATCTGCTCTGTTTAATTTCTCAATAAAACAGGTTCAGAAGCAACCACTGGTTTCTGCCCGAATGGTTTTCTGCAAGCCGTTGCACAATTAAGGTAAACACGTCAAGCAACTTGAGAAAACTTCCATTAACCTGGTGTGAGAAATGCCAAGAGCACTTGGCCCATGCTTTCCAAACACAGCAGTAAACACAGACTTGATTTGTGCTCCCTCTCCGATTCTAACACTGGGGGAAAAGTTGTGGTTAGGGGAAAAAGGGGGGCACAGATTGGAGAGAAATCAGGAAAAAGGAAAGCAGACACTTTCACAGCTTCCTTGCAGGATGAAGCTGATTATTTTCAAGTTCAATCAACCATCAAATGCTACAGAGACCATCTTATTTCGCCAAGGGAACACAGATCAAAGACTTAAGTCACTACTCTACCCTAAAGGCAGCATTTTTAAACTTGAGCAGTGAAAATGGCACATAAAGGACAAAACTGTACTGGGTTTGGGGGGGAGGGGGTGTAAGGGGTTTGGGGGGTATGGGGAGTGGGATTGGGTCCTGACCAGCAAATACTGATGCACTTCGCAACTAAGGATGAAATCAAGTATGTCAAGTATTAAAACAATGACTTCTTGCATGAACTTCATTTAGGCTCACTATACCCTGTATTTGTCACCGAATATCTTCATACTATTTCAGCAGGTCCAAGACCAAAAATTCCAAGTAGGACTTAGACGGCCACTGCCAGTCATAACAGTGTGTAAGGCAATGTGTAAAGGGTCTTATTAGGAATTTGCCATTAAAAGCAGGAAACCAGATCAAACCAATATATATTCATAGGACGATGAAAAAAAGGCTTTTATTCATTTTCCGCCTTTCTTTCTTTAAGTTTAATGGCTGGATTAGACCCCTGTAAAGCAGTGTACCTTTCAGGCGGGTTTTTACATCTCAGGAGGGTCTCCACCTCCAGTCTCAATAAAGAAGGACCAGCTGCAATAGCCTTTTAATTAGGACCTATTACTCCAGGTACAGTTTTCCTTCCCAAATACTCAGACTCGATTTGTTCTTTTAATAGAATGGCGACAATGTTCTAAACATGGAACGATCCAGAAGTAAACACTAGTCAACAAACCCGACAAACCACCTGACTCACCTGAGTTCCTTTAATCATTGTCAGTTTGTTTTCACTCGGGAAAAAAATGTGACCACTACATGTGTTATACATTGGCATGAATCAAGCACCAGCAGAATAATGTGCATAAGGAAACAAGTAAAAAAAACCCTGTATATCATGACAATGACCATTTCAACATGCTGTAATACATGCACACGAATGTTGATGTGGACACTTAAAAAATATCTTCACTGTACTTAAGTCAGCGCTGCAGAGCAGGCTTTAACATTTCCTCATCTAAGCTCATGGAGACAACAACAGAATAGCAAAAGGGTGAAAGATCCCAGGGCTTTCTTCTATGTCTAAAAAGTAAGGATGCACCGATCGATCGGCCAACGATCGGAAACGACCGATTTTCAGGCTGCGTTCACATGTACGCTCAACTGAGGTGTTTCTCCGTGAGCGCCCGCCATTCAAATCTGCTCAACAGCGATTGGTTGCTGCTGCTGCGCTCCAAGGGTGGAAGACACGCCTACTGCCAAGCATCAACAAGATGCGTCTTGTAAATGCAGCCTCAGACTTGCTGATATGTCTGCCATTTGGAATTTCATTACTTTGAACAAAGTGGATGAAAAAGTTGTACGTCTCAGAGATGCCAAGCAGCAGAAGTGAAAAAGCATCAATTTACTGGGAAATCACCAAAGATTGTTTCCCTGCACTCGCTACACCTGTCCGAGCCTCTACCTCTCTGCCCCATGAACAAGCGTTGAGAGTGAGCACTCGTTTAGCTTGGCTGGAAACATGGTAAATGAAAAATGAAACCGAATTTCTGGTAACAAGACAGAAATGCTTTTCTTTACCAAAGTTTTTTCAAAACTAATTTTGTTCAATTTGTGGCTTTTTGCCAAGACAAAAAGGTGCAAAGTTATTTTTTGTTCAGTCACTGTACCTTATTATTTGAAAGCATATGTTAAACTTTAGTTGTATTTGCATTATATTGCGTTTTATTTGGAGGTGTATTTATTACATTTTATTTATTTAAAGTACCACGTTACATTAAAAAAGTTGAAACTAATTTTTTTTTTGTGTCGATGTTGCAGCAGCTCTAATTTTCAGTTTTCTGGGGAAAAAATCGGTATCGGCCGATCACACTTACACAAAAATCGGTAATTAGAATCGGCCAAGAAAATTGCAAACGGTGCATCCCTACTAAAAAGGTTAATCCCACCAGGCTTAAATAAATGCATGTATTTTGCATGAATTTGAAGTAAAAGGCCCAAAACCATAGTACACATACTCCACATAAATATCACACTGGCAGACTGACAGGTTAACAAGTTTATCCAGTAAAGTGTTTCCTTACAGTCACATGTGAACACATCCACATCACATCATGTGATTTTTTTTTCTCTGCAATTACCCCTCTCACCCGAGGGAAGTAGTGAGACACTCATGGACAGTGTGTGAGGACGGTATCTTGCACAAGGGTACCTCAGTGGTGCCACTAGCAGTCCTTCTGATTGCATGGGGCAACTCCCAGACCACCAGCGGCCCCATTTAGAGTTACGCTTTTAGTGAAACATTTATTGAAATTGTGACATGCTTCAAAATCCTATTCAAGATAGAGCTACGAAACATTCATCACATTAGTTTGATGCTGCTACACTTAGGATGCTATTTTACATAGGAAGCGCTAGCAGAAATGAGGACTGCAGAGGGTAAAGAAACACTACTTACAAAATTCAGGATTCCACAATTATCAAAACATGTAGACTCATTTTATGTTTCATGTTTCAAAGCTCTATGGCAGGGCTTCTTAACACCAGTCCTAACTGCAAATAACCCAGATCATTTTATACAATATGAATATTGTGTATCAGGCTAAAAACAGGTTTGTGTTTATGGTGGTAAGCCAAATTTGTCATTTGTATGGTTTGATAGTAATCTTTAATAAACTGCATGCTTACAGTCCATTCAATATTAATGTTGATGTTAAAGTAATAAAATGTGAAACAGTAAGCTTTGACTTTTTGTTTTTAACAACTTGATGCAATCAAAACAGCAACATATTTTTGCCTTTCGCAAGGAAAGGCAATCCATGTGTGGAAGGTTGCAGCACGACTTTTAAGGTTTAGCAAGAACAACCAAGATATACAATCAAAGCAGCTGCCAGT
Source organism: Phenacogrammus interruptus (assembly GCA_037974425.1). Classification (NCBI taxonomy): domain Eukaryota; kingdom Metazoa; phylum Chordata; class Actinopteri; order Characiformes; family Alestidae; genus Phenacogrammus; species Phenacogrammus interruptus. The sequence continues at coordinate 14,152,122 of JBBPCW010000006.1, forward strand.
GTTCTGAAGCTAGAAAGCATTTCAGGGCTGTTTCAGGTCATGGACTACAGATTTGGAGCCTAATGAATAACTACAGTCCTGCTATTTAAAAAAAAATATCATTCAGAACAGAGTTTGTTTAGCTTAAAACCAGTATTTTTCATGATATTGATTAATATGATGATAATCAATAATAAAAAAAAAAGATATAAATGAATGCCAAGATAAATATGTAAAATGCTGTCCTGGAACAGTGTTAACTGAGTATTGTCATCCCCGTTATTGTACACAAAATAATCACTTTTTTTTTTTTTATTTGTTTTAATTACACAACAACTGCATGCTTGCTCTGTTGCTCCAGAAATGGATGCTTCTAAGCTCAGCAGGGATCTGCAGAACAAGTACATAGTAAAACTAAATATGGCTACGAATCTACTAAAATACTGCAATTAGTAAGATGAAAAAAAGATAGATCATAATAGATATGATGATAGATCATAATAGATCACATTTCTGATGCATTAGTCCTGTTTCTTTTATTTTTCTTTCTCCACTGTTTGTAAATTGTTCCTGTAGGAGGCCCTGACTTTATATGTATTAGCACTGGCCCAAGCTTCTTTGGAATATGACAAATCTTACAGTTTGTTTGCCCTTTATATCTATGATAAGACAGAAGCAAAACAGAAGCAAACATTGATGAGAAAAGGGACAAAGTCAGGGGTCATTCTGGATGTCAGAAGGTTACCTGTAGCACACAATGCATCTGTCTGACACTAAAAACCACTTCAGACAGCAGTGAGAGGAGAACAGACTTACATCATGGAGCTTAAGCCGCTCATTATTTAGGCTTTATATTGTGTTGTGGGTTTATAACATCCAGTATAAACATTACATGTTTGTAATGTAGCGAATGTATGCCTATAGAACAACCCATGTATTATGGTCTATGGTTTACATTTCTCAGTGACATTGGTTATGCTGTGGGCAGGACACTGGGAAATGATCTGAGAGTGTAGTCAGGTCGGATTTTTCCAGCGGCCCGATTTACCCGATTTGAAATCTAAACTGCAACTACAATCATGCCGTCCTCCATCGTTACTATAAGAAAGTAAAATTACAAATACTATATTAGTACTTAGCTATTTACTGTTATATGTGATGTCTTTGCATCTTTTGTAAACTATATGGACAAATATGTCAGGACACACCTGTTTTTCAGGGTTTGAACTAGGCCCTTTACTTCCAGTGAAGAGCAATCTTAATACTTCAGCATACAAAGACATTTTGGATAACGCCATGCTAGCAGCTTTGTGGACACAATTTGGGGAAGAACCTTTTCTATTCCAGCATGACTGTGCCCTAGTGCACAAAGCAAGCTCCATAAACACATGACTGGATGAGTTTGGCATGGAAGACTGGCCAGCACAGAGCCCCGACCTCAACCCCATCCAACAGGTTTCAGAGGTACAGTTTCTAAAAAGATGTTTGTACTAATTGATCTTAATCTGCTTAATCAAGCTTCACCGATTTACTAAGAAAACAATTTGGGCAATATATTACTAACAAAAACTGGCCCAGCTGGAAGCCTAGCGGTTAAGATGTTCACCCTGTGATCAGGAAGTCATGGGTTCGATTCCCAAGGCTGCTAAGCACCTCTGAGGAACCCTTGAGTAAGGTACTGTCCCCACACACTGCTCCCCGGGTGCTGTGTTCCTGGCTGCGCGCTGCTTCAGTTGGTTAATGGGCTTAAAGCAGAAATAGAATTTTGTGTTGTTCACACATACCAGAATCAAAATCGTGTTTATTAGCCAAACATGTGAGCGAACACATAAAGGGAATTTGGTTCCGGTCGATGGTGTCTCTCAAGCACAACAGTATAAAATACAACAATATATAAATGACACAATGAATATACTGAGCAATATAATAAACAATAATATACAATCTACAGTATGAATATGTAATATGGATTTATATTTGTAAATATATGACAGAATAGTCACATTCACTATAAAAATGTAAATGTAAAAGAAGCAAAGCAGCTGCAGAAACTTTTAATGTTTTTAGACAATAAAGTGCAAGGTGTTACAGCTGGATTATCCGGTTTTACTGTCATCTTTTGACAGATATCTTCCACAAAATGTGATATAAATGTTTAATGCCCAGGTTTTCAGTAAAAGAATAAGCATAGTCTGAGCCCCCGGAGTCAAAAGGCTGTGGGTTCGAATCCAAGGACTGCCAGTGGCACCACTGATATACCCTTGGTCAAGGGTAG
>JBBPCW010000006.1:14170138-14190545 GCA_037974425.1 Phenacogrammus interruptus
TATCTATCTATCTATCTATCTATCTATCTATCTATCTATCTATCTATCTATCTATCTATCTATCTATCTATCTCACTCTCTCTGTCTGTCTGTCTGTCTGTCTATCCAGCAACCTAAATGGTTACATTTCATTTTATCTTAATTGTTATAATGACATTAAACACACAGCTTACATTTTACATATTGTGGACGAAAAAAATAGACCACATCTCACATTTTATGTTGTTTTTTTTCAATGTTTGACTTCCTGCTTTGCCTATGACACTCCTGATTTTGGTTGACTTCAGGTCTGCATCTATTGGAATTATGTATTTTGCCTGGTCTTCATGTAGATGTCTGCCATTGCCTGAACATTCATTGTTTACAGAGACTGAATTTGGATTCCATTTCTTATGGCATGTTCGCCAAATCTTGACTTCAAACTGTTTGCACTTCTGAGATTGACTAATACTAGTAAACTTTTAACCACAACTCTCTCCTCGTACTACAGTAGTTGTGCATGTGATCTCTGTAGAGGTATATATTCACATTATTACGAAGTACAAATACGCAATTTGAACAATAATCAAGTAAGATACAAATATCCTAAAATAGTACTTAAGTATAGTAATTAAGTACAATTTCTAAAATATTTTTCCACTGTTGGAAGTCCTTCTAGAAAGACCTGAGTAATTTCCTTTAATTTCCCTTTAAACCAGTAAGGCATGAGATTATTGTAATTACTGTAATCGGCCATGCGACTTAGATGGCGTTAAGGCATGAGGAAAATCCTAAAATACACTTTTGCACTTTTATCTGCAAGAGTTTCTTTTTCTTTTCTAGCACTGGTCCTTTGCAATTGACATGGAATGAAATGATAAACTCATTGTCATTGTCACTGATACATCTGTCTAGAACTGAATGTGATTACACACCTGGGCCATTACCTTTTTATCTCCTTAATCAGGATACTGTATCAGAGTTTCCAAACTACAAATCTGGTGGGTTTTTTCATAATGTACATTCTGACCAGGCTTACTGGCCAGAAAAAATGAGATCAGTAAACTCTGCTCACTTATAATTTAAGAGATCTTTAGCTGCCTGGACAGGAATGAAACAAAAGTGTCAGATCTTGTTAGAATGGAGGGTAACAGCCCAGATACTATAAAGCATGATTCAGACCTCCTCGTCAAGCAACGGAATGAATATCCTGTTAATGCCAAACACACGCAGACCATTGGAAACTAGGGAATTTATAAGCTGCCACTGCATGTTGCCTCATAGGTCAGTTACATCTTTTTACCTGCTCAGTTTGATGATGATGAGACAGACAAGACCATCATGAAAACGTTTACATTGGACCTACATCAGTGTAAGGAATTTTTTCATTATTTGGCTAATATAAGGCACTTGGATTTATTCCTGTACTCTATAAACTGACTGACTGTTGCACTTACTCTGACTTTTCCGTGTTCAATCCATGTGCATTGATTCTTTGGTGGACTGTTACTTAAGCGTATGTTTCTAAGAAGCTAAAATCAGAACATGTGCTTACAGCTTACATGAGGAGCTGACGATTTGTCTTTATATCCAAATTCTTGAGCCTGTAGTAATTCAAGAAACCCAACGAGCAGCATGAGATGACTGGGTCATGATGATAAAAGCTTATGGAAATGTTTTTTTATTGATATAGCAAAGGAATATAATAAAAATGTTAATAAACGAATAAATATGAGAAAAATTGTGAATACATTTTTGAAATGCATTATTTTTGTCCAAAGAAAGACCGATTATATGAAAAGAAAAAAAAAGGCTTGAGGAAATGCCAAGAGGGTATCATTTAATGTAAACTATCCTATCGTTATAAATATGAGTAACTATTCCAAGAAAATCTGCTCCTTGAAATTTTCTGTTATAATCAAAATGTAATGCAAGACCCCCCTCAGAGAGTTAAGTGGGGTGAGGTCATTGTCCCTTCATTATTTCCTGCTACTTACAACAAATCAATCTTTTTGTGGCCTTTCAAGAGCTCAGTCAAACTTTGGAGCACAGTAGTAACAGCTAGGTAGTTTCCAAATTTAAGGTGGATGGAGGAATGAATAGATGAATGAATAGATGGATGAAGGAAAAATGAAACAATGAATATCCTACCTTAAAGTCCATTGTCATTCTAATGATGTGCAGATGCCTAAGCACCTGCAGATTCCTAAAGCACATTTGTCTGTTTAATATTATTATTGAAGAAACTGGATCCTGCAAAAATACAAGACATTGAATGCACTGCATGCATAATTATTAATAACTTTAAGGTAGTTCTTTTGATATTTAACAGATAAATGCATTTTTAAAACAAGAATTTCTTTTTTCTCTGGCCAATAGACCAAAGCACAGCCAGCACTCTGAAGTTAAGATCATTCAGAGATGCTAACAAGCATAACATCTGTGCATGCACACCTAGATCTGAGGGGGATAAAACGTATGGTGCTCAGAAGTCAGTGTGAGTAACGTTAATGGTTAACAGGTTACTGGAGCTTGACCTCAAATCATCATGCAATGGCTCACAAAGCCTATATGAACAGATTCCAGTTTTACTTCTCCTAAACATTTTTCCACTTTATAAAACATATCTCAGTACAATGTGTTTGTGTGTTATTATGTTTATCTACACGCTTTGTGCTTTAAGAAAATTTAACACTGAAAATCCAGGCACTCTAGATTCAGGTGTTTTAAGTTCACAACTTTTCATCCAAGATAATCTCTTATTTTGAATCTCTTATGGCTGTTCTTATTATTTTAGGCTTGCAGGCATCCAGAGAACTATTCTTGGAAAAAATTGTCACCATGAATTAGAAATTGTGTCATATTGTCTTTATTTACTGTAAAATATTTCCAAGCGAAACAGAGCCTTGGGGAAAGTTTCTGATCTAGCTGACTGTTTTAGCTCAATAGATGGGAGCGATGGTAGAGGAGATTAAAGGATTTCATTGGTTAGTATTACATCCTTCCACCCGCAGATGCACAGTGATGTAATAAAAAACAGCATATATAATTATTGTTCTTGGATTGAATGAACAGCTCTTGGAAACAGATGCACACTTTTTTACTCGTTTTAAATCATCAGGTACATGACAAGGTCCTTAAACCATTCCAGAACACTTTTTTCAGTGAGGCAGGGAGCATTATTTTACTGAAAGAGGCCTCTGCCATTAGTGAATATTGTTGCCATTAAGGCAGTGTCATGCCACAGACAATGCCATGTACTTGGTCGGCAAAAATGTTCAGGCAGGTAGTATGTGTTAATCGGGGCCGGCGTCAGAGCTGATCTACCGAGCTGGCATCTAACTGACTATAAGGGGGCACTATAGATTGTGAACTATGAATATACCCCTCTCGATTTTGTCCTGACGGGGGGAGGGTATTAATATATCATACACATGAATGGTTTCTGAGCAGAACATTGCTCAGAGCATCACACTGCCTCCACTGGCTTGCCTTCTTCTCATATCACATCCTGGGGATGTTTCATTCCCAGGTATGTGATGCACAGCATGCTGTGTTGTACTGTGTGTCCTTATACCTTCCTATAATTGTGAGCTCAGCTTTCTATCACAGTAGCTCTTCTCTGGAAACCAACCAGACAAGCCAGACTTTGCTCCCCATGTGCATCAGTAAGGCGTAAACACCCATGATCCTGTTGCCAGTTTACTGGTTATATTTCCTTGGATCACTTTTGGTAAATACTAACCTCTGCATAAGGGGAACACCCCACAAGAACCGCCATTTCAGAGATGCTCCGACTAGTCTAGTCATCACAAGTTGTCATTTCTGTATTTGCTCATTTCTCTACCATTTTGTCCTGCTTATAAAACATCATCTTCAAAAATTAACTTTTAATTTGCAGCCTAACGTATCCCCCTCCTTAACAGGTGACTTTGTAACATGATAATCATGTTATTTACATCGTCAGTGGTTTCAGTGTTATGGCTGATCTGTTTATGCAGCAGAAATATTTTCACTGAACATTGTTTCCAGTTTTTTTCAGTGGGAAAAGCACATTTTACTCCTTGTTTTGTGCACAAATCCCTTCAAGCCAACATGATGAATGTTTACGTTCAGGGGTAGAGTTCAGCCCACTGGGCTGCAGGCACCAAGTAGGCCAAACGCTTTGTTATTAAATGATCACATAGGTTGGTAATTACCATCAGGATGGTAAAACACAGTTTTGCAACAAGACATTTGCCCTTCCTTATACAAGGCCTCATTATCCAAAGTCATGTCCAAGGTTCCATTTAACCAAGAGAATTTTTGAAGGTCTATCTCCAACGACCTTCCAAAAGTAGAACGGAAGCACTAAATCAGCTTTTGCACCCATATTTTAATTAATTGCTCATAATGTAACATTTCCCTCTGCTTTTACCCAAGTCTTGGCTGTGCGTGTGAGGGCATCTCAGCAGGATGGCAGCGTTTGCCATGCCTGCTTTTCATTATAGTTCAGCACTTTCCTGTTTTCCTTGCCCAAACTGTTCCGTTTTGGACGCAAGTATAACTAATGCATGACTTTTTAAATTGGCTTTCACAGTCCCATTTTTTCTTTCTGAAGAGGTAGAGCCAAATGATTTGCCTCACAGCACAAGCTCTCACTTAAAACCAACATAGAAGGAATGCAAAACCATAGTTTACACTCACTACCAAGAATGGAGGGATGTAATAGGATGCAATGTCCTAAATAACCTTTCAATGGACAAAAGAGATCTTTTTAAATAAGAATATTTAGAGAACCAACAGAAAATTCAAAGGTTCAAAATACACACATGCTGGAATGTAAGGGACCCCCTCACAGAAATGATCATCATAAAAACTGAATCACACTAAATGCAAGTGTAATAAAATGGTACCCTGTGAGAAGTGTCATCAAGATTAGGATGGATGTGAGTGTATAAACTTAACATAACCCTAACCTCTTGATAATTCTGTTTAATTAACTATCCCAATGAACAATTTTAGCACTAATACTACCTCATCTCCCGTTATTATTTTCTTCTTGACCTCATTGATAACAAAAGGGGTGAAAGAAATTAAATGAAGTGAAGCTGTGCCACAACAGGCATCCATGGCAGCACTGGTAGACTAGACATCTATTTGTCCTTAGAGTATCTTTTTTGTTTCATTTTAGCTCAGTTGCTACTGGGAAATGCTGTTTTGGTTTCAAGTAAAATATTGATATGAGGCCATAAACATCTAAAAACCTACCAGCAAATATTGCTCAAAAACCCTTAATTGTGTCAACAGTGCAGGCTTTAACATTTTGCTTGATAATCAACATTTAGCTGGACACTTCAGCTTCCTATATAATATATATTTTTACTGCTATAATAGATACAGCATGTTACATTTCATGCACAATTTTCAAGCAAAACAACAACCTTGATACACCCCTATACATAGCTTATGCATACATTTCACCCACTACATTTACATTTACAGCATTTATCAGATGTTTTATCCAAAGCGACTTCCATTCCCTACCTACAGGGGGCAGTCTCCCTGGAGCAACTTGGGGTTAAGGGTCTTGCTCAGGGACCCAGTGGTGGTGTGCTGAAGGTAGGATTCGAACACATGACCGTTTGGGCCGGAGGCAAGTATCCTACCAACTAAGCTACCTCCACCCCTACAGTTAAAGGATGCCCCTCAGTTAGCAAAACATCTGGTTTCTCTTGTCCATTTCTTAGATTATGTACTCATGTTAACTTGACTTTACCATAAGTACTTAAAGGAAATTTTTCTTTGTGCTGCTCTTTGAATTCCTGGACTAAAAATCAACTGCTCGAAATCACAGTGCAGATCAGCACACATGAACAGGCCTGATAACGAGGACCTGACATGCCATGGGCAGCAGAGCACCATGTGTGGTTAGTGAGGCTCCAGACCGCATCTGCTCCATCTGGAAAAGGGTGACGAGGTGCTAAGTGTGTCATAAAGCCAGATCAGCACTCACTAAATCAGGTGAGGGCTCTTTCAGACTTCTCCAAACCTCCTAGATAACTACAACTAAAATAATCGCACTTCCTGCTAACATTTAATGGATCTTGCTTTCTAACGCATCAGCAGAAGACATCTTTCACTTGGTAAAGTTTATCACTCTGCACAAACCAAGAGAACTGTTGAAATGGTGAGCTATTAGTTTGATGATTCTCCGCTCCAGGGAATCATATGAACTCGTATATCTTCTGATTACCTCTGACAGATGGCTCCTGAAACTCCTGCCTCAGTTTCCTGTTTGCTGTTTTCTTTTGATTTAAGAGGATTCCATGTGCTCTATATCAATAACACACACTAACGTAGTAATAATTAATCTTTTTTTTAACCTAACACAACACCAGACTTTTGTGCCACAATCAAGGCCTGTGTACTGATCAGAGGTCTAATAAGTGGTGACCGTGAGGGATGTAAAACCCAGAAAATAATTATTTCAAAAGTGGAAAGTTGGAGTCGTGAGCGCTCCACTGATGAAAAAAAAACAGAAAAAGAAATGAGGCCCATTACAGGAAGCCAACATCAATAAAGCTGTAGAGTTCAATACTTTTCAGAAGGAGTGAAAATGAAAAGGCTCACGGTATGGCTCCCAGACAGCATAAGTCTGCATGAGTGCGAATGGGCTGCTGAGAGCACAATGATATATGAGCCCTACCTTTCCGTCAGCAGGGCCACGGGGTCCAAACACTAATCCATCCTTTTCCAGCAGCATGATTTTTAATTCATTTTGAAATGCTTCTCTTTGGTATTATTTTCCTACAGGCTTCCTTAATGCCGTAAAATGCTTAGTTTGTAACAGGTATACTACAAAGTAAAGATTTCCCAACAAAGGCCAGAGAAATGACTGACAGAGACCATCATGTGACAATAGCTGGTCTGTTCTCTGAGTAAAGCAAGATTTGGGAAAAAAACTGCTGCAATGAATCTAAATGCACAAATGCACTGACCAGTCACTCCAAACATATCAATACACGCCACATTATACACATAGTATAAAAATGCACAGATGAGAAATACATATTACAAAATTTAACAAAAACATCTGTACTTTGCACGGCTAAAGTCTTATCTTAGGCACTCTGATCCTGGAATGCAAGTGTCAGGCACAATTTACACCCAAGAATTTAGACCTATCAGAACAATATAACAACGTACTTTGGCCAAAACAAACATAAATATGACTTTTAACAACACTTCAGCTCCTAATATTTGGAGAATGTTTGTGTGTATGATACCAGGAACATTATACCTATACGCTGTACACTATACACTATACAGTGAAGTACTGCTAAGTGTAGTGGGCTGAAACTGACCTATACATAGTAAAGTCATTTATTTGTGGTGTAAGGATACATTTTTCACTGCAAAGTAAATAGACACTGTGTGCAAATTTAAAGTGGATAAATGAACTGGAAGTATGTTACAAAACCAAAAACCCGTATTGTATATGCCAACGTAGTGTGTCTTCAAAAAAACGTCATATTTCAATGCATGCGGTTTGAGAACCTTTGACGTTGTTACACACATGACTCATGTTTCCAACAGCAAGGTGGTAGCAAAAGTGATGGTGTCCTTAATCTGTTTGTATTTTTATTAGTTCTATTGATTTTATGTAAGCATATTTGAGAGCCATTAACATTCATTTAAAGCATTTCTAAATACTTCCTAATTAGTGTTTTTATGTCCATGTCAGTGGTGATTGTAAGTTTTTTTCAACACAAATACTAAAACAGTATAACTGAAATTGTGAAAGGGATGGCTCTACACAAATCTTCCATCATCACCTACATGAAGATGTCCCCCTTCTTTAGACATTCCTCCCATGTGAACAGCATCTGGTCTCACATGCTGCCTGAGAGCCGGCTCCATCTATTACAAGGTGAATGGGTTCACTGAGGACAAACCCTCTACTTTCTGGCTGCAGCAGAGCTTGGTTGGCCTAGGTCTTGGCGAAGGCTGCAGGCCGTCCCAGGCTGTCACATAGCAAACCTCTTTAACTCTCTCACCTGTGGACCACAGACAGGTGTGACTTTGCCTGGGCCAGGAGAAGCCTTCAAGGGCCATGTTTACCTGCACAAATTTATCTACCGCAATAAGGGTGACTGCCTTTAAGCAGAAAACAAGATTTCAGCAGCCTGTGTATTCCCTGGCCTCAGCTACCGCACACCCTCATCGTCAGTACATTCCACTGTGCAAGGCAGCAGTGAGAGCCTGTGTTCTAGGGATATGCTTCCCCACTCATCACACACCCCACAGCACAAGTGTGCCCTCCCTGTGCGAACTTAGCCACATGGTTGCAATTCAAACCCAACAACCGTCTTGGCAAACACTTGAAAACCCAAAGAAGTTATTATTATTATTATTATTATTATTATTATTATTATTATTATTATTATTATTCCACTATAATTCTGACAATCTGAAGGCCATCTGAGATTTAGAAGGTAACTGAATGCATTCATGAGGGTGATGTCACTTCCTCAATGATTAGGGAAGCTAAAACTATCCTTAAATAAGTATCTGGATCCAGGAATATAGTAACACATGTTTATTTAAATGTGACAGACTTCCAGAGGTCGTGTAAAATCCAGTATGGACACCTTGGTACATAGACTGAAAGTTTATTCTCACATAATGATGTGACACAGCTAGTAACACAAATACACTTACTCACACAAAAGACAACAAATCTGCAAATCAAAATGACTAACAAATTGTACTGTCAGCTGTAAACAAATATTAATGTTAAGATCATGTAAATACATTCTTAATTAGGCGGGATATTCTTTTCCAGTAACATTTTGGCAATATTTTGGTAAAAAAATAGTCATGGTCACTTTTTTGTTAACTTTTTTAGAATGTATACTGCCCAAGCTCAGGGACTCAAAAAGTAATAATTATGGGTACATTTTTCAAACACGGGGCCTTAAAATGTTCCTCCCACAAAATGTTAGAGAAAAGAATGCAAGGAAAGGAATAAGGAGGCACAGTTAAAGATATGAGAACCCCCTGCCAGCTGAAAATATCCAGCAAACTTGTGCTCTGTGACCTGAAACTTACTGTAATGCTTGTGCAGCAACAGCATCACAAACTGTACATCCACAATAAAGTGTAAAGTTAGCAGAAACAGTGATAACAAATTGCAGCAACACTGTTGTGTCTGAACCTCCTGTACTACAGAAACATACATTAACATGCCACTACCATGTCTAACTCCCTGAAGTGCTGAGAACGATCTGCCACCCAATCAGCACCTGGTCTTCCTGTAGGGTTTCTGACCGCTGATGAAAGGCTAGCATAACGTAAAGAAACAAGTAGACAACAATCAATGACGGCGCTCGAATAGTCTGGTTAGTGTGTGTCTTTCTCTCCCGCACTGTCTCTCCTTCCCTGGTCCTAATACTATGCACTAGGTGCTGTTTTAAGCTTTGTTTGCTTGCTTCCCCAACATTGGCCCCCGATGCAAAACATGTCAGACAATGAGGCCATCATGCAACATTAGTCCAGAGAAAGGCCTATGAACTGGATGATCTGAACCAATGTAAGAAAGCTCTTAAGGACCAAATCTTGGATTTATTGCAGGAGAACCAGCATGTGTTACAAGTTAACTCCTTATGAGTGTGCAAATATAGAAAATATAATATCAAGAAGTTTTGTATCCCTTGCATTCTGCGCAACCCACACAGCCAACACACAACTCATGAACACCCTCAGGGCTAGTGACAGGCCAAAGGGCCGAACTTCCAATTGATATGCTTGTTCTTCAAAGGAATAGAAGCAATGGACACATGAAAAGTAAGCAATCTTTAGATCTATAGATGGGAACCACTTGTTTCATGCATCACCAAGAAGACAAGACCATCTTGGACAAGCTGAGCCCATGAATATATCAGAATGGGTTATCTTTCTTGGCAACCAAAATAAATCAAATGGAATCCTTTGAACTGAATACCACAATGTACATCCTCAAGGGCACCTCCTTTGTGGAGGGAACAAGCTTCCTCTTTGACCAGGTTTGTAATAACCATAACCTTTAGACCCACATGTACTGATAGCTGGTGGTAAAATCTGTGATGACATGGAATAGAGAATTGAATTGAAGCGAGCCATTAATTGAAGCGAGCCACTATTTGAAGTATAGTGTCACTCTCAGTGTTTAATTGCCAAATTGTTTAGTTTTTAGTAGCAAAGGGGTGTAACTCACTCTGGATTAGCAGTTTGTAACAAGAAATAAATGTGCATGCCACATCAGTATAGGTCTGAATGAAAGGGCCCATTCCTATGTTAACCCCACTTTTGGGAAGCAAAGAAACACATCAAAGGAACCTTTTTGAAAGGTTCCCCAGGCCAAAACAAATTACTGAGTCATGTCCAGCAAAACACTTTTGCTTCCATGTGACGTCCTCATACTACAGCACAAGGTAGCTGAGGGGGTAGCTCAGTGGGTAGGATATTTGCCTCCAGACCAAGAGGTCTTGGGTTTGAATCCTACCTTCTGCACCACCACGGGGTCCCTGAGCAAGACCCTTAACCATGAGTTGCTCCAGGGAGACTGTCACCTGTAGGTAGGGAATGGAAGTCGCTTTGGATAAAAGCGTCTGATAAATGTCGTAAATGTAAATGTAAAGCACAAAACACAGGTCAGTCCAGATCTGGTTTAGAGGATTAAAAGTGGACCACAGTTTAAAGTTAAAACACTTCAGAAGAGCAGTGGTTATCTGATAGGCGGTGGCACTGCTACTAGGAGGCAAAGGGACCAGTTGAAATTAGGCTCATGGTACAAGGCGGCCTGGATCAAGGACCACCATTTTTATTAGACCCTTTATATACTGAGATATCTGTACACACATAACTCAGAGTGTTCAAATGTCTTACATATCTCACCAGTAAGCTTTCATAAGCACAACACACCACATATACTTATCATCCTATTATTCTTAATGCATTTTCAAACAAATCATATACAACCAATATTCATTATTTTAACTCTAAACTTTAAAAGATCATAATCATACATATCAAAAGGTATATTTGATCAAAACTTTACAGCAAGTACGACATGAGTAGCTCACAAACCTGTTCTAAAAAAAACTCACCAGTGAACAGCGTCTACCATTTTATTTTATCCTTTAGCTATTCTACTTTAATCACAACTGCATTTACTGTATGTAGATTTTAAAATGACTAAATCTGAAAAAAAGAATTTAAAACATGTTTATTATATGTGACGTTAGATAAGTTTAGATAGACTCTGTTTTAGAGTATCAAACTGGTTGCCCTTCGTATGGCTCAGCTCCTGTGAAGTAGCTCTCAGATTCAAAAAGGCTTTAGCGCAAGATAAATCGAGCAAAGGATCCAGGAAATTCATATAACTTTCAGTGGCTTGTCAGAAAGCTAAATATGACGTAAAATTATTACAAATCAAATATTAGATTAGCAAATATATATGAATAACAAACATTACATTTATATTGTCATTTATTTATTTATTCAAACAGTTTTTGATGAACCAGTGTAGTTACATCAGGAGTTTGTTACTGATGTTGACAAAATATACATTTGAGCTGTTGTGTGGTGATACTAGTGGTAACCAAGGGGCAATGTTAGCATGAAGCCAGTCAGCAAAAGTGCTACTGTAATTCACTGTATAAGCACATACAGAGAAACCTCTTCTGTGAGCAAAGTATTCGTCTTATTATCAGTAGGAATAAAAAAACAAACTATGAGAGAAATCAAGGCTTTTGTTTTAGTTTGAGGCATGCACCTGTACTTGAACTCTGAGGGGTATTTAACTGCTATACCGTTCTGTTACAGATGATAATGAATGTGTGTCCCAATGCAATCAAGCTGTTGGAGAAGCCATAATAACTGGTAATGGAAAAAGTGACTTGTTTTTGCCTGGCTTTAGAAATTCCCTTCTGTTTAGAAGTGATAGGACTCTTTAATTTTGTCAGAATGGAAAAAGAAATACGCTAGTGATAGAGTCTCAATAATTGCAGTATGCCCACTTGGCAACCCCATGTCATTAAAAAGGGGTGGGATGAACTCATACCGAGAGGTTTGTCTCATTATGACAAGCTGCTGTTTAACCACGTTTTGCTCTTGCTTCCTTCACAGCTGTTTGTCAAGGCTAATTAATGCCAGCGATGCATTTTTGTGTCTCTCATTAATGTTTTTTAATACACAGTTTCAGATGAGTATGCGGGGTGCATTACACTGGAATCTCATGAGCGTTTACAATATAGTCTTTGAACAATGCGGCCAGACCCTCTTGGTCCAAACTGAACCTCATATTATTGTAACAGATCCAAACATGAATGCTTCAGAAAATCGGAAGAGGATGTAGAGCTGTGAGTCTGGCCGGTCACTGACACTACATTTCCAGGTCACTGACTCGCTCCATTTTCTTTAAAAGAAAATTATATGTTCTCGAGGGATCTGTACTTTCTCAAAAGCAAGCCTTTGGAACTCAAGGGTGTTTATTTTTGTATCTTAAGCACTCTAAGCAAGTGTTTGTTCCACTTAAGGGGGGAAGTGAGAAAAAGTCTGGACTGCATTGAAACAAATAAATGGCAAGAGGAATGACAAAAACATTTGGTAGACACTTTCGCAAAACAGAATGGAGCCTACCACAGAGATTAGAGATTATCACGCTAAACTCCTGAACACATGATTTTAAAGCATAAAACCGGTTTGAAGATCTACCATTGGTATGTCAGAAAAACAAAACAAAACAGACCACCACCACAGTCTCAGCTGTCACATGACTGCTTTATTCCTATCCTATTTGATCGCTTTATGTTTATAGCATTCTGCATACTGGAAAAACTGCTGTCATTTGCAGGGATGTTTGGGAAATCATCCTTAAAAGTATGAGTCTCTGGCCACAAACAGGTGTCTATTTCCCATATCACATCCAGAAGAAACCTATTATTCTGGACACATTCCATCTTTTATAGAGACATGGCAGCTGGATTCATTGTGTGCTCTCTCATTTAAGTTAAAAACTAAAGGCCAAGGAGCCCCTTAGAGAGACATCTTAGGGCAATAGTCTCACATCTGTCCAGTCTTTGCACAGAGGCTTATGTTTGCATTAAATTGGCAACAGATCCTCCCTTACATCCCATTCAACAGTCCCAACCCACAGAACAGAAAACTTATCAGACTGGCACTGGGGCACTTAATTACCCTTTAATTAGAACTGAACTCCCTGTGTTTTGGAGGAAGCAGTGACCATATCTTTCTGCTTTCCCTGCTTAGTCATGCTGAACGAGCTCAAGACCTGACTCAGCATTTTCACACAATTTAGAAGGCACTGGTTGCAGATAGGCCCTTTCCTTCCAATGAAGGGCAATCCCAATGCTTCAGCATACCAAACATTTTGGACAAGGCCATACTTCCAGTTTTGTGGACACAGTTTGGGGAATAATCTTTTCTATTCCAGCATAATTGTGTCTCAGCGCACAAAGCAAGATCCATAAAGACATAGTGGGATGAGTTCAGTGAGGAAGAACTTGAATGAACTGCACAGAACCTCAAACCTATCCAACACCAATGAACTGGAACAGTGACTGTAAGCCAGGCCTTCTCGTCCAACATTAGTGACTGACCTCATAAATGCTCTACAGAATGAATGGACACACATTTCCACAGAAACACCCCAAAATGTCTTCCAAGAATAGTGGAAGCTGTTAAAGCTGCAAATGGAGATCAACTCCATATTAAAGTCCATGTAGTTGAATGCAATGTCATTATAGTTCATATTGGTTTAATAGTCTGGCGTCCCAGTACTTTTGTTCAGATAGTGTAATGGGAACTCTCTGAGGGACATATAAATGGTCCTTTCCATTCTTTTAAAATGAACCATTGGATATTCAAAAGAGTTTTTCCAGTCTACTACTAGGCTTAATCTGTGTCTGGATGACCTGTCCTTAGCTGTTATGTGATGGCAAATCTCCCCCGTGGAGCTGAGAGAAAAAATAAACAAACAAACAAACAAAAACAAGACTGCACATCTGTTCCTCTGCACTGCCTGTTTGTTTACATGGTACGAAGTGAGGGAGAGCGAGGGAGTCCTCATGGCATATCCCAGACAGCCAGACTGGGAACCTGAAACTATGCAAAACAAAAGAAACTGCATCCAGCAAATGCGATCGCTTCTGGCCTGTGTAGGTGAAGCAATAGCCCGTTGATAAACATTTGCGGAAGCACAGTGCGCAAAGAGTTGAGGTGGAGAATTCTGAGATGAATAATTTCATGGCCACACGTAAACCGTGGTTGGAAAACACAAAAGTTGCTGACTAACTGAGAAGAGGAGGGTGGATATTTGGTCTTGCGCTGGCTATTTGTTCCTTTCTTCGCCTAAACATCTTGTGGAGTGTGTGGGTGAATGAAGAGCATTTGCTTGTTGCTACCATCTGTGTCTAATAAAGCAGTCTCCTTGGCCCCCTTACTGTGCTAAGGAACATGTGCTTATTGTTTTTGCAGGTTATTAGTTTTATTGGCTGTTCATGAGCACACAATTTAAACTGCACAGCTCATTTACAAACAAAGGGGAGGTATTGCAGATTAACATCAATTAGGATATTTTGAGCAGTTAAAACAGCAAAAGCCCAGCCCCGCAAGAAACACTTAGGAGCCTAATCTGGAGTAAGTCATCAACAGATGTGGTCCTATTTCTGAAGGCATGAACACACCATAGCTCCTCAGTAGCCACAGGGGCTCAAACTAGCAGTGTCCTTTGAGAAACAGAGCAGAACAAGTTAGGGGCATGACAGGTTACAGATTAAAGTACATATTGTCTAATATTTCTTGTATATGCTCACTATTAAAAAGCAAGATTCCATACACACATTTTGCTTTGAATCACCTTGTTTGTGCAAATATACAATTTTATGACAAACTCTATGGCGTACCGAATAGATGAAATGCCTAGATAATAGTGTTCCACCTATATACTGATCACCGGCCTGATCATCTGGAATCATCTACTTCTGTTTCTTCTTTGGTTCAAGCCTTAACTTAGAAGCTTTGCTATGCTTGATTCGTAGGTCACTGTAGGGCTCAACAAACAAAATACATTCCTCTAGACAGTTCTTCAGGAAGCCTGGAGAACTTTTCCTCAAAACTACATTAAAACTATAAATGTACAGTATATACAAAAGAGTTTGGCTGAAGAAATTACAACACTTTTGCATGCCGCTGTATGATTTGTATTACAAACAAATACATAAACAGCAAAATTCAAAGCTACAAATTAGCTTTTTGATGTTTGAAAATACTGAATTAATCATTGACACACTCAGTAGAACTAATTGTACCATTAAGCAGCTGGCGGCCTACTGCGATCACGTCATGGGTTTGAATCCCAGGGCTGCTAGCGGCATGGCAGAGGTACCCTTGCTTAAGGTACCGTCACCACACACTGCTGCCCGGGCCCTGTGTTCCTGGCTGCCTGCTGCTTCACTTGGTGAATGGGTTAAATGCAGAGATAGAATTTTGTGGTGTTCATACTGTGGTGGCATCAATTTACTTATTACAGTGAAAGCACTATGCTCTTTAATTACATGTTTTAGTGCAAAATCTACCTATTAGCAAAATAGTCTATTATAGTTCACAATGAACATAAAACGTTCTATAAATTAAGGAACCATAGACGTTAGAGCTTATTTTAAGAAAAGTACTGTTAAGAATCAGCCTCAGAACTGCAAACATTAAGATCTCAGGTAACTCCATTAAAGCTCCACTCCATTACAAGTCCACAAAGTAGGGAAACCTACATGAATATTCTGTTCAGATCTCAACCGGAAACACTTTTCATAACAACATGATTGCATTAAATGCGGGTGAAGCTGTACCCAGTTTTTATCTTGGAACCCTTTTGGTTTAAGACATATTTGAAATCTTTCCAATGTGACGGGTTTTTAAATGTTCAACGTGAAGCAGTTATTCTCTGTATAACTCCACAGCATTGTCAATTACATTCAGTTAAATCCAACACATCCCTGTTCAGAGAGCTAAGTACAAGTCAGAAGCAAATTCAGTGCTTCTTCTTGGTGTGTTGCCTTGTCCCATGAAGACAACAAAACCCTAGTCCACATGAATCTCTTAGACACAGCATGGGTTTGCTGCTTACACAGCAAAAGGCAATGTTGTTTTAGGCCTGTGTGAGAGAAACCCTCTAGTGAGAGGTCAATCTGAACAGTTGGGGACACTCTTTGACTAATGTACTATATCACTTAAACATCTACAGTATTTATTTATTTGTTTTATTACAACCACCCCCACCCCCCCCAAAAAAAAAAAAAAACATATAAATTTGTAGTTAATTGTAAGACAACCTTCAGCTGTTTCAGCTGTCACACTCAAGTGCTACTACTTCTGATGATAACTGCTGTCTCTGAAAATAAAGACGAACTTCTAGAAGCAACAACAGACCATAAGACATCAACAAAGTAAAGGAATTATATCAATGAAAACAAGAAGAATGTCAGAAGAGCTTTGGAGACATGTGGAATGTCCTGTAATGTAACATAAGCCCATATGAAATGACTTCTGTTTGATGAGAAGCCTCACAGAAACACCTGGACGGGCACTCGTTTTATTTAGAATATTAAATTTATGTCCTACCAAAGCCGTGCAAATGCTATGCTTAATGTTTGCGGATCCAATTTATGTTCAACATAAGTCTCCCAGATGATTTTCTTGGAGTTAAATTTAAGAGCGATTCATTAATCATATGTCTTTACTAAGTTCATACAACAGGAAACAGTAGTCCATCATCCTCCCCCATCGTACAGTAGGTGAAACTACCTCTACATCATCTCCGGCCACTCTGAGACAAGGGGCTTACTTAAATCCCCTCCACACTTTATCTAAATACTCAAAGTTAATGCCGTAATAAATACAACAAGATCTCTTGAGCTTACTTTCACCTGAGGTGAGATAGGAAAGAAAGCAGATGAAGACAAGCAGGAGCATGATTATTTTTTTTATTGATATTAAAAAATCCCATAGCAATGTTTGTTTAAAAATGAAATTTAAATTACAGAGTATAAAGAATGAAGCAAATGTTTCATCATTTCTTCTAAGTTTGGTGACTCTCCTTTGTGGTGGGTTTGTCGGTGGCTTTCCCGTTCTTTTTGGTGATGCCGCTGAAATATTTTTCTCTGAAGGAGTTATGGCCCTGGTACGGGCTAAAGCGTGGGTCGGCTAATTGTGAAAGCACATCTGACTCCTGCAAGAAAACACCACTGTTAATAGAGGAGAAGGCATAGCAGTTATCACTGATTTAGTCAGTACATTCATGCAAAACAATGCTAGATGCTTCTCACACACAATTCTGTCACATTGATTTTAATTAAATGTCATAACTGCACTCACTTGAACAATGACTGATCTGATCCAGCTGGATAGATCCAATTACCCATCATTTTATTCCAATCTGACATTGTAATGATCATATTTACTTCCTAGGTGTTATTAAATGTCCTGGAAGGTCATGGATTTCAATTCATGAATGCAGATACAAAACATTTAATACTTTCTTAAAGAACCACTTTGCTACCTAGCCACCAGTGAAAACAGAGCACTTACTGGTAAGCACCTCCTATTGTGCACCTTTTCCTTCATGAGCTCACAGCCAAGTGTGTAACGACAGAGAACTATTAAGCTCCTCAGTTTTTCCTGCTTGGGGCGTATGCCAGGTTGTTAGGCAGGGCAGGGCCGGCTGGAGGA
The DNA here is from genome assembly GCA_037974425.1 of Phenacogrammus interruptus. Lineage (NCBI taxonomy): Eukaryota > Metazoa > Chordata > Actinopteri > Characiformes > Alestidae > Phenacogrammus > Phenacogrammus interruptus. The sequence goes on from JBBPCW010000006.1 coordinate 14,187,887, forward strand.
GAGCAGGGTGGAAGTACGTAACGAGGTGTCTGGGACACGGAGAGCTGGAAGTGATGATTCCAGCTCTGTGAATCATCAACGCCACCTGCGCCCACTCCTTCCCATGTGCCACCTTCTGCCAGTCAGCCTGAACCCAGTCTTAACACATCACCAAAACACCCCAAAAGCCTCCAGAACCAGAGGCATGCACCTCTTCCCCACGTGAGTTCATATACACACCTAAGCCCAGAATTGGGAAGAGGCAGTGAGGGGCCCTGTGAAGACCCTACATCTCTCCAATCGACTCAAAACTTCTGTGATTTGTTCTCTAAAAGTTTTGCCACTGTATACCGCATTCCTGAACGTGTGAGGCAGTCCAACCTACCCACTTTTTCCTCTTCCTTCCTTCAGTCCAATCCCTTACACCCTTCTTGACAACTGTTGCTATGCACCATTACCTAGGTCAAGTTTTACATTTTTAGAGTTTTATTGAATATATTTTGAATTTAGAGCTCTAGATATGGTGAAGGGACCTGTAAGACTCAATGCTCTGACAGAGTAGAGGGTGATGTTATCTATACATCTAAAGCCATTAAAAAAAAATACATCAATTGCAGTTGCTGCATTGCTGTCAGGGGTCTTAGGATTAGATCATTACAATGCTCTTTAACTAAAATAATTTAAATAGTTACACAGACATCAAAGGTATGTCATCAATATCAAAGTTTTTGGCATTTTTCTAGATTGTTTGAATACAGCAGATTATATTGTGTGAACATTTCATGATGACATTTCAGAGTTGCTGGAACCCCATTAGAAACATTAAAGGTTAACTTACATTCTCCATGCTTGCCGAGGCAGTATGACTTAGTTGAGATGATTAACAGACACATGATGCTGTTGTTTTCCCTTAATTTTGTTGTGTACATGTCAGCTGTTCAACTTTTACTCACTTATTTTGAAAGAGTATTTCTGTCTACTAGGCCCATATGCATATTTTCACAACTTTAGAATGTGGAGGGGATTACCCCACAGAGGAGGACACTAACCAAACTGTAGTGAGAAAAAGCAAAAGTGTGAGAAAATGGTGTGTGTGTGTGTGTGTGAAAAAATAAATAGAGTGCTTGAGAGAGAGAGAGAGGGAGAGAGAAAGAGAGAGAGAGAGTGTGTGTGTGTGTGTGTGTGTGTGTGTGTGTGTGTAGGATAGAAACCAAGTCCTCATCTGGGCTGAGTGTTGTTTGACAGAGGTAGACCAATGCTGACTCTGCTTCAGTCCTAATCCAGTAGAGCTCAACTCTTTTTCAAACAACTTAACAGCACGTTGTATATCTGACAGTGCTACAAAACAGACACAAGTTTCCATTTCTTTATCACCTGTACATGCGAGTATACGTGGACATACAAACGCACACTGTAACACAGAACACCAGCCAACACTGCTGAGGCTTCCTTAAAGTTGAAGTTCACATGAAGCATTGCCAAAAAACATGAGGTTTACACTAATGCCACTATGAAAACATGAAATATTCGTTTAGAGTTTACAAGATCACTTTCTTTCAGAAACCCCTAATCTTAGCCAATATCACAGACAAAACCAAGATTTGTGAAACAAAAAATGTTCTACATTGCACTAGTGTTCTCATCTCTTTTACTTGACAATACGTCTTCCACTACATATGACTTGTTCAAGAAAATAAAATATCCTATATCCAGGCCTCTTAATTCATGAGTGATGCATTAACTTAGCTTCTACCCCAACGCTAACATGCAATATAACTACTATGCTACATTTTGCTTGCACAGAAAAATACTAGCATATATTTGTTTTCCCCATGCTCAAAACTTTGCAATGTTACTTTAACTGTTTAGTTCTAATTCCGAAAAATTGTATTGCAATCCACAGTGACACTTATATGCACTTGTTAGTATTTGTTTATCTGTAGTTCAATGAACTGACATAGTATTTATGTAGTGCTGCACTGTCTCTACTCTGTAATTACTGTATTGTAATGTTGTGCTGTCTATTGTTATTGGCCTGTAGTCTAAGGAGACGAATTTGATTGTACTTTGTACCATGCACATATGACAATAAAACTTTGAAACTTGAATCTTGCTAGAGCTGATGCATTAGCGATCAATAAATAACCCTAAGATTGTACAACTAACATAAAAAAGCGTTTTCACTGGGTTGAGCAGATATATTTGCACATTACATATTTAAACAAAAAAAAATTAGGATGACTATGGGCAGAGAACTTTTAGTGAAATGTAAATCTAGTCTGTTTAAATAAGGAGAACGCATCATCAGTTGCATCCTTCCTGATATCAAGTGTAGTGGTTACATTTCCATAAACATTTGTTTGTTTGTTTTTTTTATTAATTGCCATTTTTTCCAAGTACACACAGATGCTCAATGAATGCTGTGCAAAAACATAAATAATTTTGACAGACAGCTGCAGCCAAGATCACACGAAAGCAATCTGAAAGTGGGGGTGCCGAAAGCTGCAGCATAAGCTATGAAAATGCAACAGCTTATGTGTTCCAGGTTTGATGCACAAGGAGCTTGAGACATATGCCAGTCTGCACAGATAAAATAACAGCCCTTGTATATATATATATATATATGTGTGTGTGTGTGTGTGTGTGTGTGTGTGTGTGTGTGTGTGTGTGTGTGTGTGTG
>JBBPCW010000006.1:14205224-14215822 GCA_037974425.1 Phenacogrammus interruptus
CACACACACACACACACACACACACACACACACACACACACACACACACACACACACACACACACAGGCATGCACACACTGAAAGTTGCACAGCCTGACTAAACAGGATTATAGGAGATCTGAGAGGAGCAGACAGAGATGATTGAGGACAGCTCTGATCAGATTGAAATGCTATTTAGTCTTGTGGATGCACTTGGATATGGAGGTTTTAATGGAACCATATGCGATGCACAGTATTTCTCTCAGTCTGTGGACAGCCTGCAGAAAGTCTGCATTTCTCCATTATGCAGTGAGAATCTATTATCAGCATATCGTCACTATTGGAACAAAGCCTTGTTTCTCCACTTTTGCCGCTGTTTATTTTTTATGTCATTTGAAAATGCCATTTGTTGTTCACACTGTGCCAGAAATGGATAATGAACAAACCTACAGAAATGGTCCAACCTGAGGTAAAATAAATGTACAATGTTATTAAATTGCATTGAAAGTCAATTTATCTTTTTGAGAAACAAGGTTTTGTCCCAACAGTGATGATGCAGTTGTGAATTCTTGTCACCTGAAATAATTAAACACAGACACACACCTGTGAACATATGAGAATATAACAACTTACTGTATGGAAACTCTGCTCTCCATGGATGTTACAGAATGGTTGTAAAGTCTATTTATTTCGATAGACTGTTTAGGGCTCATAGTTCAAACTCACTCACAATATATTCAAGAATTAATTTTTTCCACAATAATGTGTTCAGTTCTGGCCCAATTACAATGAAACCAGATTCTCGTTTCATTAGACTATGGGTGGATGTACTGGTCCAGGGTGATGTTAGGCACTGGTTTACCATTATAAACTATCCATTCACATCATAATTCAAAAAAGGTTTACTCTCCAAAATGCATTGTCACATGTCCATGATGCACACTCATATGTTTGCATTGCGAGATTTCGGTGCATTATTACACCCCTAAAAGATCATATTCTTGTGTGATGGGGCTATAGGAGCTAAATGCACATGGGAAGGTGAATCAAGGTCAGTAATTTGCATATCAATCACAAAATGAATAAAAAGTTACATACATGTAAAGATTTGATCAGACTAGTACTGTCAAGGTCACTGAAGAAATTGCTTGTTTAATGAGTGAGCTGTTATGATGTTAAAGTGTTTAGACTGTTAAACTGCTCAGCAAGGTTTACAATCAACAGCTCTGCACATATGATACGAGGTGATTCCGAATAATCCCAAGATATTAGAAATTTCAAAGCATTTACTCATTACAGCGTTATTGAATTTTCTCAGCAGAGTGCTCTTTATGAGCATCTTTATGTTTTAAGCTGACCTACAGGTTTTTTTTTTTTCAATATTCACTGATTCCAAGACACTGAGACTATATAATTTAATAGAACACAAGACTGAACCTAATGGATCGCACTCAGTGGTTTGGAACAGCATAACGCGAGAGGCAATTAACTATCACCCACTGCGATACAGGTTACGCCAGAGTCAGCACTAATAGTTCATACACCAAGTAGATTAACATTCTAAGAGTTCATTTATGGCAGTTAGACCTTTGTGAACTGTAGGTGGAACACAGTCTCTCCACTTGATGACTGAAGGTCACATCCTCTCCCTGCTGTTCCAGTAACTTTGGAGCTGGATCGTTCCCTTACCTCTGCAAATACTAAAAGATAAGTGTGCTCCCAGCTCGGGCAGGCTGTCTGACCATATGGCCACATTCATCATGTATCAACTCTCATTAAAGTAGCCGTCATTAGGTGCTGGGGCTCTGCTGGGTGCAGCTGCCCACACCTGACAACCTCTCTCTTCTCACCTGGAATCTGCTGCATAACCAGCCTGTCACTCAACTATGCAGAGGCCCTGCGTCTACCACACAGGCAGCCTCGTGGCCACACACACAACCCCAGCACCAGCCAAAGAGCAGTCGTCTTTCCACAGCATACAATCACCAGATTTTGTGTAAAACTGTGTAGTGTTGCACAAAACCAAACCATAATTTGCAGCCTGCTTTGACTGACAGCATAGTAGTTTACACAAGAAATCTAATGATATGAAGCTAAACTCCAGCCTACACCTTCATTAGATTGACTGTAAAGCTTGTCACACCAATCAATGGTTGCTACAAGACATTTAAACGAAGAGCATGAATTGGTCCATTGGTATCTAATGGTGTGTAACAGCTATATAGTTTAAGACCGTTCTATGGGCATTTTTCCACTACACCAAGTACATTCTGGCATCCAAAACTGGAACAGTCCTTTTTCCATTGGTTACTGGGCACTTTTTTGGTTTTTGGTGCCTACTCACAAATCGTAACAACAGAACCTGATGGTACTTGAGGGTGTTTCCTCTATCTTTGGTAACATGGCTGTTCATATTCAACAATTCAGTGAATTCTTTATTATTTAATTCCCTTTCATTTGTCTGTTAAATGTTGCCTTTTTTTCTAGATAAATTAAACTTCAGGCCACGGTTAACCCACTGCCGTGATTTATCCCAAGTACAACAGGCAGGGCTCGATGGCCAATGCATTTACAAAACAGAACTGAGATGTGTGGGATGATGGACCGATGCCCACAGTCCACATGAACTGAACTTAAATACACACAGACACAGAGAGAAAACCAATCACTGAACATAACTACTTTAACTAAACACAGGACAGTTGAAAACGTGAAACAAGAAACAAAACATGCACAACACACCAAAATAAAAGTCCCCAAAACAAAAACAAAACAGTGGCCCTTACCAGCCACTGGCCGAGCCGTGACAACAACACAAATCCACTTGTTCTGGCTTGTGGCTTGAACTTCAATGTGACGTTCAAGATCCGCAATTCACAAGCTTAGCATTATTAGATTTAAATCCGACATTTAAACATTAACACAATGTTCAATAAAGTAGGATATAATTAACCTTGCAGCTCTTGTGATTGGAAACTGCACTCTTTCACTAATAGGAGTGTCAGAATGTAAACTAGGATAGAATGTTGATGAGACAATGGCTATTTTTAGTATCATTTCTTTTTAAATAGTCCATGTTAATAAATAATGTATACTAATTAGGAAGCTGAGACTATTAGCATTTTACTTGCATTATGGAACGAGCATTGTTGCTCATATTTTTACACTTAAAAGATCAAGGGTTTGGTGTTATAAAATTATCTGTGTAATTTGCATGTGCATGCACAGAAAAGTGCACATGAGAGTATAGTGTAAAAGTAAGCAATTTTATGAGAGGCTACACGAAACAAGACCATCGTTGGTTCTTATATCAGGCAGTAGTAAAGCAGCTTAAGAGGCAGGACAGCTAATTAGCCAATTTAGGTGCTTTATATTGGTTCTTATTATGATGGTTCCAGCTGTCTGTAAAAAAGAACTAGAACATTGAGTTCCCATATGGGTCAGTTCTCGTTTTTGACGCAATGGAAAAACACCCTTAGACAAAGAAAGTCACTCGACTTTAGGATATATTGTAAGAAAAGATCGTGTCAACATTGAATTCCATACAACAAATGGGGAACTGGAGTGAATCAGTCTGTGTCCCCAGGCAAGTTGAAGCCTATTTTCCTAAGTTACCTGATGCAACCCTAGATTGAAATGCAGTATTGGTCTAAGTACATAGCAAATCTCAGGAATAGATCACATGTCAGTAGTCTGCTTGCTTAGTCTTGCCTGAATCTAGGCCATGTTGTTTATCTCTGTGTGACTCTTGTGTGACCCATCTCGCCCACGCCTCTGCCCGTGTGCGTATTGGACGTGGCAGAGGTAGTGACTTGTCGTGCGGTAAAACACGACAGAATCAGCCGCAGCTTGCCAACAGATTACAGTTAGGGTTTCATTGTAATCAGAAGGTTAACATCCATCTCAACTGACTGCAGGCTTTGTAAAAGCCTGAAGGGGGATTTCCCTTTGTATACCAACATTTCTCTGTCTCTCGCTTTTTGGCCTCAGATGGCTGTGTCACAAAATCCTTATGCTGTGCTAGAATGTTATATTATTCTTGAATAAGGTTACACAGTTATTATATGACTGAGTCATAATCACTGAGTTGTGTTCCCATCACTTGTCTTTGGACATGGTTAACCTATACCCTTAAATAACAGTAGTTTTTTTCCCTCATAAGTAGAATATGTAGGTAAGCCCTTAAACTGCACCAAATCATACGCCATATGGACAAAAGTATTGGGACACATCTGTTTTTCAAGGTTAGGACTAGGCCTCTTACTTCCAGTAAAGGACATCCTTTATGTTCCAGGACACCAAGAAATTTTGGACAGCGCCATGTTTCCCATAGTTTGAGGAAGGCCCTTTTCTAGTCCAGCATGACTGTGCTCCAGTGCACAAAGCAAGCTCCACAAAGACATGGTTGGATTAGTTTGGTGTGGAAGAACTTGACTTGCCAGGCCTTCTCATCCAACATCAGTGCCAGACCTCATAAATGTTCTACGGAATGGGCACAAATTCCCGCAGAAACTCCAAAATTGTGTGGAAAGCTTATTAAGAAGATTGAAAGCTTTTATGGGGGGAGGGGGCAACTCCATATTAAAGTCTATGTGTTGGAATGGAATGTCAATACGTAAAGTCCCTGTTGGTGTAGAGGACAGGCTTTTGCCCATATAGTGTATGTGAGCCCACATATTCCTTGCTCTACTTACTACATAACATTTTCATTTAGTTCAATTGTGGTTATGAAATCATTTAGAGTAGACTGAATAACTCATCTTAAGAAAAATAACCTGCAATTTAAGTGGTTTTAAACACCTAAAATATGAAAAAGGCTGACAAGAAAGTGGTAGAAAATAAGTGGTAAAGAAAGTGGTAAAACATCTCAAGATTTGTTTTGTTTGTAAAAAAATAGTTGATAGTTTGTGAGTTGGTAACATTTCTCCTCAATGTCTCCGGCCACTGATGTGTTTTGTGGAGTTCCATCAGCAACTTCTGATTTAATATAATGAATATACTGATAATATACTGATTGAGTCAAACTGGGTTTCTTATGGAAACTACAGATATTACTGGACTTCCACAATAAACACACAATTATACTGTACATAAAATCATGATTTACTGTATAATGTTATTTATATTTATGTTTTTTCTTTTTATTTAGTACATTTGGTAACAAAAACAAACACTCACTGCAAATCTAAACAGGTTTTAAATATTATTTTTGATGTACCTAAAAAATTGGTTCAGTACTGTGTAGGAACTAGAGGCATAGGTCATCTTTTTTTGCTTGCAGAAGATTTGTACTCTTCACCTACCTTAGAAAACAGCATACTCGACAGCAGGGAGTATTTGCATTGCCTGCAGCCATCCCTGGTAAAAATGTTGAATTTCTGAAGTATTCACCATACTTTAGAGGTCTTTGCCAAACAGATTGATTCGTGTACTGTGCTTTGTGACAGCCATCAGGTTGAGAAAAACGTTCAATCAGTTTTGAGCAGTCAGTGTTAAGCAAGTCAGCAAGTGGTAAAAAGAATGCTTATAAGAGATAGGACATCTAGTAAAAGGCACCTCTTGTGATGTATTTTATTGCTGGTCTAATATTAATTTTGATTTGAAGTTTTTCATTAAAGTGGTTTAATTGGATTAAAGCTGGTCACATAGGCAGGGATTGATGCAGGGATTGATGTGAGCCCGCATAGATGTAAGTGGTATGCAAAATGCGCACCAGTTTTCAGACTACACAGTGCAAATGATACCTAATTTGTGACTTCATACTGCGCACATAACCCCTCCCTGCAAATTGTAAACAGTATCACCCCCACAGATGTGCCAACTTCGCATCCCATAACAAATCCCAAATTAATTCCTGTCCACAACTAACGTATCTGCAGTTGTTTCAGGTTAAATACTTTTCAGGTTTGTTCAGTTGTTTTGTTCTCCCAGTATTTTCCTTGTTCGTTTGGCTTTTTGTAATGTTCTAGCTTCCTGTATTCTTGTCTATGTTGTGGTTTACATTCTCCATGTTCCTTTGTTTAAGAGTCTGTATTCCTTGCATTTTGGTCTTAGCCCTGCCCCCTTGTTATCCTGTTCACCTGTGTCTTGTTCCTTGCCTTTGCAGGTGTTTCCCATCGTAAGTGTAATATACACCTCTGTGTTTCTTTTAATGCTGTTCTTTGTAAATTTCTTGCAGACCTGACTGCTTGGTGTTACATTTTGTTTTGCTTGTGTCCTTGTTATACCTGTTAATATATTCTTGTGATTTTGTGTAACTGTGGACTCCTTGTTTATTGTTATGTTTCTTGTTTTCTGTGTTAAATGCTTTTGGTTTCACGAGCCTGAGGCTCAAAAGAGAAAGGGAGGCGCAGATGCAGATTCTCAGACTTTAAGGTAAACATAAGAAAGGCATGAGGGCCAAAATAAAAAGTAAAGCTTTTCCAAACAGAAGTAAAAAATACCCAGAAGACAGGGTAAACTCTACACCAAAGACAGACAAAAGACAGGGTAAACTCTACACCAAAGACAGACAGGAGACAGTAGACCGAAGGGTTTTAACTCAGGGGGGACTAAATACACACAAGACTTGAACACAGGACCAATGGGAAAAGACAATCACTTAAACCTAAACACCGGACAGCTGTGAACAATAACATGACCTAACCGGTGTACACAGACAGCCTCTAGCGACTGCTGACCAAGGACGTAACATTTGAATCTTGCAATTACGTTCTATTTGCCTTGATCCTCACTCATTACATCCATTTATTTTGGGAGGGAAACTAAGATTTTGACACTTTATTTGAGATTAATAACTATTGCCACATGGCATTTTTTCAACAAATAACAAATTCAGCTAAATTCAGATAATTCTTGCAACAATTTAGTTCTAGTTATACCCAATTATAACAAAGGCAGTTGATCCTTTGTCACTCTGAAAGAGCAGATAATCTTTTAGTTCAGCCCATATTTGTTTTAGATTTGGTATTTTGTTATTATTGTTATTATTATAGTTGAAAAAATGATTGCCAATAGTCTTACAAGCCATTTGCCATGTTTTACTATTTCTTGACATCAAAATGAACAGAAATAAGTCAGAATGTAAATGGAATGTCAGTGTAATTCATTCAACCAACTATGTAATTTTCTGTGTAATTAGGTGATTACATTTTAATAGTACAGCGACATAATGATAAAAGCTTTTAAGGGTCAAGCAAACATTTCTAATGATAGGAAACAGGATTCTATTCCACTGCCAAATGTTGCTGCTCACCAAGCAAGGGCTGGTTTTCTCATTTGGTTCGCTGTAGTATCATCTCCGTCCTCAACATTACATGTGCCGTTGCCTCTGAGCTTCACAGAACATGATGTTATTGCACAACATGAGCTAATTGTCTCTGGGACTGGTCTTGGCAGTGTCTGCTGTTCTGTGATCCAGCTAGGGGCCCTGGTTTTCCTTAATGAAGACTTACAAGGGAAGAGATAGCTCATAGCTGTAGGGAGTGTGTGTGTGTGTGTGTGTGTGTGTGTGTGTGTGTGTGTGTGTGTGTGTGTGTGTGTGTGTGTGTGTGTGTGCTAGGAACAAAGCCTGCAGCTGAAGCTGGACTGTATTTACCTTCTGAAAGCAGTATGTCCACAGTATTCCTGGAGACACTGACATAGACATACATAGTTACTGCAAATTATAAAATATGTGAGCAGCGACTGTATGCAGTCTTAGATTAATATAGCTCTGTTTTTGATCATAGTACGGCTCCATCTCCTCTCTGTCATCTCTGGTAAAAGATCTGAGAGATTAGAGATATTATAAGGCTGAATTTGAGGCATTTGCATTTTATGGGTGAATTCACTCAGCCTGCTGGCAAATTACAGCCCTCGTTTTTACTGTCGCTGGGATGTTAACAAGAATTATCTTTAAATCGAGTGACTGGTGGCATTTAATGAGTTTGGGCCTGCGTGTGTGCGGGCATGTGTGTATGTGTGCTTGTAGAGGATAATGTGCATCAGCCTGTTCTCTCGCTAAGCCGTCATGGACAGTTTAATAGCGATTTAACTGGGATAAACATAAATGTTTGTGGAAGCTGAGGTGTCAACTTGAGAAAGCAAACCGAGAACAATATTGATGAAGAGTTCAAGGACAAGCAATTACTCAGAGGCACGAAACAAATCTCTCGCTTATAAAAGACGCTATCTGAGTATCCAAGAATGGAACAGGATCTTTCCACATACATCATAGAAGCAACACATTGTCATTCATTTGTCTTTTTTCCACAATAAATGCACTACATTCATCTACTAAGTCCACTTAAATACTTCCAGCTCAGTTTTAATGTAACAAGTGCACAAAATGAGTTGGGAGTCTGGTTGCAAGTGAAATTCAATGACACAATAAAGATTTTATTGGAACTACAATAGAGAAGAATCATTTCTTTAAATGTCCTGCAAAATAAGTCATAAAAAGCTTCAATAAAAAAGAAATCACTCTGTAATTGATTCCTCTCTTTAATGTCATTTAACAACCCTGGGTGGCTGAGTGAAAGCTAAACTGCGTTGTTCCGATGAAATTCAGTGTATCATCAGGTTGGATAAGTGTGTGTAACCTTGTTGATTAAAATTCAACATCCCACTGGCTTTTGATCATACTGTGAAAAATTAGCTTTTAACTTCACCCAAAAAAATGGTTTGCCTTTGTAATTAATTGAACATCTGACAGTAAGTTAACAGAACAAAAAGTCTGCGTTGACATTCTATTAAGTTACTATTTTAAATTTAATAAACATATTTTACCATTCATCTAATGCATGATGCTTTTCTTCTTATACTTTCTGTGTGTGGCGTCTTTCCACCTGCCATTTCTCTTGCTAATGTAATCACTTCACTCAGTACAGCCCAGTAACTAATGTGTTTAAAAATAGTTAATAGCCATTTTCTTTTTCATGGTGTGCGTATGCCTGGCTAGCCTACAAGAGTGAGTTATCATGTGCTCTTCTCCCAAGAGCATTTCTACAACAGCTGGGTAGTATAGTAACAACTCAATGGCAGATCTAACTATTTAGTTAGCTCTTTGTATCCTATATCTACCTATTAATCTGATGCTTACTTTCATCAGATGAACATCACTATAGGTTAATATAATGTGTAAATAATACATAGCTGTGATCAGTCAAGTGGTTGATATACTGCCAGTAGGTACAAGCAATGCTGGCCTGGCTAGGTAGCATGGAGCAATGTTACTGAAATACCAGACACAAAGATCTACAAAAATAGCTTCATTAATATCTATTATGCATCATCAATACATTCATGTTGTAATTTCAGTTCAAATGTGTCCACCAATAAATGACAATTAGTGAAGTGTAGTTATTTCATTTCCTATTAAAAACGATTATAAGTCATGTAATGCTGGCGCACATACGCAAGTGTGTGTGATTTTCACAATGTTGTGAAAAAGTGTGAGCAAGAACTGGGGATATCAAGGTTCTGAGGGACTGGTGACCTTTTCTCCCCCAAACCACCGTCCACCAACTGCATGCTAAAAAGATAAAGATACTTGTGAAATCCTAAAAGTGGCCTCACATAGTGGATTTAATTCATGATCTAATGAGAGCTCAGGCTGTGTTAGCTAGTTAGCTAAGTTATTCACACGGCCTTGACATGATCTAACTGGTCTTCTACACTGTTTAATCTAGATCTCTTACATATCTAATATTTAGGAAATGATTAAAGTGTGCTTGCAGTTGTATATGCAGTTTCTTGTGTGTGGATTGATGTGTTATTCTCTACACTATCTCACGGCTGCATTGTGTAACCAAAGAAGAGACAACAAATGAATCAAAATCAATTGTTTTCTTTCATTTATGTTTCATACCATATCCCTAGTTTTTAGAACTGATACTAAATGATTCCCTGGCACAATATAGAGATTGAGAATGGGAATGAGAATTTCTGCTAAAATTGGAACTTTAAGATACACTATAGAATGAAAGCAGCCCTTTGCACAGCCATAGACATGCAAAGTATTTTCTATGAAAAATTCTAAAAGAGGTTTAATTTCTTTAGCAGCAAAAAAAATGCTAATATGAAATGCGCTCATGAATATGGAATCGTTGGAATCTCTTAAGGACAGCAATATTTACTCAAGCCGGTTATTATGCCGGAGAAAAAGACAACAATGACCTGCTAATTACAACAGAGCAGACACAATCCTTTAGTGTTCTTTGTCTGCGCTTTTGCTGCAGTGGAAGACACGGAGGGGGTGAGTGTGTTTTAAGGAAAGGATGCTGTGACCTGTGCCATAATTAAGACTATGCAGGCAGAGCTGAAAACACATGGTGACAAATCAGACAAGAATTGTTCTGGAGCTGTTTTAAAATTACATCTTTAGAGTACTCAGTGGAGTAAGATGAGGGAGGGAGAAGGCAGGGAGTCCCGAGACCAAAGCTGTGATTAGAGGAAATTAGTTTTGTTTCTATGGACCATCTGGAAAGTCCTCTCTTTCTCTGTCTCCCTCTAGCTCCCTCCCTATCTCTCCCTCATCACTCTTTCTCTATCTCAAACATGTGCATGCACACACACACACACACACACACACACACACACACACACACACACACACACACACACACACACACACACA
>JBBPCW010000006.1:14313719-14324129 GCA_037974425.1 Phenacogrammus interruptus
TGTAGCACTTTGAGATTGTTTTTAAATGGAAAGTGCATTAAAAATAAAATTTATTATTATTATTATTATTATTATTACACTTCAATTTAAAAAATAACTATAAATGTTTTGGTACTGTCCAGGGGACACTAAGAAAGCTCACCTGGGGATGGTGAAGTACAGCGTTTGTTTCACTATACACAGGGGCTGTTGGAATCCATATATGTATGCTCCAGATTTTGTATTAGGTCTCAAATACTTGCAAGTGTCAAGTTATATTACACTGGGCCAGAGATTCCCCTTGCCCCGGACAGCTCACTTGCCTGCATGGTCCTGTAGATGCATCAGAGCATTTGCTATCTATAGCAAGCTAGAGAGATTGGACTTGTCACTGAGAGTCCAGTGTGTTTCAGTGACATTCAGAAATGCTACACATAAACAGTTAACCACTAACTGTTTGTGTGGCATTCATGTAGATTCTTTTGTGTGAGACACTCTTCTCTACATCCATGTGCTACTAGTGTAGCATTCAGCTTAATATGCAAAAGTTAATTTCTTGTTAAACGGACATAAGACAGAAGTGTCTGGTGTCATAAAAGATGGTAAAACCTGGATACCTTTTGAATATTTTACCATTTTACTTATTATTAATATTCATTTAAGCCCCCATTCAAGGTGATTTGCATTTCATTGTGTACAAAAAGTAATTCATATTAGACAATTTGGTAATACCTATACACACTAATCAGGCATTAAACTACCCATCTAATATTGTGTCATTCCTTTGGATTTGGCTAGTTTTTCCAGCACATCCAACAAATAATCAACTTGCCGCTTCCCATGGTGCATCCTGGTGCCATCTCTTCTTCAGGTAAATGGCACATGTGAATTTGGTCATTAGACCAGGCGCCTTGGTCCAGTTTTATTGCGCCTTGGTCCAGTTCTGATGGTCATGTCTGTTGTGGGATAGTCAGTGTTATTCACTTTAATGTTAAGGCTGATTGTGTATAATGCAGAGTAGCTGTATTCATTTGATAGCAGTACATATATACATAATGTGCAATTTAGAATGTGCAATTTTTCTGGTGCATTTCTAAATCTATGCTATTGTCAAGGCCTGTAACTCCATTGTGTACCCGTGTGTGTGTGTGTGTGTGTGTTTACTGTGTTCTTGTTTTCATTTATTCTTATACATCCACTCTGTATATACTTATTTACATATTCTCACTGTGTACATGCATACAACTTGTCCAAGCCTACATCTAGTCTTAGTTCTAAATGTGCTATTTAGTCTTACAGCTTACAATACAGTCCTGCATACTTATATTCCTAGTTTTTTATACTGTACATTTTTAGACTGTATATTTGAACATTTTATCTTGTACTTTACTGTGACAGAGTATTTTATTCTGTTTCAATATATCCTATTGTTTTTCTTAACTTTGTACTGTCTACTTTCTGCCATGACCAAGCAAATGTCCCACTTGTGGGACTAATAAAGGTTTATCTTTATCTTTTCTTACTAATAAGAAATTTAACATGGAAGTGGAAAATAGACATATGGTTCTGCTTTGTGTTACCTTGAAAGAATGTCTGGGGAGTTAGCAATGTCTTTCCACTCTTGAGATGTTTTACAGCTACACATCCGTAACTACATAATGAAGCTTCCATTTAAAGGCACCTAGAGGGATCACAGGGATTGATTCAAAGCAGCTACTGTGCTGGGGTTATTTTTGACTGGAGTACCTCCCTGGCTTTATAACTTGACCTGAAAGTGATGATTGCCACTCAGCTTGCAGGTACCCACAATAAACGATTGGTGAAAAAAGGCAAGGAGAAAGAGAGAGGGGGTGGTGGAAGTTACCTCAGGTTAAACCTTCTTTTGACTTGCCTTCTGCTCTGCACAAGGGCTGTCCAGTGCCTTCCGGACCATATTTAAGCTAGACAGAGGGGAGAAAGGACGGTCAAATTAAAGAACCATTGATTCCTCTTGACGAATTTAAAAAGCCACTCACATTCATGACTCATTACAAGACTAAAACGGTGTAGTAACTTAGTGTGGCTGCATAGTTTTCCATCTGTGAATTCCAGCAAAGTCAGAAAGCCCCTTAGAGTGAACCAACGCACAAACATCAGACATATGCTCATCTGTGCGCACAAATGATGAGCGCAGCGTCAGACAAGACAGCTGCATTGGTAGCCAATTAGGAGGTACTACACACACACCTGGATGCGAGTTGAAAGACATTGGAGGATGTCGGTTCACATCTCGCGGCACGAGACATCAAACGGACCAGCACCCGCGGCTGCCAGCATTCTAGGAGACATAAACACACAGATCAGAGTGTGTGAGAGCCCTTTGAGAGCTGTCATTAGCACTTCACACGTCAGCTGAGAGCTCCACACACAAAAAAAAACACAATTTTGGTCTTGGTGATGCACAAAACCAACTGGGAATTGTTCTAGCCTGGTCTGTCAAAACATGTTGGGCTCAGGGCTGTCACGTTCTTCTTAAAGTGTACGAAATTATGCAAATATTTGCCACATTTCCTGTGTCTTCTATCCCTAATATACACTTAGAGAACATTTGCATTTGACTCTTATCAAGCCAAAATGACTAGAAGCATTTAACAGAGGCATGTGTGGTTATTCTAATACAATGATTATCCCACTTTTATTCACATGCTCAAATTTGCCATGTGTACTTGGAATAAACAATGAAAAACTGTATGTTAACAGTCTCACCGTATTAGAATGTAAAATTACACATTACTCTGTATTAATTTGTTATAAACACCAAAATCACAAAGATACATTCAGTTGACCCATCAGGTGAGTATAGCAACTAAAATGCTTTCATGACCCAAAAGGAGACTGAGTAGTAATTTAAAATGCCAACATGTGTAACATAGTTATCAAATTTAGCAAATAATAAATGGCATAAAATATCAGAAATGTTTCTGTTTGTAGCCATTTATGCAAGATGGTTAAATTCCAATTCATCAAAGAGAAAAAAATCTTTTGCATCGACTGACATCCCCTTAGCAGCACCAAAGATTCGGCACACGGCCCACTAATTGAAAGCCATTGAGTTAAGACAGTTAAATGCTATTTATTTAATACATATACACAGGGATACACAGGCATGTGAAGTACTGTTCCTTTGAAGGATATACATTTATGTGACTGTTCATGTTTTCCCTTTGAGAAGAAGTTTCTTTAAAAAATAAAGGCTCTGTTTCCTACTTTACGAGAGGCCGAAAGGAGATATTAAAGTATGCTTCTTTATGCACATTTATTTTCAACTCTTCAGACTAATCAATGATTAATGACACATGGGATAGTTCTGAGATTGTTAACTTTCCTCTCCTGTTCTCTACTCTTCTCTATTTGTCCTCCTCCTCACCTTTGCCTCTCTTCTCTGTTCCTGCCCTCGACCTCTTCCTCTCCCTTTTACCTCCTTTCTACTCCTCTCCTCTGCCCTCTTCTCCACCTCTTTTTCTCACTCTTCTCTTCTTCTTTCCTCTTCTCTTCTGCTTGACTCATTAAGAAAAGAAGGCTCTTCTGGGCCCCTGAAGGAACTAGATCACAGGAACATACTGATCCTCCTTGGATTCTGCAGTTCCCCTCAGGACAGGACTGTGTGTGTGTTTGTGTGTTTCACGATCAGAGTAGGGAGGAGCGGGACTTTCTGTAAGACATGCATTTACGCCTCAGGCCATCTGTGAGTGATGTTCCGCATAAGCCAATCAGCATTCACCTGTCATTATTATGTAGAAGAAAGTTATCAGAAATCAGTTATGCATCGATTGAATCAAATTTATGTGATTTCACAGAAAACAGTTTTTGGATTTTTTGATTCCAAATTTTGTTTGATAAAGATTAAATCTGTAACTGAGTTTTGAAACCCTAAAGTCACACTTGTTTTTGTAGGCCAGTACAGTGAAAAAAAACACGTAATAAAGTAGTTCACACCATACATTTATGTCTATTTGAGCATCTGAAGTAATTGAAAATTGGCTTATCCTGTGGGCTTGCAGATTTTTGAACATCATTCCAAAGTACGGCAGCTTCAAACAGAATGATGTCCTACTAAATTCTTTTGAAGAAAATATGATCTCAGAACACGTCAGCATCTACTAAACTTAGGTCTGATTTTAAAAAGTTGTGTAAGACAATCTGAGCTCTGTGACTACCTGACTTCCTTTTTCCTGACCATAGAATGACTCTCATTTTTTTTCTCTTGCACCTTTTTGGTATGGATCAAAAAGTGTGAAGAATATTTAAATCATGTCATATGAAACTATAATTTCTGACAATTTATCTGATATAAGTTTTGGGCCACATATGGACTGCCACACTGCCATCACCTTACTACTGATCATTTAGTAGATCATCTCTCAAATATAAGGACCCAAAAGGCCTTCTGTGAGGCAAAGGAAGAATTTTTGATTCTCTAAGGAACCTTTAAATGCGTGATTCTTTGTCTCTAACCTGCATCTAACATGCTGCCTTCTCCTCGTTATGTAATGCTTCAGCCAATCAGGAACTTCTGAAGAACTTCATTAGCCAGAGCAAGTGTTGCTGATTGTGGCTGGAACTAGACTTTTCGAGAAGGTAGATCTCCAGGGCCAGGATTTGTGACCTTTGTTCATTGACAAACATGATGATTATTAAAGGAAATGGAAAGGAAGTGTTTCTGGCAGTTTAGAACGTTTGGTTTTTAATACTGTATTGAAATAGTTACAGCTCCACATTTTGGATTTCGTCTGTGTGAACAGTGTATTGTTTCTTACCTCATTATTTCTCATTGTATGACACATTTTTATTATAAAAAAGCAGTAAATGATGGGAAAGTCCTGCACCACTGAGCCTCAGCCTTGAGTTGCTGCTTCAAACATGAACTCATCTTTCTTACATTGTACAGTTTGTTGTTTGAATTCCTGTTCCTTCTTTCATGGCTTCCAGGACCACATGAAGTGTGAGCCTCATGTAAAAAAACAAAAAAACAAAACAGGAAGCTAGAGGTCATTGTCCAGCGTAAATATGAGCACCAAGGACTTTTGCCCATGTTGGATTAATACAGAGGGTCCATGGTCTTTGTTGGCTCATTGTTAGACAGGATACATTTTTTTTAAATGGCTACTTAAGAACATTGTCAGTCAAATGACCACATTCTTAACTGCTTTCAGGAATTAAGCTTCCTCTAAAGTCTTTGCCACCTTGATTCCTTTTAAATATCTGAGGTTTGGTTAACTCTCGCTTGATGCAAATGGGCAGCCCAGAAAAAAGTGGTCAGATGTTGGCATGTGTTCGTGTCACGTTGTTTTGGAGCATGCTCTCCCCACATAGCCACTTGTTTTCCTGTCTCTGAGTTTCTGTTATGTGGTTACAGCCAGTCCTCCAGGCAATTGCTTTGTTTACTGACACACCATATTATGTAGCAAAAATCCAAACATCAGCATTGTTTCTGTAAACATTCTCAACCATTCCCAAGTTGTGAATATCCGCAATTTCAAAAACACTCATCCGCTATTGCAAATTGTGAGATGGGATGGCTGTATATTTGTGTGAAACACAAGAGTTATAGTCATTGCGTTTTGTTTCTATTGTGTTCTGAGAACAAAAATGTCAACAGTGCAACCTCATATGATTCCGACATGTAAAATGTCTCAAGACTTTTTTCCTCTTTCCATCCGCGAAGCTTGTCCTAAGCCGCCTTGCAAGAGATTTGAGCGATTCAGATGAATTAGCTGCCGTTTCTCCGACGTTGGTGGCACGAAAGCCTGATGGGCCGCCGCTGTTCATGGTGACAGAGAAATGATCCCTCCTTTATTAAACGCCTCCATCCCTATAAAAGAGGCGTAATATACTCTCTCATCTTACCTGGAGGAAGGAGACGCATTAAACATTAATTAAAAATCACATTGGGAATGCCTTTCTTATATCAGTCATCCTTTTCTGCTGGCGGATACAGAACAGATAAGGAACTTTATTACCTTTTCTGAGGAAGGAGGGAGGGAAGAGAGAGGGAAGGTGGAAGATAGAGGGGGGTTGTGCAGTCGTTTCCCCATCGTGTGGATACCTCTGCGTGTTTATGATTGTTAATGAAAATTGAATGATCCAGAATGGCACTGTGTCTCCGGTGCTGTAGGAGTGACCTCAGCTTCTGGCAACTAGGCCCCCATTTAAACACTTGATGACCAACATGATAACAAGCTAAGGAAGCCATTTCTGATATGATATGCAGTTGGGTAGCCTAGTGGTTAAGGCATTCGCCCTGTGACCAAAAAGTCCGGGTTTGATCCCCAAGACCGCTAGGCACCGCTGAAGTACCCTGAGCCAGGTACCGTCCCCACGCACTGCTCCCCAGGCGCCGTGTTGAATGGGTTAAATGCAGAGGAAGAATTTCGTGCTGTTCACACTGTGTGCAGTGGTGTGTTCACGTATGACAAATGGTCACTTTCACTTCACTTTCACTTTCACGATATGATTGTCCTTTGTCAGATATAACAGTCAATTGTGATATTTTGAGCACAGATACTGTAGACTAAACAATAGTAATATAATATTTTGAGGCATTTATAACACGCTTAAGCTTAAACCCTTATTCCCAAAGAGCCTGTATGTTGCCCCAAAATTAGTTTCAGGGTATTTTATTATGAATATATATAAAGTCATTTATAGTGCTTACTGAATTATAAATCTTAAGCTTCAAAGCTAGACAATAAGCATCTGGTTGAATGTTTTTCAGTTTTTGTACCCCACAGCAAAATTTAGCACAAATGTACTCTCAAAGGTCCATGACGGTCCTAAATGTCCAGTCATGTGCCCTAAGAGCATTTTTAAGGAAAACTACACTCTCTTTCCCAGAACATTGCATAGTTGTACCTTTATTTAACTGAGCTTTTGTGAACCACAAAAATGAAATAAAAAGTCTGGAGTCAGAACAAGACAAATGGTTAAAACAAAGAATTGCAACAGGATGTGCTGCAATGTTCCACTGATTAAAGATACTAAAAAAGCACCCTTGAGGGTCCCACTTTAGCAACAGGGTTTGTACCTAAAACCAACTAAAGATCTGGTATCTGCATGGTTTCCACCAAAGCCATTAAATCTATGTGAAATTGTCCAGTTTTATCTGCCAAACAATACATTGGTCAAGGACAAGAATTGCAACATTTGTTATAATGCGTTGTTGAATAAAGCTGTAGTGAAAAAGTGAAAATAAAGCAGGGAGTCTCTCACACATTTTAATGCTTTACAGCATCTAATTAATTCACAAGGGTCTGCAGCTTAAGTCTTGTGCCCAAATGGTTCCTTCCCTTTATTCCTTGTTTACTCTCCCTTTAAAGTTTTCTTCTCGGGACTGCATAAGGCTATATTGATAAACAGTCCCTAGTAAAGGTTTTAATGAAGGAGGGGAAATTTAGACTCATCCCAAACCTCGTTCTCCTCCTTCCTCCTGAGGTCAGTGCAAACTTTTAATGAGCACGTGTTCAGGGAAGCTTCAATATGCTGTCTTTAGCATAAATCTCTAAAGTGATTACACCTGCAATCACCCGGCCACACACACACACACACACACACACACACACACACACACACACACACACAGCATACGCATCCCACTATAGCCACAACCCATAATAAAAAGAACGTCACCATGTATGTCCTGCTGATTGTGTCTTTTTCTTCTGTCTTTTCCAGGTATGGGAAAATAGTGTCAACAAAGGCAATCCTCGACAAAAACACCAACCAGTGCAAAGGTGAGAAATGTTATTGAAGTTCTGACATAGAAATAAGCCTGTAATGGCCCGTGGCATTTCACACCTGTCTAAATGTGAACAGCTCAGTCAGTTGAGGCAAATATTTGAAGCAGTTAATGCATTCAGCCGGGATATTTAGCATGGTGAAAGTGAGCAGCATCTGTGTGAGATCATCATTCTTCTTCAGAAACCGGGAAAGGTTTACATGATGTTGAGAGTGGCTTCTGAAGCAGCAGAAGTGTGTGGGTGATTGTTGGGATAATCTTTACAACAGGATGAGCGCTTGAGTGCTTGTCAGAGTAGCCCTTCCAGCCGGATAAGAGTTAGCGTGACTAAAAGGGTTAGCGATGGCATGAAATAGAGCAGGGTTTCTCCTTTGTTGATGTAAAAAGTGCAGGCCAAGGGGGAGAGGGTGGAAGCAATAGGTGGTAGTGGTGGTGGTGGTGGTGTGTGTGTATGTGTGGGGGGGGGTTGTATAGGCGGTAAAAATAGCCACAGGGCAAGGGAGGTGTCTGACTGAAATCGATGATTTGGCAGACATCCGTTTTTCAGGATGCACTCTGCCATGGATACAATCTGCTGGGTAATGAAGCTTCTCCAGCTCTGTGTTCATGTGTGCATGCACGTTTCTGAGTGCGCACTAATGAATAGTTTTTAATCGTTGATTGACTATATAACACTAGTGACATAACAGATTTCTATTCATTTGCTGACTAACATACGGAGAAAAATACATTAAAACCTAAAATATTAAATGTGGTGTTGATCAGAGTACATTCTATGATATATTATTTTTCTCAAATACGTTAAATGCAACAAATAAACAGTAATTGTGCATTCAAATTTGCAGAAGTGTGTTAGACACACCTGGTTTTGCTTAGAAAATTAATCAAATTTGGCCTGCATTTTGCCTACAACTGCATGCAATGTTATAACAACACTTAAATAAACCAAATACAAAATTTAGTAAAGGACACTAATAACAGTACATCTCCAGAGTCACAACCTGCATCTAATGTGCTTTACCTAACCCTTTGCCCAGCCCTTTAAGTTACACTGATGCATGTAATCCAGCCAGTCAGGGACTAATGAAGAAGTTAATTAATTGAAGCAGGTGTGGAAGATTGTGGTAGGAAGTAGATTCTGCAAAATGTTAGGTCTGATGTGATCCAGTAGAAAGAAAAAAATGACAAAACAAAATCCGGGGAGAAGGTTAATTGAATTCTGATTCACATCCATATTAGTTATGTCCCAGTTTGATACAGCCACTACATGTGATCTTGAGAGAGAGAGAGAGAGAGAGAGAGAGAAATTGAGTTTAGGCCAGAGAAGCTAGGAAACAGAGGAAATCACTCCAGGCTTTGGAGGACTTCCTTTTCCCAGAGATAGCCTCCACTCCTCAGCCTCCCCACCCAGCCAGCCCTCCTCCACCCTGATGGGCACAACGCCAGCAGCCATGTGAGCCAGGCCCATTAGTGGAAAGTAAAGCGGATGGGAATATATATATAAAAAGAATCATTCACGCTTTACATTTCTGTCATGCTTTGCTGAGTTGTGAGAATTTGCAGATGTTCCTTTGGCCTCTTTATAGCCAGCTGACTGGTGAAGACCTGCCACAGGTTAGAATTATGCTCATATAGAGGGCAGTTCAGCACAAACTCTGGATTTCATAAGCAGTGTCTCAAGGGGATCACATGGCCATCACTGATTTCTCTTTTGTGTAAGAGGGACTGCTGCTATGCCTCGTTCGCTGATGTCATTGTCCAAAGCTCTTTCTGCACATTGGAGCTCCAGAGACATTTTTTTTATCACATTTTTGACTAACACCAGGATGGTCACAGTGGTGTCCTGCTGCACTAGTGTTCTTAATTACGTGTAGCTGCATAGTAACATATGCTCATAAATGCCTATGTTTTCAGCATATGTTGTGCATCAAGAAAACCACAAATCAGCCGCTTTTTGCTATAGGATATTTTATGCATATTGGTTAATTACAGGCTTGTTTACAAAAAAAAGTAAAGAAAAGGAAAAAACTGCATAATTTCAGTTTCAAAGCATTGCTTTTTTTTCAAGCTGGAGAGCGGGAGGAGAAAGAGAGAGAGAGAGAGAGAGAACAGAGTGGGGAATAAAGGAAAAAGAAGAGTTTGATTCCTGCTTGGCTTAATAATAGGCCCCTCATTAGAAAATGACTGTAAATATTTGTGTACTGAATATCATAATGCAAAGACACAGACCTCTGTCTTTCTCCCTTGCTCTCTCTCTCTCTCTCTCTCTCTCTCTCTCTCTCTCTCTCTCTCTCTCTCTCTCTCTTCTCCCTCTTCTCTTACCCAATCTCCCCCTTTTTTGGAACCAAAATTGAGCTCAGATGAAGGCAGCCTAGCATGCAGAGTGTATCCAAATACTTTTCCTGCAGTTCTATCGCTTGAGAGAGAGAGGGGAGGGGTGGGTAGGAGGGTTGGAACAAAGATTAGAAGGAGAGAATGTATGTAGTGTGTGTAGTCACTCGAGGCATTGTATTTATGCTTTTAATTAGGGAATCTCTCCAAATGGACCTTGTAAGCCAAAGTCTCATATGCGTAGTGTCTATACACACACACACACACACACACACACACACACACACACACACACACACACACACACACACCCACACAAACACACA
>JBBPCW010000006.1:14383448-14394103 GCA_037974425.1 Phenacogrammus interruptus
GGTACACACAAACACACACACACACACACACACACACACACACACACACACACACACACACACACACACACACATTTATCCTCAGTAACCTGCCAAATTAGGGGAGCTTTGCTTTTTACTGTTTTTTTTTTTTATCCCTGGTCCGAGAATTGGACAAGACAGCTCATTCTTTAATGACGAGTTTCTTTTCTGTTTCTGGCAGACATTAATGTATTTCCCTCTGCACTCAAAGCCCAACCCCTAATGGAGCGCCCGTGCCTCTGACTTGGCTTAGAAATAGCACAATTTGAGAAGAGGACACAAACAATGCAAACTTCCCTTCTCTCTCCCATCTCTCTCTCTCTGTCTCTCTCTCTCTCTCTCTCTCTCTCTCTCTCTCTTCAATTCAGTTGAGTTCAGTTCGATTCAGTTCAATTTTAAATAGCTTTTCTGCCATGAATTTTAATATGACTTTTGCCAAGGCAACAAATAAACAATATTAATTTTGGCAACATTGAGTAAGAATATAAATAAAATTTAGGAATAAAATAATAAATACACACTAGCTTTAACATTAAAACCACCACACTGGATCAAACGTATAGCTGGTGAATGTGGAGGGAAGTCAACACCTCTTTGGTTGTTCTTCACTGTTATGTCGAGTACTTAAATGTGGTGTTCAGTTCAATTCAGTTCAGATTATTCATTTTGCTCCTATTTTTTTTTTATTTCAGTTGCCAATGGCGATCGTCTCTGACAGCCAAGAGAAATGAAAATAACTAAAAGTACAAGAAAATTGACATCTCAATGTGCAGAGACGCTCAACCCGAGTCTGCAGTTCCTACTACTCTATCGACTCTTTTTAATGAGTTGGATCATTTGGATCAGATCACTAATGACAGCAAGTGGTAGCTTTGACCATATGTTGTCAGTTCAGCATGTTAGCAAACTAGCATGGCAACTATAAACATTAACTACACGAAAAGCACTTCATTTTACTTTGGCAACGATTTATCCACGTCGCGATTTCTTGTTTCGTTTTAACGCTTCGTTTTACATGAGGTAAGACTGGGGGCAAAGGTCTTCTTTGGCTCCCAAATATTTTGTCTTTAGGAGCCAATGTCGCCTAAGGTTTTTATTTTGTCTGGAGCCATGCAGTTTCATTTTAATGGCTTTTCTGTCATTAGTTGTAGTGTGGCTGTTGCCAGAGCAACAAATGAACAATGTTAATTGTAGCAATGCTGAATAGAAAGAAAAATTAGGACTAAAATAGAATATAACACTGATCCTTGCTGTGTGTCCTAATGCCATCACTCCCTCTCTCTCTGTCTCTATGCATACCTTAAGTAGGTTGTATTTGCTTTACATACTGTAGATCATTTTTCCAAAAACATCTTTACTGATCAAGTTACATGTAACATAAGAGGCCTTCTTTGATATCACCTTAACAACTCTCTCATTCATTGAACTTGTAAGTCCATGGATAGTTTCTGCCTGTATGTTATTTCAGGATGCCAAAACAGCTGTTTGGAGGTATACTGTTGCCCACCCTCATAGGTCTTCCTTTAAGGATGCTCTACAGGTTCTCAGTAGGGTTGAGGTCATAGGATGAAGGTGGCCCCTACCCATAGCTGCCAAAGATTCAGTGGTATTTTTTGCAGCACGGGGTGTAGCTTTGTGTTGCATGAACACAATTTTACTGAGCAAATGGTCAGTTTGAAACTCCACATATTTTACAGCAGTCAATTTTGACACCTTCAGGGGCCAACCATCGCACTCCCCATTATTGGAGTCCAAAACATCATTCCCCCACCTTCTTGCTGACTTGTTGGGACAGGATGGTCATCCACCAACCATCCAGAACTCTATTCATCTGAATGAAACAGTTTGAAAATGAGTCTTCATGTATTTCACAGCCTACTAAAAACATTTCTCTTCGTAAGCTTTGGTTAGGGATGGCCGAAATACAGCTTTACATGCAACTGCAAGCCTCTGTAGTGTCCTGCATCAAGAGGTTCTTGGCACTCCAGAGGCACCAGCAGCTTCAAATACCTGCTTGCTGCTCATTAGTGGCTTTTCAACAGCTGCTCTCTTATTATGGTGCAATTGCTGCACAAAAACTTTTCTTGATATGCCTTTATCTGAACAAACCCGTTTCCTCTCTGAATCACATACAGAATGTTTAACAGTGCAGTGATCTCACTTAGATTTTTGTGAAATGTCCAATGTATTGCACTATTCAATGCTTTTCACTCGCCGAAAGATCCTTCTTTTTCCTCATACTGTGTGAGAACTGTAACTGCCTTAATAATGTGAAAGTACCTCATTAAGTAGTTTCCTTTTAATTAGACTCATGTGGGATTGATATCAGTGATCCAAACAGACAGGAGAAGCAAACACTTTCACAGAAAAACTAAAACCCAAAGTATTTCATTTCTTGTCTAGGGCAGCAGTTTGTTATGGTGGGGTTTCCCACTGCATATTTTTTTCTGAATGCAGACAAAGCGAGGAAAATTGTGTTGTTGTTTTTCACTTGATCTAATTGGTGAAAACAGAAGAACCATAATGATGTAGGATGCTCTTTGGTGAACTCAAGGCACCTGGACCTCTTTACTAAATGCAGCCATGCAGAGTGCATACAAGTAGAGGCGTCCTAGACTCTAAAGTCTACATCCCAATTTGAGAACAACTCATTTAATTTTGTGACAGTTATGCACATTTGTTGATGATTTAACATGTACTAATATCTTACCTAAACATATTCATTGCTTTTTTATAAATCTTTTTTATGAAACAATAAAATGTTTTGGTAAAAAATTAATAGATATTTGTACTTGGTTCAAGATGAAAGAAAATTGTGTTCTATTTCTGTTGCAATTAGGTGTTTTTCACTGTATTTTGGCTTCTGTTTCTAGGGTATGGATACTGAGTCAATACGTGGTTGGAATGAGTCTCTTTTATTCAAATATCTACTAGTGTGCACTCTCTATCATGCAGTCTTTAACATTCTTATTTATTTGAGGAGGAAATTTCATTTGCCCTGTTATTGATATCTTCTTCTTGTGTTCTTTTCATCATTTTGTGTTCTGGGTGTGTGCAGTTATCGAGATACGCTGTATGGTGGTAGAACTCTGGTCTCTCTCTCTCTCTCTCTCTCTCTCTCTCTCTCTTTCACTTTATCTCTTTTTCTCTCTCTCTCTCTCACTCTATCTCTCTCTTTCACTCTATCTCTCTTTCTCTCCCTCCCCCTCTCTCTTTGGGTTAAAGAAGAAACGTTCCTTGGACCCTTTTTCAACCTATTAGTGTGAGTAGGTTAGGATAATAGTGCATACCTGTGCGATTTGAATGGTCTGGTCTGAGGGCAGAGGTGTGGTGCTACAGAGCCCCTCTCTCAGCCCGAGATAACAGACGGGACAAACCGAGGAAAGCTCATTAAAAGGCAGGAAGTGGTGAGGCTAAGCTGATTATACAGCGTTTGTATTCTCCCCAGCATCTACCTCTATCTGTCTTTCTTTTGCTCTCTGTCTTTCCTTGTGTCTCTCTCTCTCTCTCTCTCTCTCTCTCTCTTGATCTATCTCTCTTTATCTCTCTCTCTGACGCTCTCTCGTTAGCTCTCATCTCCTGTTCTCTCCCTCTCCACAGAGAAGAGATGTCAAACAGTCCACTGGTATTTACCCTCTTTGCCCCAAACAAACAAATCCCGGCTCAGAGCAAACTGCTGTCTCTCTCAGGCCCAATCCAGGACCCAGGCTTTCAGAGGCACAGTCTGAGCTGGACTGGGCTTTCAGCTGTATTTTAGCTCTGTTATATCTCCAGGTGCTCTGTGCTAAACAAAATGCCCTTCATTTACACTTAACCTCAGGATTCCCAGTTTTCATGAAATGGTTCCCTGAAGAATCAGCTTTCCCCTCTTTCCTAAACACAGTTGTTTGGCCAAGGCATTGCCAAGACATTTTTGCATTCACTTACTTTATTTATTTTCTGGTGAACCATTTTTTTTTCTTTTAAGAATGAAGCAAGACGCCTCCATGGGAAGACTGCAGATGGATGAGGTCAGGGATGGCACCACACAATCCTCAGATGGTCAGCTTATAGGCCGACTGTAGCCGCTTGTTCTTCCTTTGATATTTCTAAGGCAGATTCTGGTGCAAGCACTGTGGTCCGCATAAAGGAAGCGTGTGTCTTTCAGATGTATTTGCAGATGTCCTGTGTATGTACTGCATTCTTGAGTGCTGAGATGAGCGCTTCAGTGTCCGCAGGGGGATAAATAAAAACAAATAAGCAACCGTTGTTATGCAGGACCAGCACTGTGCTTCCTAATTCAAGATGTTTGCAATATGCAACCAGGAAAAGACTCATAATTGCTGCAAAACCCCAGGCTCGTGTTATCTGGTGCACAAGCACAAACACACACAGACATAGATATTTTCATACTGACAATTTTTTAAAGGAGGAAAGTGAGTGGTTCTCCTCTGTGAGCCATGTTTTGGTTACTTAAGAGTTAAGAGTTTTCTCAGCTCCAATTAATTATAACAAAGACTTTTTAGACACTTTTTATAGCTTTTACAGATCATAGTGATAGATAATAATAAGTGCAGTATAGCAGTAAGATAAAGTAGTGAATTGTGGAGAGCAACTGGAGAAAATTTTGTACTGAAAATGTACTTAGAAAAGTATTATTCTATATAAGTTAAATGATTTATTATAAGTTAAATAATTAATTTATATCATGAATGTCATAATATTAGTAATTAGTGCAAACAATGGTGTTATTTATTTGTTAGCTCCACTTAAAAATAGATGTTTCACTCCAGAATGGCTGGAAGTGATTTTGTTTGTTTTCTACTATTGAAAAATACAGCTTTTCCTTCATTTACTGCAATCCTACCAATGAAAACTATTAAGAGGCTTTACATAGCATTAGCTCCGGATTGTGGAGGATAAGGGCTGTAGTACAAACATCTCAGATTTGAGTTTATAATCACTGTGAGTAGCATGGACGGAATTGACCAGACCAGAAGAAGGTGCTCTGATGTACTAAGACTGATGATTAAACTAACTCATGCTAAGCAAACTCAACTTGTACTTCAACTTGTACATTTTCAAGTGTACCATGTTACTGATCACGATGTTTGACCTCATGTTTGAAATAAGAAGTGGATTCGTTTTGACCCCCAGATGTGCTGTAGTTGAAGACTCATCATCACTAGTTAAGGATTACTTTCTGTTTGACCTTTCATTACCCTCTAGTAGACCTGCATGTGACTTTTGGGAGGGGGGTTCTTTTTTAGGAGGGTTTGCTTGTGTTATTTTATATGTTGTAGATTGTATTTTCTAGCTTGGGTTTTTTAGCCTATGTGTTATAGCTTATGTTTTCTAGCTCCTGTGTTTTCGAGCTTGTTTTCTAGTTTGTTTTGTGTGTTTTTGAGCTTGTGTGCACCATCCGTCCCCAGCCTGCACAGCGTTCTGCGGCGTTGGCAGCGGAACAGAGGCATGCAGCGGCTGCTATTAGTGTGTGGGCGGTGTGTAGACACCCGCGTTGTCAGGGTCACACACTCCTCCCACCCACGCCTCACACACACTTGCAGAGAAAAGAGAACACACAGTACACACTCTGCCAGGACAAACACCGCTCTGCCTGTTGGTAAACACAGCCACTTTTTTCCACCCTCTAAATCTGACCCCACACTGCCTATTCTACTGCTGCAACTGCAGCTAACCTCTGCACACCAGATCCTTTTTCCCATTCTGCAGCCACACATATTTACCTGACACCAGTGGAAATGTGGTTGGCATTATCCTTCTTTGTATTAACTTGAGATCTGGTTTTGTGGGTTCTCTTGAAGGGATAATTTTGCACATACCTCTCTATAGGTTTGCTTTTTCCATTTTGGCATTACAGGTTAAAGGCTGTTGTAGCTAAAAACACTAGTTTGCTTTGTGGTCACCGTACTGTTCGTAAGCAATGCATCACTAAAAACAATCACCGCCACATTGACACTTGGGTTGTCTTGGTGCTTCTGTACATTTTTACAGATAACAGTGTGTCACACACAGTGCCAGGTCTACCTTCAGGTACAGTGGGGGAAATCATTATTTGATCGCCTGATGAATTTGTAAGTTAGTGGACTTACAAAACAATGAACAGTCTCTAATTTAGGTAGTTTCATTTTTATGGAGAGAGTACATCAACCAAAAATCAAGAAAAAAACATATTCCATAAAAGTAATCAATTTGCATGTCATTGAGTAAAATAACTATATGATTCCCTAGGACCCAGCCAGACTTCTAGCTCCCACAGACTGGCTGTGTGCCCGTGTTGCACACAGATTACAATCAATCTATCAATTATAGATACTCCTGATCTAAACTCATGTGTATGAAGCACACCTGTCACCAGAATCAGTTTCTTCCATTCCAACCTCTCCACCACCATGGGCAAGACCAAAGAACTGTCAAAGGACATCAGGGACAAGATTGTAGACCTGCACAATAAGCTTGCTGAGAAGGTGACAACTGTTAGTGTGATTATTGGGAAATGGACGAAATAAAATGATAATCAGTTGCCCTCAGTCTGGAGCTCCATGCATTATCTTGCCTCATAGGGTGGGGACAATCATGAGAAAAGTAAGGGATCAGCCCAGAACTACACGGCAGGAGCTTGTTAACGATCTAAAGGCTGTTGGAACCACAGTCACTGAGAACAGTATTGGTCACATAATGTACAGCCAATCTTAATTTTGCCAGTGAACATCTAAATGATTCAGAGAATGCTTGGGAAAAAATGCTGTGGTCAGATGAAACCAAAATCGAGCTCTTTGGCATTAACTCTACCCGCCGTGTTAGTAGGAAGAGAAATGCTTCCTCCCCACAGTCAAGCATGGAGGTGGAAACTTTATGCTTTATGGGGATGTTATGGGGATGTTTTTCTAAGAGTACAGGATGATTTCACCACATTGAGGGGCCAATTAATGGGGCCATAAATCTTGAACAAACACTGAAGCCAGAACACTGAAGATGGGTTGTGGATGGTCTTCCAGCATGACAATGACCCAAAACATATTTCCAGGGTAGCAAAGGAGGAGCTGAAGCTTTAAGCTGCCAAAAAGCAGCCATGATACCTAAAGGATTTAGAGAGTTTCTGTAAAGAGGAGCGGGGCAAAATCCCTCCTGAGATGTGTGTAAACCTGGTGACCGACTACAAGAAACGTCACTGCTGTGCTCGCCAACACGGGTTTCTCCACCCAATAATAAGTCGTGTTTTGCTTGGGTATCAAATACTTATTTCAGTGAAATGTAACTCAGTTCAGCACTTTTATGTAACTTGTTTTTCCTGATTTCCTGTCTCTTTGAATGAAACAACCTCATAATTTAATTCAACAAACTTACAAATTCAGCAGGGGATTAAATAATTATTTCTCCCACTGTGACTTAGGTGAGCACAAAAAGCCACTATGTTCCAAATGGTCCTTTTGGGCTAAAAAAAATGTTATACTTATCAACAAACACACGGTAATTTGCCAAATACCATCTTTCCCTAGGTCTCTAGCCACAGCTTTGCCCACACATCACAGGAAAATATTTTAGAGTAAAATTTGATTTGTTTTCTTTGAGTGTTGTCATATATAGAATCTGCTAGTCTGTATTCAAACAAAATGTAAAAATTATAGAAACATTATAGATCTATTATTATTTTTAGGGTAACGTGTTTAATTCAAGGATGGCTGACGGTTTAGTGTGGTTTCTACTTCTGTGGACCCACTTCTACATGGTCATCAGGCCCTTTGTATAAAAACTGCAAATGTTTGATCTAATGTTTACGTTTGCATTTTACATTTACTTCTGACATATTAAGACATACCCGTTGCTGTGAGAGGCGCCTTTAGGCGTCAACACCCAGGGACCTGTTGGGGTCTTAATCCAGCATTGGTCATATAATGTCAGAGACTACATAAGCAGGTTTATTAGAAATGGTTTACCAAGCTGACATAGTTTAAGGTGAGTGCATAAGGATATTGTCATGTAATTTGCACTGTTTTCATTGGTTAGGTAAATTCTCCTACTATATTTCGTCTACATTAGCCTCGGAGTTCCACTGCAACGCTAAATAAGACTTTTGCCACAGTACAGCCTCTTTTATAAAATAACCCCATGTTTGGCTCATTTGGGTTACTGACAAATGAGGGAGAGAGAGATGCATACACACACATACATACGTGTATACGAACATTTTTGCAATTATTTTGTTGATTTATTAATTTGTAGTTATTTGTTTCATATTTTATAAATCAATGTGTTTAAAGATTTGTTGTTAAAGCTGTGTAGATTGACCTCTGAGCTCTTGTTATGCAAATTTTACTATTTAGGCAGTGCAGATACATTGTTCTTTATAAAACAGAAATAAATAAATAATGGCTTTTATCACCAGCTAGAAATCAGCTGGTGTGTGCAGACATCAGTGTGTGTGTAGTGAGTATTTCACATCCTCTTTGAACATGGCTCAGCAAATGAGATTGTTAAATTGACACTAACAGTTTTCTAAACACTTCCTACCGCTTATGCAGTCGTTCAAGCGCATCTTAATTGCTAAAGGGATAATTGTGTACATTTTTTAAATTCTCCAAAGTATCACTTAAAGCTGGAAGCAGTCGAGAAACATTTATCTGGCCTGAGTCTAAAAGGCAGTCTCTCAGTTGGAGATCTGTTCTGGATGCTGTAGCGGTTAGCCAGGCTCATCCCCTTGCCACCACTCTGCCCACAGTTGGTTTTGGACAGGAGAGAAAGAATTGAGGGGATGGATAAACGATGAGTAAAAGAGAGCTGGAGGCCTGACAAGGGTCTATGGCGGGTTCCATATATGTCCACTGTGGACCGGGCGTGGTCGTAGGAATGCACACCGCACATAGAGAGGGTTGGAGGTCTGTGGGAGCGCTGCGGGAGCTTTCGGCCTGGACGCCTGGCCTCAGATTAGAAACACATGTGCATCTTCTCGCCTGACCCCCCACCTCCTTGTTCTCTTACTCCTTCTCTTCCTCTCTCTCTCTCCATTAGAATATCTGCTGTGCCATGACCCAGAGTTAATAAACAGCTTGGAAATACGTGTGGTTAGAACTGTCTGCTTGGGTAAATGTTATGGAAACACTTAGCAACAGCTACACACACACACACACACATGCACACATTCCAGCACAGTGCACTAACTACTCAGACGATAGCAGCAAGTGTGTATGTGCATGCACATACATATACTGAACAAATATATAAACGGAACACTTTTGTTTTTGCTCCCATTTTTCATGAGCTGAACTCAAAGATCTGAAACATTTTCTACATTCACAAAAGACCCATTACTCTCAAATATTTTTCACAAATCTGTCTAAATCCGTGTTAGTGAGCACTTCTCCTTTGCCGAGATAATCCATCCCACATCACAGGTAGAAAAATGAACATTCATTTCACGGGCAACATCTGCGGTAGACATTCCTGCAGTTAGGATGCCAATTGCATCAAAAGTTGAGACATCTGTGGCATTGTGCTGTGATCAAACTGCACATTTCAGAGTGGCCTTTTATTGTGGGCAGTCTAAGGCACACCTGTGCAATATTCATGCTGTCTAATCGGCACCTTGATATGCCACACCTGTGAGGTGGGATGGATTACCTCGGCAAAGGAGAAGTTCTCACTAACACAGATTTAGACAGATTTGTTAACATCATTTGAGAGTAATGTGTCTTCTGTGAATGTAGAAAATGTTTCAGATCTTTGAGTTCAGCTCATGAAAAATGGGAGCAAAAACAAAAGTGACAATGGCTTGTAACCAGAGAGGCGTAAGTTACATTTTACAAATTGTAGTGAACAAAACAAATTTCAGTCACACTTTGGCCTTGGTTACAAATTATTCATTAACATATCTAACTATTTTTGGCCCAGAATGTCACAAACTCCCATTTGGTTATAGGCCTTTAATACACTTTCTCTACACAGGAATTCCACTGCAGAAGCAGGCTTTCATAATCTTCATAGAAAAGCACTGCCAATTGAAAAGGGCTCTCTGTAGCAGCGGCACATTAACCTAAGGTCACTATATACGAGCATAGGCTAGCTGATATGAAGGCCATCCGCCAGTGCACTGTGGAGGAATGACAGAGTTCTCTTCAGTAATGAAGCATTGAATACCTCTGGGATAAGCTGAAGTGGGCTTTGAGATTCAGTATCAGTGCCTGACTTTGCTACCCCCTGTGACTGATTCCAATCAAATCCCCCAACTCTGTTTAAACATCTAGTATAAAACCTTCTCAGAAGAGTAGAGGTTGCAGTACAGGGAGCACAGTTTGTTGATTAATGACATTGATTCCAGAACAAAACAGCAGGTGTATACAAACTCTTGGACAAGTTGTGTGCATCTGTAGTTGTGGGCGCAAAACATTCTCACTCAGTAACTATATGCACTATAAAACAATTGTAATAAAATTAGACTGACCACCCAGTCCATTCCACATTGTTTACATCACTCAATTTTATTATGACATTCTGTCATGACACTCTGGCACTTGCTTATTACTAAAAACAGTTTAATGAGAGCATTTGGCATCTGTGTGAGGCTGGTGTGTGTGTGTGTGTGTGTGTGTGTGTGTGTGTGTGTGTGTGTGTGTGTGTGTGTGTGTGTGTGTGTGTGT
>JBBPCW010000006.1:14399100-14409227 GCA_037974425.1 Phenacogrammus interruptus
GTGTGTGTGTGTGTGTGTGTGTGTGTGTGTGTGTGTGTGTGCGCGTGTGTGTGTGCGTGTGTGTGTGTGTGTGTGTGCGCGTGTGTGCATGCGCATGGATAATATGAATGTGATGACAGGGCTGCAGGTGTAGACCCATGCACTCTGTGCCGGTAAAGGAGAAAGAGTTCTCATAAAACACACACTCACTCACTCACAAACACACACACACACACACACACACACACACTAGTGTGAGATCAAGGGGCTCTTATCTGCCAACTCTGTCTGTCTCTGAACACATTCAGACACACTCTCATCTTTTCTCCTCACATTCTCTTCACATGTGTTCGCATCTACTGTTCTGTTAGTATCCATCTCTTCATTCTCTTCTCATTCCCTTTCCTTCCCTTCATATTCCCTTTTCCTCTGCATTCCTTACTGTTCACAAATCTTCTCTTTTCTCTTCTCTTCTCTCTTCTGTTCCCTTGTCCTCTTCTTTTCTCATCTCTTCTCTTAATATCTCTTTTCTTAATATTTCTTTATTTTCTCTTCACATATTTTCTTATCTTTTCTTGATCTCACAGATAACTGTGTCCTCTTATTAATAAATACATTCTGTCCCATGCATATAGTCATGTTGCATGGGTGTCCTGATACACTTTGTACAATAGTGGAAACCAAAGGTTATTTCTAAAGTGCAAATCAGTGGAATTTTTTACAGTGCGCAACACCTGCACATACAGCATTGCTGTGCATTTGCATGTTCATCAGGAAAGAAGCAGAACACGTATCCCAAAGGACTCTTTCTCTGGACTGTTTTGGCCTCTTCATAAATGAAGAAGGCAGGTGAAAGTGTGTTCTGAGGCACTAAAGCTGGTGAATGTTTTCTCTCTCTGGCTGAGATTCTTTTAGAGGTGAGAGTAAAGGCATTTAGCTGCGAGGCTGGATTAGTCACTGGAGTTGTCTGGACACACACAAAGCAAAAAAAAGGCTCTCCTGCATCTATCAGTGCTCTTTTTCAGATAATATCATACTGGAAGTTTTGTTCACTTGAAATGAGTTTTTCTGGTTGCTGGGGAAACAAAATCAGTTTAGCTATAGCTCGCAGGAATTTGTAAAGTGGAAGAAAGAGGAGTGTTCAAAGTATTCCAGGCACTCATAATAGTATCTTTTACCGCCTGCAGTCTTTGTTATAATCAGAACTGATGTGCCGCACTGTGTGTGAAATGGACACATGAAAGAGAGAAAGTGAAGGTGTGTTTGTGTTCAGAATCTTTTGGAACTCTATTGACAGACATTCAGCGGCATGAGTTGACCCATCTGAACTTGTGCAAACGGCTTCTCCCTCTGCTTTTCTCAGTCTTTTCTTACGCAAGATATGCACTCGCATAAGCACAGCAAACAAATGCTTTGCTTTTTTTTTATTTTTGAAGCTATCACATTTGGCCGTCAAAGCATGAGCCATTATAATGTTTAAGTTATTTACCATCGCGATTAAGGCGCTTATTATTTCAACAGTGTTGAAACAGTGCTTTGAAGGAGTGCCAGCGAGCTTGTTTTGATGTCAGACTTTTTGGAGGAAACGCACGCCAAGACTGGAGCCCCAGCATCTCAGCAGAGAAAAGGGTGGGAGGGAGAGGACGGGGTGGGCTGCGATGAATGCGGGAAAGAGAAAAGAGACACGATGGGAATCAGACTTCAAAAGGGGGGCTTGCTTTGCCTTCTCTTCTCTGGGGGGGTGTTCTCTGGGCTTGTGCGGATACCCGAGGTGTAACATTTCCTTTTTGTTCAGACCGACTGACGGCCAGTGCTGCTGAGGTCATCACCCCTTCATCAGCCTACTGCCTCTGACCTTTAGCAGTCACGCTCACTCTCTCTCACTCTGCAGACCAACTGACTGATCTTTTTCCTCTTCCCCTCTCTCTCTCTCCCTCCAATCCTCTCTCTCTCTCTCTCTCTCTCTCTCTCTCTCTCTCTCTCTCCAGCCCCCACAGAGCCACTGTTGTGTAAGTTTGCAGATGGAGGACAGAAGAAGCGGCAGAGTCAAAGCAAGTATCCCCAGAACAGCAGGCCGTGGCCACGGGAAGGAGAGGTGAGCGCCTCCTCAGCAGTTTTGCTCCACTGCTACCTTTGCAACGTAAACATAAACCATTTGAATGACCTATAATCTCGAAGAAATCTACACTTCTAAAACCTAATCCATAATCTGCTGTATCTATATTACACCATCATTTACCACAGATAACCTATTTTTATAACACTGTAATCATCAGAAACTGCAACACACTTTCTAAACCAGTTTTTCATGCTGATTTCAAATCTCACATCAACTTTTTAAATTATGAGTAATATTTGATTTGCAATTGACTTGCACGTGGTTTTTATTAAACCGCAGGCACCAATCAAGTAACTGTTTCAATATTTTCAGTGCGAAGTCTGCTTTTTTTGGTGTCCATGCATAATAAAGCCAGAGCCTCTGAAAACTCCACCCACACATGAACATAACAAATGCCATTTCCACACTGGAAAAAGTAGTTCTATCTCAGACATACCTTTGACTGAATAATTAGTGGAAGGCTTCTATAAACATGCAGAGATTTTAACTATTCAAGGACTCATTGTGAGTCAACAGATTTTCACTTCTTTTTGAAGAAACAGGTTCAAATTATTCCAAGCTGAATTATTGAATGCTGAAGAACAGAAGCAGCTGATTGAGATTTAGGATGAAAACTGCTGGAGTATTCCTTCCAAACACAGACTTGTTACACATGTATAAGTCTCAAGACTATCATTCAGTAACCCATAATTCAGGATATTGTGTTCTGTGACAGCATAAAAAAAAGAAAGTTTGATACCTCTTTACCTTTATGAAGCATAGCTACTGTATGTATTTGTTAAATTCAATGAATAATTTAATGAAGGATATATAAGCTAAAGCAGATATAGTGTGAATACTGAGCTTTCTCCATGTTAGGTTTGGAAGTAGTTATGATAACAGTGTAATAATAATAAATGGATGGAATTTGCAGTTATGAGTGCACGCTTAAAAATAATGGTGCCAAAGATTGTTTGAGGAAAGAGTGCCATAGAGGAACCACTTTGGGTTGCCTGAAGAATCTTTAAGTAGATGTGCTGCTATAAAGAACCATTTTTAAAGAACCTTCAAACAATGTAAGAATTCTACACCTAGAGTTAAAGGCTCTTCCTAGGACCATATTTCTACGCCAGGAACCATTCAGGAACCTTTATTTTCAAAAGTGTGTGTGGAATGTGGGTCTACACAGAGACCATTGCAGTTTAAGGGGTTAAGCAGCAAACAGACAGACTTGAAAAATGCTCTCGGCTTGACTAGGCAAGAACAGCTCCCAGACAAAAGCAGCGAGGTGAAGAGTGGCGGCAGAGGCTGGGAAATGAGAGAGATGAGAGGCTTCTGCTGCTGAAGGTGCCCTCAGATTCTGCTGGAGGGCAGAAAAGAAGGGGCAGTGAGGGATGAGAGAAGAGGAAAGAAAGAGAGGAGGGGTGCTGCTTTGATTGACAGGCACATCTGGCCCTATTTAAGTTCCCTGCCTCTGCCCCAGTCCTTTAATCTCTCCTCAGCTTCTTTCTCAGAGCAGCCTGACTGCAGGGAAAAAGGGCAGAATGGAGGAAGTGCTGGCATTTTCTGGGCACTCAGACGGTTCAGGGCAATGTGCCAACTGCCAGCCAAGGACTGGACCCACCCGTAGCCCCATTACCACAGCCTTGCAGCGGTCAGACATTTGGCCGGTCCGACTGACACAGGTGTTTGTGTTTGCACAGAAGGCTCAACACTGGCACTCCTGGGACCTACAGTGAGCACAGAGGACTTACAGTAACACACACATGGGCTGTCCCACCAGCCCCCATGATTTCTGCACCCCACTGAGAGCTTGGAACCCTACAGCTTTTGGTATACGAGGCCTATTTATCTGCTCCAGTCCAATGCAGCGTGTGTAGCGCAGTCCTCTGCTCTCATTCACTTAGCCAGCGCGGCAGTGTCAACATGAGCAATGCCTCCTGCAGCCTTGTAAATACCAAATAACTTTGCGCCGTATCAAAGGCGAGTGAGCCCGCTCTCGTCGGCCCGCTCTCCAGGGTAATAGATCCGCCGCTACAAGGCCTGGCCTGTGCTTTTAAAGACATAAAGAGCATTTGCCCGGGCTCTATCAGACAACCCTGCTCTTCTGCCAGCATTACTCAGTAGATTTTACAGCATCTGTCACAGCTTGATGTTAGTCTTGCTCTCACTATTTTTCATGTCGTTTTTGCTTTTCAGAGTGGCATGGCGCTTCCCTATGACCCTGCTGCAATGCAAAATGGGTGAGTGTTTGTTTTCTTGCTTGTGCATTTTTTTTTTTTTTACATTATTTTCTCCCAGAAGCTATTGTTTCATTAGTTTTCTCCTCTGCTGTCATGCTAGTCTTATAGCAAGGGTAACAAAGTCTGAGGCATGATGACTAATGCTCAAGTCTAACCCACTCACAAACAAAGTTACACACCCACACACACATACACACACACACACACACACACACACACACACACACACACACACACACACACACACACACACACATAGAAGCTGTCCTGTCCCATCTGTGTTTGTGCCACTGTTGCACTGCAGGGTGTAAGCGTTTCGTCAGGTATGGGTTGCAGCCTGGATGCGGCTGCTTGAGTAAGGGAAATGTGAGCCTGCCTGTGTGTGCCTGCTCTTCCGGCACCAGCGCCCTCAGCTCTGCCTGCCACAGCGACCTCCGGGGAACAGATACAGCTTCGTTCCCTCTCCCGCTCTGCACCCTGACACAGCATTTACCATCTCACACACGCTCAGAGAGCAAGGGCCAGCACAAGTTACCAACTCCTCCATCTGACATGATTAGTTTAACATGGGATTTTGGTCATTTACTTCATTTAAATGTGATTTTTTGTTTCTGCAACCCAAAACAAGTCAATAAGTGTTGGTCTTCCTCAAATGCATGATGCCATACATTTAATGCAACAGAAAAAATACCTGATAATAAATTAACATAGTAATATTGATTGATTGCTGGAAACCCTCCCAGCTAATGACAGTGCTAATGACACACTGCAATCTCTAAAGACAGCTAACTGTATGGTTAGGATACGAGGAATTATGATGAATGTTAGGATGTATTTTCTGCAGTAGCTATTGCACCATGAACAACTTAAATCAAGTAGAGACTACCTTCATGTTTCTTATCGTTTGCAAATCAATCACATACATTGCTTGTGCTGTGGTACCAGTATTTAATGAGCATAGATCCAGAATCCACATCCCATACTAGTACTACGGTAGCTTGAGTAGTAGATTTTGAACTAGTGTAACTTGAACTCACTTAAGAAAGCATTTGTGTATCAATCACAGGTTACTGTGGTTTTCCGATATGATTGGACAATGTTGTATTAGCCCTATTAGCCATTGCTCTAGTATTACCAATGTTGTGTTCCCAATTAGATCTTTCTAATTGTTTAATGGACCATGTTGTCCTACTGACGACGTGCCACAGCTACTAATGGCTAGTATAAATAACAGCCGAGCCTTACACTCAAAATAACTCACACCACCAGCACGCAAACATAAACAAACATTCGTACCTCCTTCCCTCTGCATTTGTATCCCCATAATTGGCTGCATGCTCCCATCTGGCTGACGTTTGACACGTTGTTGTCACTCTAGTTGTGGTGTGTGACGGTGGCTGAGTGTGTGCAGTGAAAACTCCGGGGCAGACAGCGTTTCGCTCCCCACGCTCCATTACTCAGCCGCCAGGCACGCCAATCGATACAGCATAGCAACAGGCCTAGCAGATGAAACATGTCCGCTCTAGGTACACAATGATAAATAAAGTCACAGCCCAACGTTCTGCTGCCAGCCCGCTATAGGGAAACACACTGAACCGTAAAGCAGGCAAACATGTATGCAGTGCACATTCTCAGATACAAAATAAATGGGGATCAGAACAAAATTGGCAGAATTTATTATATAAGTACACGTACAAGGACTTTGTTCTGGTGGGTGCTCACACAATGACAAAAAAATAGATAGAACCAATAGAAAGTACCTACAACGACTTTTGTTGCAATAATGAGTGGGCCTTCCACATACAAGAAATATTGTTATGCCAAAACTTTATTGTGATTCATGCCAAAATGTGTTTATAGAATTCCTGCTGTTATTCCATTCAAATATGTTGTTACAAACTATTCATAGATCGTTATAAATAGATAATTCCATTATAAACATCCTTGGTCAATTATATTGTGCTGTATAAATACGTATACACACTCTACAGATATACATGCGCTCAAAAGAACACAATTCTAATTTCCTGCAGTTAAATTTGTCAAAAAAACATTTGAATTTGTTCTCTGTAGAGGATGTGTTGAAACTAACCGTAACAACAAAAACAGCAAATCACAAATTTAACTGGGGGTCTTCTACCTTTTGCTTATAATGTAACTTGTAACACTGTATTAGTTTTAATTGAATAAAAGCTTAATTGAATTAAAGCTGTGATTCCAAACTTGGTATATATACATCAAACTATTATGTGCATTTTGCTCTAATGTATAGGTTCAGGTGAAATAAACAGCATGAGGCTATTTAAGCAGTAGCTGTGCTAAGTATTAAAAAACTAGCATGAACAATGAATATAGATAAAGTGGAAGTTTGCCAGCAGTTATACGCTCTTGAGCACAGTACAAGCATTGTGCACATTTATCTAGTGCAGGCAGCAGATACCAGAAGCCTATTTAAAACACTCATTCAGTTTAGAGTCTGCTAGTTCAGAGTGTGATATGAAGAATATAGCTTTCTCCTAAAAAGCTTTAGGCTATCATTTAGCAGGGCAGGTCTACCAGATTCTGCTTTAAATCGAGAGCCTGTTTACCCAGATTGATTGGCATGATGGGTGTGTTTGTGTGTGTTCCTGCAGGTTCTACTCCTCACCATACAGCATCTCCACCAACCGCATGATCGCCCAGACATCAATCACGCCATTCATTGCTGCCTCTCCTGTCTCTACATATCAGGTAAGATCAGGCACATACACACAAACGCACACACAAATGTGCCGTGCCTCACATGCGCTAACGATATGTTTCCAATTAGAAGCACACACAAAACACAAGTGGGGGCGGAACTATTATTTCTTCTTCCTATCCCTTTGTTTGCCATTTTGAGGAAGCTTATTAACACTCTGCTCCAGCCTTGAACGAAAAAGAGAGCGAGGGGGAGAGAGTGAGAGAAGGCAAGAGCAAACATTGACTGTGAGCAATGAGCATTCTTAATTGATTTGGCTTAAGCTAAACTAAACAACACACAGTGCTGAGCTGGGAAGAACCTAAGCCCTTTAGATCCTGAAACTCCTCTTGTCCTCACGAAAA
The DNA here is from genome assembly GCA_037974425.1 of Phenacogrammus interruptus. Taxonomy (NCBI): domain Eukaryota; kingdom Metazoa; phylum Chordata; class Actinopteri; order Characiformes; family Alestidae; genus Phenacogrammus; species Phenacogrammus interruptus. The sequence continues at coordinate 14,406,505 of JBBPCW010000006.1, forward strand.
CCTGCCCTCAGTGCACACACACACATATACACACACACACACACACACACACACACACACACACACACACACACACACACACATATGATATGATACAAATTTTTGTTATTGTTTATAACTACTTATTATCAAGTCAATCAAATGTGGGCTATCCGAATAATTTTAAAAGACCTGAATGGACCACAAACAAAATGAAACTATATCTAAGTAACTGAAACTAAATGTAGCTGTTCCTTTCAAAACCGTTACACCCCAAGAAAATTCTAGAAATCCTCTATAATAAATCATTGAAATAATCTATAGCTAGATTATTCCTGTTTAAACTAAGTAATTTGTCATAAAACCAGAGGAATGACAAACATGACAAAAACAATGGTTCATTTAATTTGATAGGTGAGAGTCACTTTTTTTTTTATATGAACACAAAACCCAAAAACAGAGAAACCAAGAAGTAAAGAGAACAAGACAGAGCAGGGAATCAGTATGAATAATGTAACTGTAATGATGGAACCACATATGTCACCTAAATTAGAAAATGGAATGAGCTGTCTATAGTAACAGTGTTCAAGATCATAACTTCACAATTAAGTATTAAAATGACAAACATTGTGTAAACAAAGAGGAATGGGCAAATGCACATTCATTTGTCTGGCTCTAGGTTTGGATGTCTCAGCTTCAGGTGAAGGAGCTGAACTTGTCTTCAATTACTGGAGTAGCTGCTGTGGAACTGAGGTGGAGATGAACAGTGATTTTTTATGTATGATATTACTGTTCATCTGCACCTCGGCAGCTAGGTTCCACGGCAGCTACTCCAGTAATTGAGGACAAGTTCATATGTACATATATATATTTGATCTCATTGTATGTGATCATTTCATAATTATGGCTGTCTGCAAGCTAACAGGATCATTGATATACCATTTAACATCAATATCTGTAGGTGCTTTCTTTACACATTCATCTTTACTTGAATGTGATTTGAATCACACTCAGCAGTGCTACTGAAGTTTTTAATATCTCATTGTCGCTGCTAGACTATTCCACCAACCAATAATATACAGCCGACATTGTTCTATGGCCAGAAACTGAGCTTGAGGAAGACTAACACAAACAGTGCAGCATCAGATGCTGTCATACTTAACTTTACACTTTGCAAGGTGGACTTTCATTAACCAACATTTGCTTGCTCGTGTGCCAGTATTTCTCACAGGGGTACTGAGGATTGTGATATAATATGCATATGCCCCACCCAGCCTGAGTGAATTATTATTGAATACACACTGCAGTGAACATAGAGAAATGACTCCAACTGGAGCTGACGGGAAATCAATGCGACGGCACCTCTATTTCTCCCCTAAACTTCGAAAGAATGGAACAAGAGACAACTGTATCCCTTGCAAGTTTAAATTGGGGAGGGTGAGAAAGAGACTGGAGGGAGAGATAGAAGGATGGTGAGTGAGGGCATGAATCTTTCAGCAGCTGGAGAGAAATGAGGTGTGTGCTTACACACCTTAGAGGACTTACTGCCAGATGATCACACCAGTGTACCAATCCACGGAGCTTTCTTACCCACTCCGTCTCGATGGATGAAAAGATGTACACTCTAGCACACATCCACATTTATACAAGCGTTTTAAGCACACATTTTTATGCATGTTTTTCATACAGGCTACAGAGGTTTTCGCTGTTCGCTAGATAGCGTGTTGTGAAAACAATAGAGGCATTTGTTGAAGCGCAAATGCAATAATAAGGAATATTTGTGTAGGCCTTTATGAGCTGAGTGGTGAGGCAAGGGAGATGAAAGTTGAGATTTTGGGCCAGACTGAGCTTTGATGATGAAACTGCTGCCACGCTGCTGTAATTAGGAGACAATATTGCTCCTCGTGGCATTCCGATCCCACTGTAATTATCAGGCGGTATTTCTGGCCGCTGCCTCCTCTGGTCTGGGGGTTTGGAGGGAGGAGGAAGAGGAGGGAAAATAAGGAAATGCTCTTTTTCCCCACAGGTGCAGAGTACGTCCTGGATGCCTCACCAACAGTACGTTATGCAACCTACTGTAAGTCCTTCCCATCTGCTATATCTGTTTGTGTTTGTGCATCTGTGTGAGTGTTTTGGCATGATTACATGAGCACTGCATGGTATAAATAAAATTCTGCATTGCAGGAATACTGTTGCATAGTTTGTCTGCAGTTTGCCTTGATACTACATCACCTTGACAAAATCATTATATGGCATTATTAAAGGCCTGTATTATTAATATCCATTCGTCATTCAGCCATCCACAGAAACACATCAGGAGCATCTGTGAAATTTCATCCTGAAAACTAATCTTTTAGATTTTTTTGGCATTTTGCCCTTTTAGCATCGCCTAGGCCAGTGCTGTTATGACAATTAACAAACAAGACATACGTACAATACATTTGTGTGTTTGTAAGGAGATGAGACGATGAAGAATATGAACAGGTAAAAGTAATTGAAGCTTCTTGAATGTAAAGTGGAGTGTTGACCCTGCCCCCCTGTGGCTATGTGAGGAAGGGCAGGTGCAGGATGAGCTTATAGGACAGTGTATATGATTACCTTTTCCGCTTCCAGAGTCTGGTTCACTGCATGTGGGGCCCTGTTAGCCTAAATCAGACACCCTGAATCAGCCTTCTTCTGAGTCTGTTATCTGCATCTCTCTCTCTCTCTCTCTCTCTCTCTCTCTCTCTCTCTCTCTCTCTCTC
>JBBPCW010000006.1:14412121-14431959 GCA_037974425.1 Phenacogrammus interruptus
TTAGGGCTGTGTATGTGTGTGTGTGTGTATGTGTGTGTGTGTGTGTGTGTGCGTGTGTGCGTGTGTGCGTGCGTGTGAGCATGTGTGTGTTTGTCGTTGATGATTACCATCACTTCTGTTCTGCATCAAATTTCCAGTCAAACTGCCATGCATATGGATGTGTGTGTAGTGGGGTACACACACACACAGACACACATGCGCACACACCCCCCCTCACTACATCTTATTCAGGAGAAGAATGCTTGGGTGAATCGTCCCCAAATCCCTCTCAGGAAATGAACATTAACAAATCACCACCGTAGTGCATTACTGCAAAGCCGCTTAGAGCGAAACGGCGACGGAGTGGGGAAGAAAAGAAATGAGACACTTCCCTAAGTCGCTGCCAGTCACAGCCATTTGCTGAGACAAAGGAACAAATGTTTGAATAAAGATTTAGTGCTTTATCTCTGCCATTCCCAGAACATGCTCTGTTTGCAGGGGCTTGAAAAAGGTGGATGTGCTTTGGCAGGTACTGTACAGCCTGCGTATGCGCACTCATTTGTTTGTGAATGAGAACAAGAGCAATTGCTGAACTATACTTTAATAATACTTTAATAATTATTATTAAGCAGAGCCTAATATTTTAGAAATCCTTACCACTTTCTGAACCTAAGGTGTGATATACAGGGCTTCTGGGGGGTCTGGGACTCCCTAGTTTACCTGATACAATCCCCTGAAATCCTAAGAAACTGTGCAAGATTCTGTGCAATAAAATGTCATAATTGTGATTTATCTTAGCTTGTTTTACCCTAAAAATCATGTTTTTATCTTGAGTGCTAAGTAGAGGATCGCATTGGTCTGCTTCAAGGTGATGCTGCAGCATACTGATTCACCCAGTTGAACACTAACAGTTGTAGCTTAGAAGCTGTATTTACACACAAGAACTCCTGACAAGCCTTCAAAACTTTGTAGTAGGTGTGCTGAAAAGTTGTGCGTGAGGTGATCATAAATTAGAAACCCACTATCCCAACAGTTTGGAGAACAACATCAAATTTAACAGTATACACTGTATGTACAAAAGTATTGGGACACCTAACTATTACACTGACAGGGACTTCAGTCACATTATATTCAAATGCATAGACTTTAATATGGAGTTGGTCTCCTTTGCCGCAATAACAGCTTCCATTAATTCTGTAGGAATTTGTGTCCATTCATCCTGTAGAGCATTTATGAGGTAAAGCACTGAGGTTGGATGAGAAGGCCTGACTCCATTCCAGTTACTCCCAAAGGTGCTGGATGGGGTTGAGGTCAGGGCTCTGTGGGGGTCAAGTTCTTCTACACCGAACTCATCCAGCCATGTCTTTGTGTAGCTTCCTTTGTGCACTGGGGCACTTGCTGGAATAGAGAAGTGCCTTCCCCAAACTGTGTTGGAAGCATGGCATTGTTCAAAATGTTTTGGTATGCTGAAGCATTGATTGCCCTTAACTGCCCAAACCCTGAAAAATAGATACGTCCCAATACTTTGTCCATATAGTGAATATGGCTAAGCTAACCAGCTATTTACCAGATTCTCAGATTATTTGAGTGGATTAAACCCACAACATCTTTAAAATCCATAATCATAAATATATCAACTCTTGACTGCAGTGCCGGAACAGTGTGTGCATGCATATATTTTAAAAAACTGTTTTCATCTTTATTATTTTTAAGATATTAGGGTATCACATGCCTTGGTTTAAAACGCACAGTAGACACATTGCCATAATGCTGCTAAAACTGCACTGCTGCAGACTCACCATGACAGTGGTCTGGCATTTAACATGCTACATACCAATATGTTGAAGACAGCAAATAAACAGTAGCTGTGCATTAAAATGTGCCGAAGTGTGGCACATTTTAGTGTGTTCTGTGTAGAGAGTGTGAATGAGAACATGTAGAAAACCAACAGAATGTAATTCAACCAGGGGTGCCCAAACGTTTGCACACAAGTATATATGGATCTGATACCCTCAAACAATGTATGTTGATTATTATACACCAAAAAATGACTACAATATACAGTCATAGATAAGTTTGGCCTTTTTTAGTGGGCTGCTGAATGAAACCACATGTTTATTTTGCCATGTATAATGTTGTGTACCATTTTATTAAAGCACTAAACCACTTTAAATGGTGCTTCTAGAGTTTAATAACACTCAGTTGTGATAAAATCTTAACGTGCGACTTTTAATACTTGTGGTTTCGTTAAAGTTACTCCAGTATTATATGTATTACCCTGCGTTGTATACTCTGAGAGCCTGTTCAGGTCTGTGTGTGCGCATCTGGACGTATTATTTTTGTCCTTGTCCATGTTTAAGATTGATATGAAACATCCTCTCTAGAAGTCTGTTTTCTTCAGTAGTGTTGCCTCGGAGGTACAAACAGGGCCACTTCCTTTTCCTCTTGGCATCCGCATCCCTTCCTGTGATGTCACTTGAGACTCTCTCCAGTCTGGTGTGTGTGTCCAGGCCCCGGCCCCAAACAACAAATCATTTTGACATCAGGGAGGTGAAGCTTGAGGTCAGCCCCAAAGATGTATATTAAACTTCTGATGGTAAAACTGTTGTCTGCGAGTGCACTCTTAAAAATATCAGTTCTTCTAGGTTTCTTGGCTAGGGCATCCATAGTTCTAGGGAAAACCTCCCCATTAAACAGAACCTCTTAAATGATGTGGAGGTGCTTTAAACATTAAAGTCCTTTACTCTCGTACTGATTTACAAACGTTCTTTCTATAAAAAAAAAACTCCATAAAAGCATATTTTAGTAACCAAAGGTGGTTGTTTTGTGGCACTGCTCCAAAGAACCCTTTATTGTGACAGAATGGAGAGAAAAAGCACAAAATAAGAGAGAGAATAGAACTGTTACCCTGTTCTGCAGAAATCCTCTCTCAGTGTCACTCAGGTTCTGCATGCATGCCCTGTGGGGAATCGCATTAATACACGCTCACACACACACTCATATACACACACACACACACCTCACACATATCCGCAGCCCTTAATCATCTGTCTAAGTCCCTCACTGATATGGCTGTAAATGAGAGTGAAGAATTATTCTGAGTGGATCTCTTTTTTCCTCCTCTCATTATGGGAGCTTGTCGGGGGCGGGGTTGAGCTGTTAGCTGGAGGCCGCTGGCGCTGTTGAGATGACAGGCGCAGCTCTTGCCACACATCTCCAGCAGTTTAACTCTGATGCTTAGAATAAAGACACAGCTCTTCTGACGCCAAGTGTCTGCACAGTGTATTCTTTCAACACACGTACTGGATGTACAAGTGCAGCTGAGTCTCGCTTACATACTGAGAAGGGACAGTGTGTGAGTGGATGTGTCATTTATTTATAAAGAAACATGTAGTCCAAAAGCATTATAGCTGTTAATATGAATTGATCATTAATAAGCGCTAGCCAGTATTATGTAACAAAGGCTCTGCCACAGTGTTTTCTTTACCAGGTGAATCTGAAATAAATACTAATTCATTTGTTAGGGAAACATGCTGGTAACTTCCAGTCTAACTAAAATACACTGAAATGGCAAACAATGAAAGTGACCATTCTGTCATACGTGAACACAGCACACAGTGTGAACAGCACAAAATTCAACCTCTGCATTTAACCCGTTCACCAAGTGAAGCAGGGGGCAGCCAGGAACACGGCGCCCGGGGAGCAGTGTGTGGGGACGGTATTTTGCTCAGGGTACCTCAGAGGTGCCTAGTAGTCTTGGGAATCGAACCCACGACTTTCTGATCGCAGGGCGAATGCCCTAACCACTAGGCTACCAACTGCCCCAGCTGCAGTCAAACCAGATTAAACCCATAATGCCTAACATATTCTAGCTATTAAGAAGATAAAGGACATTATATAATGTTAGAATTGTGTAACATTTAAACAAGGGGATAAGAACCGACATATTCTAATATTCACTGTCATTTCTCATTGCTTAGGCATGAACGTAAAGGAGCTACACATTTTTTCTAGTTAACAACTAGAACCTGTTTGGCATTTATGTCTCTTTTAGTTAGTCACCAACTCACCATCATGTTACACTAAATGATTAAATTCTTACATTATACATTACTTGTACCTCACTCTTTCCCAGTTATTAAGTTCTGGACCTGTAAAAGAAACATAATACATATGACCTGAAATTCACTTCACTTTTCTTCCCTTTACCACATCATACTGAAAATAGTCCTAATAGTACAAACTGCTTCGCCTGGATTTCAGAAAGCCATGGTGATCCAATCATAGCCAGCAACAACAGATGCTATCACACAGCCCGAGGCAGCTTGGAAATCACGTAGGAGACAAGTCCCAAGACCAGTCCGAACCCTTTGGTAGGCATGATCCTGCTTCAGTATGCTCTCAAGCAGCATATGAGCAGAAGGAGGCTCATTTTTAAAGCGACACAGTGCCTCTTTTACATGCCATTTATATACGCTACTTCACTCATCTTTATTCACGAATAAAATGAATATAGGTCTTCCACTTCTGTAGTGGTGGCAGATTATCCCCCAGCCCTCTTATGTTAAGAGTTCAGGATGTAAATGGGTGTTCTCCAAAATTATTATGCAGCCATGGCTGAATTATCTTCCAAATTAGTTTCTGGCATTACCAGCCGGCCGCTCAAAATAACTGTCTGGCCGATTGCTCCTGTTCTGTTCAGCACAGTGGTGGGTGATGCAGTAATGGTCAGAGTCTAAGCCTCATGTAGAGCATATTTATTTTCACAGCCTTGTAGTACCTAGTTTACACAGGTGAGATTGACACTGACAAAACATCAGATGTGATACATAATTGTGCATTTGAAATAGGTTTTCAGACTCTCACGCACTCTCTCATTGCAAATCCCATGTCAGGCACTTCTACAAGCAGCACCAGAGACGTAACTGAAATCAGGGCCCCACTCTTAGCTCCTGATCACTTTTTTCCCCAGTTTTATTTTCCACAGTACACAACGCAAATAAGCAAATTCACTTAAAGCCTAGAAGACATTACAGAGATCAGTGGAATGTAACCTTTTTGTTCAAATGAGCATGTCAACCCATTCACAGCTGCAGGAATATATCAAGGATTGGCAGCATTTCTTATGACATTTCTGAGCTTACTGAACATGAATTACAAAAATATTTGATCCCCAAACACATTGGCTATAGGTCATTAGCCCAAGCCTAGCCACACCCCTTAGGAGAATTAATGAGAGGAACTATAACACAGTCGGAGGGTCGATGGTGATCTCTGCCAAGTATGATCAGCACTTCCAAAAAAACATATTCCTAATGAATACTGTGTAAAATACCAGTTTGTCCAAGCAGGACACAATCTGTCACTTAGCTTTGCTTAGTAGCAAAGCAGAGCTTTGAGAAAATGTGTGTAATTCACTTCTGTTTGTGTGTGTGAGTGGGTTCTGGCTTGGATTTCGGATTTAGGCCTTGAAGCTGTGTGCTTGGGTTGGTTTGGGCTTCTTTTTCATATCCATGCAGACCTCGTTTTGTGAAGCACAAGAAGTCTTTTTATCAGCCGGTTTTGGATGCTTTCCCTTTTTTTGAGGAAATATGTGCAAAATGTTTTGGTGGAAATCTGCAGAATTTGCCAAAGTGAATAAGATGTAAGTCGCAGAGGTGTTTGATGCTAATACTCCTCACAGTGGGTTATCACTTTTTTTTTTATCAACATTACATATAGAAATTCCAGAGATATTTGTGTAGGTTCATTGTTTTGTATAGCAAAATAAAACAGTAAGTTTCTCTATAATGAACCATTACATAAAAATTGAAATGTTTTAATTAGCTGCAATTTCACTTTTATTTTGTTTGTATGTGCTTGCTGTGTCTGACGTTAGACTAAAACGCTGTTCAGTTCAACAAAACATGTCCCTTAACTCTAACCCCAACCCTAACCTGAACCTCACAGTTGAGAAACAAATGTGGTTCACCAGAACTGTTTGTTAACAATTTTACCATTTATAGATCAGCGCTAGAGTAATATCAAAATATATTGTCATCACTGTCAGAACGAAACTTCTTTATTTCTAAGTAACTTTGGACCATTTCTATTGATCCATTCATTATGAAATGTTGATGCCACTGGCGTTTTCAAATAATTTAATAAGTAATAATAAACAGGCAAAACGGAGATAACTTTTGTTCTGACAGCTCTTATTTGTAAGATGAAGCTTTTTCATATTGCACTGGTGCAGTAATGAACCTCATAAAGTTCAATATCCAACTGAAAATATACTATGCAGCGGAGTGGCAGTTCCATCCCCATGCTCTATAGTCTAAGTGAGACCTGACCTTTGGGTACATGCACATGAAGGAACTATTTAATCAGACATAGAGCAGGCCCACTCAGAAACGCCTAATAGTGCATGCTTTAGACAGAGCTGTGGTTTCCCCAGGCATGATTTTACTCTGCGCAAACTTTAGAAAATAACTACATTTTGACAAACTACCTGACCAAGAGCCCCCATGGAAATATTAATCGTAATCAGGGCAAGACGTGTGTGTGTGTTCGCATCCCTTACCTCGGTTCTGCTAAAACACTCACGCAATTGAAGCAGCTGAAATCTGGGGTGAGCAGTTACAAATTACTGCAACTCGCTCTGTCTTTTACCTCACATGTGTTAACACTCGTAGAGCAGCGTGCCTGTAACATAAACACAGCCGCAGTGTGTGTGAGCACCGCCGCTAAGTGAGCAATGCATCATCTCTGCAGAAGTATGCATGACGCGCATTTGGATCACATTATTTCATTTGTTGAAGTGGAACAACACACGTCTGGCCCCCATAATAGAGCCCAGCTGGGGTGATCTGGATCTTTCTGTTATAAGAGAGAGAGAGTGAGTGAAAGAGAACAAGAGAATGAGAGAGAGAGAGAGAATTTGGAGGCCGTGCATGCATTGCATTAAAGACATTACCGCTGAAAGTTATGCAGACGTGGAACTGAATGGGTACTAATTTCCTCTTACCTCTCCATGTGGTCTGAGCTTTTTGTGTGTATGTGTGTGTGCCCACCCACAGGGTGCTGTGATCACACCAGCCATGGATCACACCATTTCCATGCAGCCAGCCAACATGATGGGGCCCCTCACCCAGCAGATGAACCATCTGTCCCTTGGCACCACTGGCACAGTACGTCTCTCCAATCTGCACCATACACTATAATCTAGCTGTTGGAAAGCAACACTAACTTTGTTTAACTTGATTTGTTCTTTGGTGCATACACTGATCAGCCATATCTAAACCATCTAATATTTTGGACTCCACAAGACCTCTGACGGTGTGCTGCAGTGTCTGTCATTAAGACTTTAGCAGCATGTTGCATTGTCTTGTTGAAAGAGGCCACTACCATTGCGGAATAGCATTGCTGCACAGGGGTGTACTTGGTCTGCAACAGTGTTTAGGTAGGAGGCACATGTCAAAGTTATATCCACATGAATGCCAGGACCCAAGGTTTCATAGCAGAACGTTACTCATCACATTGCTTCTGCTGACTGACCTTCTTTCCATAGTGCATCCTAGTGCCATCTCTTCCCCAGGTAAGTGACGCACATGTACCCGGCCATCCAAATGTGACTCATCAGACCGGGCCAACTTCTATTGCTCTGTCATCCAGTTCTGAATCTCACATGCCCATTGCAGGTGCCTTCAGTGGTGGACAGGGGTCAGCATGAGCACTCTAACCAGTCTGCAGCCAAGTAGCCCCACACACAGCAGGATGTGGTGCACTGTGTATTATGAGACCTTTCTATCATACCCAGCAGTAGCTTTGTTGGGCAGGTTAAAGTAGCTTTTCTGTGGGATTGGGCCAGAGCATAATTTTTCCAGCTTTCACCACTCTGTTCAATTGCTCCCCAGTATATCCCTTTGACAGGTGCCACTGTAACATTATAATCAATGTGATTCACCTCACCTGTCAGTAAAAATGTTATTATTGTGGATGATCAGTGTATGTAAGAAGAAGTATTTTCTTAGCTGGAGTAGAATTACATTCCTGTTGAATGCTTTGGTTGGTAAGAACTGTTTTATTTAACACCGCTCTCTTTTTGTCACTGAACTTCATTTTCGTAGTTTCCAAAATGTCGACTTGTGTATGACTAGCCTACTGAACCTTGCGCCTTACAACTGTGCAGTTGGTGGGGGCACCACCTAATTCTCTAAATATGCCTTGTAGTGTACTCACTGTGCACTGTCTAATAAACCCCGCACACTGACCAGTCGTGACCGGTATTATCCCTCTTTTTGTAGTATATGACAGCGGCGGCTGCTGCGGCTCCTATGCAGGGAACCTACATTCCCCAATATACTGCGGTGCCTGCCTCAGCCGTCTCAGTGGAGGTAAGCCTCTCCCTGCTCCAGTGCTCACACCCTGACCACCACAACTGACTTTAAGACTTAGAAGGTGCAGTTATCCTCAGCAATATCAAAAGAATGTAATTTTATGTTAGTGTTCTCTTACACCACATTAAAACAAGCAAAACCTATGAACGTAATTGTAAACTTTCAGTCAAGACCAAGAAGATGCACATTAAACAGATATGTAATTGATTATGCCACTGACTGTGTAATTACTAATGACGTTTTACAATTAGGTTTAATAATAATAGTGTCGCAAAAGGAACAGTAATAACTCTTGACTTTTAAGGGTTAATGAAGACTGTCTAGGTTTAAGGCATGTTGTCTGCAGCTGTGATTATGAGACTTTCACCGGTCTGGAACAATGAATCAGTAGAGGGCTCAGTTTCACAAACCATCTGACACAGTTTCTTGGAAATATAAATCGTAATCAGGGTTAGATGTGAATGTGTCTCAGTGTAGAATTCAGTTGTCAAGGCTACTGTGGTGATATTTTTCAAAGTAAAAAAAAGAACTATGTATTTGACTTGTCCTTTTGCTTCACAAAATTAGGAGGCTTAATGGTAGTTTAGTAATACCAGAACCATACAATCCCAGAGGAATCAATGCTAATGGCTGACTAATGAAAGATGGTAGCTGTGTAATGCGACTCCTTCCAGAATCAACTGCTTTTAAATCTGATTTGAGAGCAGTATGACCGAACCACTTGCCTGAACTAGGAAAGCAATGTGTTTATTTTAATATTTCAAAGAGAGTTAATTGAATTCAATTGAAGTTGCCATAAAAATGTCCTAAACCTTCATAAAATCATAAAATAATATGTTCTCTGATTCACCAATATGTTTCAGTTGTACCTGCAGGCAAATATTCAATATAAGGTTCTGAGTTCTGCATCTGAGGAAAAACAATATACAACTGGAATAAATTTTATGCTGAAAAAATATATGCTGAAAAAAAAAAGTGTAGAAATATCTGTATCCACTGTGGTCGAGTGGTTCTGTGGGTGTTCAGCCCTGGAGGGCTGGTGTCCAGCACAGTCTGGTATTTCTTCTTTCTAACCCCCCCAGTTAACAGGTGAGCTGAATCAGGTGTGTTTGTGCAGGAAAACTGCCAAATTGTGCTGGACACCCCTCCTTCAAATCAAGAGCTGTGCACCCCTGGCTGTTCCTTGCTTATGTCATGGTTTTCCTGCTCTCAACAAACCACTCAAATACAGCTCCTGAGTTATAGCAGGTTGTTAGAACAACAAAAACAAAGATGTGCCGGGCAGGGGGAGACCAAGATTGAGAACCTATGAGTTGGACCAGATCAGTAATCAGTGCCCCTAAATGAGCCACATTTTTCCTCCATCAATATGCATTTTGATTTAAATTTAAACAAAAACTTGGAATGCTCGTGGAGCCTGAACTAGAGCATGCACCAAATGCAAATGTTGCTTAGACTGGGCCTGGGTTTCTCTATTTTAACAATTTGGGTCGAATTTCTGTCTTAAACAGTTGTGCAGTTCTTCAGATTTCCGCTACGTTGAACAAGTAGGTTATATTCAGTTATAAGACAGGCTATAATAGAGAGGGCATTCTCCGGTCCTTTTTTTCATTGGCCTGTGCTCACAGAAATGATTCAGCATCATGTCCATCCTCTCAGAGACATAATTATGACATACATGACATGCGCTTGCTCCAGGGTGTGGTGACAGAGGCGTCTCCCCAGAGCGTCCCTCCCTCTTCCCAAGACGCCAGTGGTCAGCAGCAGCCTCTCTGCGTGGACGGCACCAGCGATCACGCACCCACCTACTCCTATCAACCTGCTAAGTGAGAATCTTGATGTGCTCCTAAACATATACACTTCAGTTTTCACACTTTGTTGATGTAGTGTTTGTGAGAGCCCTGTGACATACAGTTCTAGGACCTTGACCTGGTAAAGAGTCTTTATATGATTGTTACATAAGCTTCTTTAAACTCAAAAAGGTTCTTGACACACATCACATTTAACAAAATGCTTCTTTAAAGAACTATGCATTTTAAAGGTTCTTTACATGAAGTAGAAATGTAGTTTACTCCAAAGAACCCTTTTTTAACAGCTTTGTTTTTAAGTCGTTTCAGGCTTTACTGCTGCCTGTTTTATCAGTGACACTATTGTCCTAAACATTTATTTCTTTTTTCAATCTCCTTCTTCCTGCGCTGGCTGCTTCCTCCCCGGCTCTTGCCCTTCCTGTCCCCCCCGTGTGGTCAGATAACGAGAGGAGGAGGAGGGAGTGACTGCGTTGCCTTGAGATTGGGGGACTGTGCCAGGGGGACTTGGAGGAACAAAAGGAAAAGCGGAACAGAAAACATTTGTGTCCACCTTTGCACAAGCACCAAAAAAAAAAAAGAATTTATTCAACACCTGGGCAGAGCAAGAGGAGTCTTTGAAAGCCATCATGGTTTAAGAAGAGAGAGAGATTATGTGGTCTGGGAGTGGGAGCTAAATGGCTGTCTACAACTTTACAAGACTTTTCCTTCATGAAGTGATGAAATTCAAAGTACAAAACAAGTACAAAGTTTTCCAGTTATTTTCTGAATGTGCAGGTAGGTTTTCAGCTACAGCGAGTTTTCTATTAGATGAGGAAGCACGTTTTTTCTGAAAGAGAGAGAGAGAGAGAGAATGAAAGAGAGAGAAAAAAAAGAAGTCTTCCTCGGATTCTAAGCTACTTTTACTTTTGATTTTTTTATGAGTTAGATTTTAGTTTTCTAGAGAAATCAATGTTTTATCATCTTTGTTGCCTTAATTTTCAGAAACGTCCAAGACTTTTCCCAGTTGAACGTCTTGTTGAAAAGAAAAGAAAAGAAAAAAGAACATAAAAAAATCTGTCTGAATGGACTATCGGAGTGATGTGAGATCTGGGGTAGAGTGAAAGCCTGTGATATTACCTGTACAGAGAAATGAGAGATGTCTTGTGAAGACATTTTAAATTATCAATGGCGACTTTGTGTTTAAAAGAAAGGACAGTCAAAACTATAGTGATGTGTTTAAAGAGAGTTGCATTTTTTAGAAAAAAAAAGAGAAAAATGTAAACCACTGCATCCTGGGAAATGCAGTTTATTGTGTAGTGCAGATCATTTTTAATGGCATTATTGTTTTTATCGGCAATATTTTTTATGAGCTTTAAGGTGTTTTCAGCCTGCTTTGCTTGTTTCATTGCGAAAAAAAAAATCAAAAACTAAAAACCAAGAAAAAAAAACTTATTGGCAGCGCAAAAGTACGTAGATAGGAGCTTTTGAATTAAAATAAAGAAAATGTGTGCAAAAAGCAATAGTAATAGGAAATTGTTGACAATTTCTTTAGTCTTTCTTAGCTGTGGATCAAATGCAGCCCATGGATGGCATATTTTATACCAAAGATGAAGAAACCCCTTAGAGACAGTGGAGTAGATCGATTTCTTTTCTATTTGATATTTTTTGGCCTTGTTGTTTTAGTCTCTGTGTCTCAGAAGTATTTGTTTGACCTTGATGGCCAAACTGCTACTTTCATTGGATGTGAGGGTGGGGCAGGGGGTTTAAACGTCACCGCTGCAGCTTCTCTGTCTGACAGATGGAGAGTGATGGAGAATTCCAGATAGCATGCTTTGTGTTGAGTGGGACCTCTCCCCAGCAGATGGCATCAGAGATGCTGCAGAAGGAATTTTCTCTCCGCTGAGGACACTGTACGACTCTGTTACACACCCCTCCACCCTGTCCCGGTCACTGACTCAAGCTCTTTCAGTCTTTCCACATGGGTCCTCTGAATGGACGTTTCTGAAACACCAAGGTTGTGTCGTATCGTTCTAGGGACAAGCTTGTTTTGAGGAAACCTCCTGTATCCCCAGTGTGGCTACCACATCATACCTTTTGCCAAAGTAGGAATGTGTCAAAGTACTCACTTGTGTGTATTTAAACTCTCTGCAGTTAGCTACCTCAATTTAAAGCAGTTCCACCATGAGGAAACAAGATACTCAAGCGGTTAAGATTTGCCATCTGCTTGTGAAAGACCTGACAGGTTGCAAGATGAAATTTTGCTTTGGGGCTAGTGGAAAAGCTGTCATTTGCTCTATAGTACACAATCATATGCAAGTGTCTAAACATCCTTTGTCAAATCATGCTGATTTTTCTGGGTGAAAATAAGTTATGTTATGCACAACATAAAATTTAAAATGTGCCATAGCCTCTGCACAGACCACTATCTGTGTTGTTTCCCAATATGTTTAATTCAGTAAGTAAAAAGAAAGTGTGCACTAAAATGTGCATCAAACGGTGTTCCCTGTAAAGCTTATTTCCACTTAAAGAAATCAATAAAACATGTAATTTGACCAAAGATGCCCAAACTTTTGCACCGATTGTAAACTGATGATGCTTTGAAACAAATGCCCCACTTTATGCCACCAAGTTCACATTCATGTCTGCTTAAACCCCACCACTGGCAAAGTTTATTTGAGCAACATAATGAACTCACCGCATGAAAGGGGCAACAAAGGTTATCTGTCAGTGAGGGATCAGGTGGTTACTCCAGTGCCTTGTTACAAAGCAATGAAGAGCTAAATCTGTAAACCAGAGAGATACACTTGACATCCCTGTAGGTTAAGCCACCCATCCCTGATGGTCTCGTGTCAGAAAAAAAAAAGAGTCAGTTTCTCTTCATCTGAGAATTAAGAAATAGCTTGGCTGTTTTTCTCTTTTTGCCATGTAGTAGATCCTAGTTTCTGGCCAGATGATTGGATAACACTAATTCATTGCTCAAAGTGGAGTTTAAATACACATAGACATATTTAGACAGCCCTTGGTTGAGGTTCTTACACATTTCTTCATTCATAGTTGCATGGTCAGTGTTATTTTTGAAAGCTCTGAAGTACCTTCTTTTTTGGAATGACATCTTCATAAGTCTTTATTAGAGCGGGAAACTTTTTTTCCCCTTATTTTCTTCTCTTCTCTGAATTTAAGCAGGCCACTTCCGCCTCCAGACATTTTCTGAACCCAGGGGCTAAGATCTTTGCTAGACATGCACAGTGCTGGTTGTTCGTCCGTGCGCTTTGTTCAGATTGTCTGCATTGTTTCTTGAAGCTCATCTCTCATTTTCTCTTCACAGAGGGGATCTCTGGGTGCTAAACAATGGGTTCCTCAGCATGCACTGGGTAACATCCTATACAAGTGATCTGAGTGGTGATGCGTTGGCCGCTAGAAGTCAGAGTAACAGCAATGCTAGCAATTCATAGTGACAAAACTCTTCTGTGTGTTTTCCCTTTTTGGTGTCGCTAAAGCAAACTGCTAGTTGCTGAATGAGAGTATCATAGAAGTAGAATGATGTTACCATCGATATTGCCATTCAGTGACCTAATAAAAATATGTTGTGGTTGGGATGGGCTGGGTTGGGTTGGGATGGGTTGGACTGAGTTGCGTTGGATAGGGTTGGGTGGGGTTGGGTTGTGTGGGGTTGGGGTGGGTGTGGGAGTGGACCTTATATTGTCTTCTGAAAGTGGGGTAATAAACACGAATTCCTTTCTACCATGTTGTCTCAACGAGGATAACATGTAGGCTGCATTGTAACGTCTCATCAGTGACAAGACTACACTAAGCATAGCTCTGCTACACTGTGGAGGTCAGGCTAGCTACATATTTTCATTTCTTGGGTTTAAAAAGAAGAAAAGACAAACAAAACACGATCTATAGGAAACGGTTTTGTTTCTTTTGTTTCTACTGCCTTTCTGGAGTGTTCATTTTATCATGTAATTGCTGCTATCAAGCATTCAGTATTGGAGGGCCACAGTGGCAGATGGAAAGAGATTAAATAGAAAGAGATTAAAGGACCACCATAGCAACTTTGAGAGGTGTCCACAACTTCGAGTGCACGCCTTTCAGAGTACATCTTTGCATCATGCATGGTCCAAATGCCTTCTGTATTACAGAATATAGGCAGATATGGAGGGAGCTGCTCTAAACTACAGGACAGATTTGTTTGTTGTGCTTTAGCCTACAGTAAGTGGGCTGTACTCTTCCATTCCTAATAGGGTTTCCACACTGTAAAATCCAACAGTAAGCCAACTTAAATGATTCACATACTACAGAACTATGAAAGCCTGCAACCGCATAGGACACCTTCTATTTTCAGAGGTGATGATTGTGCTGGCTTTTACAGTGCAGTGGCCATGAAACCTGCTCCTCTTTTGTAACACTACACATTTCATTGGATGTTAGGATGGAGTCTCACATTGTGTCTTCTGATCTGACTGACTGTCATGGATAATCACACCAAGTAAGAATGTTTATTGACCTGTCTAAGACCTCTGGCTTTAGCATTGGGAGGGTCATGTAGTCAGCATGGAGAAAAAAAAAACATGTTCTACCAAATTTAGCCAAAACAGCAAAACCTCTATGAGAAATTAACTTATTGACAGAGGAAATAGAAGACTATTTATGGAATTCTTTTTATTTGTACAAGTGTTGTTGAAAGGATTATGAAAGTGAAACAGTTCTAGGATGCTATTTTTCTTCTTTGATTTGCTGCACATTCATGCCTCCCGTGTGTTCGAGTCGTGATCCTGAGAGTTTCTGTAAATCAGTGGATGTCGAGTTTAAACTTCTGTTTATTATTTTTCTTTCGATGAAGCTTTCAATAAAAAAGGTCAAAAGAATCTTGTTTTCACACTACTGTCTTTGCTCTTTTTTGGTGCAGAAACATATCTCAGCTACAGAATTTATTTTGTACTGTAAAATACCTTTACAGCAGCGTATGACCTCCAGCATCATGTAGTGTTCCTGCACTAATTTCTTATAGGAATCTGTAACAGGTGTCATATCTTAGAAAACACACTCACTAAGTAATATTCATTTAAGAATCCTATTGAAATAATATTAGTACCATTACAGTTTTCATGTGGGTATTATTTATGTAATAGATTAAGTGAATGATGGGACAGACTTGAATTGAAGGCTGAAGGTTCATTGGAAGAGACATCTGGATGCAATTTCACTTGGAGACCAGTGGAGGGGACCATAGATGCAGGGAAAAGGTATAAAACAGTGGGATATGTGCACACGTACAGACTTGCTGTAGAATGGAGCTAGTGTACATAAACATTTTAGTAACATGAATGCATTCAAGAGGATATGGTAACAGTGTTACAACACACTACAATATTACATTATAAGGGACTTCATATCAATATTATAGAACGCACAGTATCAAGTTCTCCTATGCACAGATCCAGTTAATGGTGAGAAAATGTAAGTACAACACAAACAATATACATTCAGATTCAAAAGTTTGCACAAACAGGTTCTGCTATCATAATGTATCTGTACAACTTCATAGATTTCTGCTTATATGCAGGAATCTGAAATAGTAGAAAAATGCCCAGAGCTGTAGATGATGCCATAATGACTGAGAATGCCATAGCACAAGAAAACAAGCGTCCAATTGTGATCAAATCTTGAGGCATCAATTGATAACAGTAAATTGATTACAGTATACAGTTACAGTAGAGTTTTAATTGTTTTATATTGCTACAAACATTGTAGAAGTCACAAAGCACTAGATGTTTACAGGCTCCCTTTAATTGGTCTAACTCTTTTGTTATATGATGCGTGCAGTTGTGAAGTGCTCTAGATAATCCAGATATACTTAGCAAGCGTAATTTATCATAACCATTTCAACATGCTGCTCACCCCTTCATGCTGTTCACCAAAGCCCATGGAAGCAGGGAAAGAGAGAAAGGACACTCCAATGGAAAGAATGAGAGGTTACCGAACCTTGCCCCATTCTGCAGTGGCCGGTGACCTTCCACGCCTGGCCCCCTCCCACTCATTCAAGACGGATCGATAGAGAGATTGTTCTTCTACACAAGCGACTGTTTCAGGCCTTCTTGTGACCTTTGTCCATTCCTCCCTATGTTCAAACCCCATCACGCTCCCCATCCTACACACACAATACTCATCCTTATATCTGACATTTAGAGGCGCAAAGGGGGCAGAGACATTCTTCTACACACAGTGGGGGATTTGTTCTTTTCAGATCATTTTTTTTATCTTCACCAACAGCCTACATATTCCCTTATTTGGTTTATTTGCAGAAGTGTTAATGCCTTGGGCACGTTTGCAACTCCGCCGATCAGCGTACCACACGACTTTCTAAACACACGGCCGCCTAGCTCGCCGTTTTGCTTTAACAAGGCCTGTTTGCAGAGTGTGGAGAAGTGCTGTGTTTTGGTATGTGTGCTATGACCGTATACACTACACTGCTGTTGACATGTGGAGCATGTGTCACACATAAATCACACACCAGCTCTGCTTTCCTGTATCAAATGACTGCCCATCATGGCTGCCTGTAGAACAGATTCCAGCTTCTTGTCTGTCCCCCTTTCTCCTGAAACTCACTTGTTCTTTTCCCATTGCCAACATGAAAAAGGCATGGGTAAACTTATACAATTACAGCAGTGCTATTCAAACGCACAATAAGCTCGAGATCTAAATAGAACCACACAAACGACCACAACAGGAAAGACAGGATATAGTGTGAGAAGATGAGATCAACACATGTAAAGATTCTGGAGCACCTCAGCAGCAGCTACTAGCAGTTGACTGTTGTGCAATATTTCAAGTCAGAGGACTTCTTATGTTCACATATAAGTGCTTGTAGCATTCTTTGAATCTCAGACATGCATAAAGTCCGGCTTCTTTGTCAATGTCAAGGTGAATTATAATAACCTGCCTTGACATGTTTGGCAAAGTCTCTAGAAGAAATGGGTTTGTGAATAGATAAATTTTTATTTATTTATCTATTCATTTATACTGTTTGTTCATTTTACTGGCTCCATGTACCATAAAGATGCACTTTGTAGTTTACAGGTACGGACTGTAGTCCATCTGTCTCTCTGCATCATTTGTCAGCCGCCTTCACAACATTCATCACTGGCAAGACTCCCCGATAGGACCACCAGTGAACAGGTATTTTTTGGGCATAGGATCATCTACAAGCTGAATTAACAGGTTATTTTAGTCCGTAACTGTAGATTTGTGTATGTGTCCATGAATTTCCCTATTTGTGTGGGAATCTAGGTTGATGGGAAACTAGTGTATTGAAGTTGTGGGGAGATCTGACCATTCCCAATAAATATGCAGCTATGATTAACATCCCTTCCTGATGTTAAGCTTACTGTATAATTCCTGTATAATTTTTATTTAAGTATATATTCTTTTTCTAATGTCACTTTGCCAAGTGGTCAGTGTTAAATTGCTCATATATGCCCAGAATAATAATTAAGCTACTTTTGGGTGCCCAGTTGCTGACATGAGTGTTTTATGAAAACCACTGGAAAAAGAACAGCACACTCTGGAAAAGCCAATTATTAGTGCAAAGTGCCCAAGTCCTAGTGATGGCTAGAGGGACATACCCCTCCAACCCCACCCCTCATCCAACCACACAAGCATGTGGAGCACTGAAACTGTGCTGCAATAAGTTGGAGAGTCATAAATTAATTATAAATTAATGCAACTAATGAATGCAGTCAAATCCAAGAGCTCAGGCCTAACGCTTCAGGCTGAAAGTCTATCAAAAAATAAAATGTCAGTGTTCCATGCTTAAAGGCCATCATAGGTCACAAACAATACTAGCCTCCTGAGGTGGGTTTTAAATAAAAGGTTATGATAAATCTCCTGCCCTGTGTAATATATGAAGCAGGCCTCATATCACCTGATACCAATTGTAAAATGTTTGAATTTAACTTTCTGTTGTTGAATTCAGTCCTCCACCCTCTACAGTCTTTTTTTCCATTATAAAGACAGCAGGCCAAAAAGCTGATAGGCCTCCTTTAAGAGATTGCTCAAGCCTACTAGAGCTGTGAGGAGCGTTGAGAAGCTGGCTCTACAAAGCCGTGCAGCAATTTCTTGAGGTCCGAGCCAGTGGAGAGAGCCAGCAGCGAGTGTGAGGGGGAGGCTGGCAGACTCACCCGAGCACCTCGCCAGCTGGCCGAGCTGTTTCTACAGTTACCTGCAGACTACAGACTTGGGAGCAACTCTGGAACCAGGGGTAAGGTTTCTATGGTAACTTGCAGAATTGTGAGCAACTCCGGCTGGGCTCTTGGACTACCCAGCGCTCATATTGTCTCTGTGTTCTGGCATACAGCAAACGAAGAGAAAGCATGGAGAAAAACCATCACAGGAGCCAAGACGTCTCTATTCATTTTTCATACGTCTTAATGTGCCTGAACTGCTTTGTTCCCTGTCTTGTCAATTGGTCAGTTTGTAGGGGTTTCCCTCTCTTTCTCTCTCTTATTCTCTTACACAGTACATACGAACATACACACTCATTGAAATCCCTCTCTCTCTCTCTCTCTCTCTCTCTCTCTCTCTCTTTTTGTCTCTCTCTCTGTCTCTTCTTCTCTCTCTTTCTCTCTCTCATTCAATTTATCTTCATTAGCTACACATATCTACACTCATTGTTCATTTTACTAGTTCCACTTACTATAAAGATGCACTTTGTCTATACAGGTATAGATTGCAGTCCATCTTTTTCTCTGCATCATTTGTCAGCACCACCCCCTACCCATCCATCAATGGCAGGACCCCCTGTAGGACCACCAGTGAGCAGGTGGGTGTAGGATCACTCTCAGCACAACAGTGACACTGACACTGTAGAGCCATACTGTGTATGTACTGTATGTGTGTGTTCCACATCTACAAGATGAACTAACAGGTTATTTGACTCCATATCTGCAGATGTGTGTGTGTCCACGAATTCTCCTTTTTATGAGAGTAATCTAAATATCCCAAGGTTGACGGAAAACCAGGTTTTGAACTTGAAGGAATATCTGACCATTCCCTAAAGAGAATTTATCTGCAGCTATGATTTAAAAAAATAAAAGCCCTTCATGATATTTAGGTTGAGGTTGGATGGCTGTATACTGAGCAGCCTTTAGATCCTGTCATTTAGAAGTCAGTGTTTAAACTTGTCTATGTATGTATAATTTCTACATTCCTAAGGACCCCAAACACTGGTTTTGATGTAAAGGACTACAGAAACAATGGTCAAAATAAACGTCTGGGTAAAATACCTTATATGTTTTGAATGAAAACTGCTGGAAAGCACTAAACCCCTTATTTAACTGAACCTCCCACATGCTCCTTCGTAGAGTCTCGTTTGAATGTGTATGAAGTCAATGTAAGACTTTCTGGATGGTCGCTGTGTTTCCATTAGAGGGGGGGCGGAGGTGAGCAGATGAGGTAGACCTCCCACCAATCAGACCCTCTGCTTTCTTCATTCAGCTCAGCCAAACCCACAGCAGGCCTGAACAGTGGGAACTGTGCACAGCTCTGGTAGGACCAAGCTGAATTTGTTCTACACGTGGGCTTCAATTTTCATTTAAGGGTCATTAAGATTCCCTATGATCTCTCCCTCTCTCTCTCTCTCTCTCTCTCTCTCTCTCTCTCTCTCTCTCTCTCTCTCTCTCTCTCTCTCTCTCTC
>JBBPCW010000006.1:14494077-14504214 GCA_037974425.1 Phenacogrammus interruptus
AATAGTTATGATTGTGAATCCCGGTCGCATCGGTACATTAGCATGTTGCTATTAGCCGTAGCCATCTCTGAAACGCTGTCATTGAGCCGTCTCCATAAAAACATAAGCACAACTCTCTGACTTCGCCCTGGGTGCTTTGCTGGAGTCAAGTTTAGTTCAGTTTTTGTCCAGGACGCGAACGTTGGCGAGGAAGATGGATGTGATTGCCATATGGCTAACCTCTTAAACGATACTACGATTTCTCTACGTTGGCGGATGGTCGGCACATAGATCGTCTTCACAATCTCATATTGTCCACCCCTAGTCTAAAGTAAAGCAGGGTCCATGTCGTGTGGTTGAAAAAAGGATCTGTGGAGGATATACTAAAGGAAAGTAACCATAAAAACCAAGTCCTTACCTTCTAACATAAACAAGACTGCCAGCACTGTTCCTGCCTATGCAAAGGACAAAAGGTTTCAAAGATTTGTGCCTGCTCTTTTCCTAATGTGTAATACAATAATGAACTGTGTGATGAAAAATGTATGCACGCGCCCATCTTCCCTGTCCAAAGAGAGAGATTACAGTGCTCAGAGTTGCACAGCTAGTGTGGCTCCATTGCTTACAAGGCTGTGGATCTAGCATTTAAATAGTTGAATATACCCAAGACTGGAAAAGTAGTCATGGTGCAACTCTGAACAGAGCTTATTGCAGCCAGACAGGAGAGGAGATTCTTGAGAGAATAAAAGAGGGGACAAAAACACACATGGTAACCAGCTACATTATTTAGGCATAAAGGAAGTCAAATTTAATTTCTTTTCAAGCTTGAATATTTAAAACGCACTAGTATACACAGCATCTTTTTTTTGCCAG
The DNA here is from genome assembly GCA_037974425.1 of Phenacogrammus interruptus. NCBI lineage: Eukaryota > Metazoa > Chordata > Actinopteri > Characiformes > Alestidae > Phenacogrammus > Phenacogrammus interruptus. The sequence goes on from JBBPCW010000006.1 coordinate 14,494,927, forward strand.
CTGCCATGGCACTAAACAGGGCAAATTCACAGATTTCATGTTAGTAATTTATAGCTGTTAATGGCTGTTACAGGGAAAGACATAGGTGGCCATGTGCTCTAGAAGAAAGGAAACTCCCATCACTCAGAGACTGCTGGAACTTCAGTGTGTGCAAATTAAATAAAGGACTGTGGGTCAGCTGTAATTATCAGGCAGGGTTTTAAAACCAAGGCAGTAAAAGTGTTTCTCTGTTCTTAAAATAATATGTTAACCACTGATCAGTCATTCTTCTCTGATATGTTTTTGATGCTGTTCGGAGATGCTTAGGCTGACAGTACTGAATCTGCATCCACACAATGTTGCTAATCCTGATGCACCTGTTTCATTACCTCTGTGCCTATTTTTGTCAATTGGATGAATCTTTTTTTAAAATCAGGAATTACAAAGTTAACTAACATTTACCTCATAATAAATCATGTTTCTGTGTATGTATGTTACTGCTAGCCAAAAATAAGTCCTTTCATTTGTTGCAGTCTGAGCTGGTTGGGGATTAGAATGGATACAATTTAGTTAATACTAGTATTGTCATCGATTCTGCATGTTGCCTTGATCTATTCCTGGTCGGTTTTCTGTTTGGGGAATCAAGAGCCATACAGGTGTTAGAATCATTACTGCTGTTTTATCTCTCATGGCTGAACATAGTGAAGAATGTCTGCTTACTAACCTCTGAACATCTTAACGAAGTAAAATTCTAAATTTCTGAAGTCTATAATTTAAAAAAACAAACAAAATTGACAGACAAACAATTCAGAGCTGATGTATGTTTTGAGCAGCTTCAACGTGAATGTCCTGAGGGTAATTTTGTACAGCCTTCATTTTCTTTTAGGTTTTTTACTCGGAAGTAAAAGGAAAAATCGCTAAACCTACCTGAAACCATAAATGAAGCCATCCTTTTTTGACTGATTGACCAGCCCAATTTTCTATTTGATTCAGTTGTCTTCATTTCCACCCACTATCTAGGACTCCCCCCTCCATTACACAGTACCATCAACACTGGGAGGATGAAAGCTATCATGCACTTGTTCAGAGTGAAGCCAGCCCTCGCATCTTTTTGAGCTGATGCTAACGCGTCGTCAGCATCACATGCTTGGAGAAGAGCACTGACTGCCAATTCTGTTACGTCAGCTAACAGATGCCTGCGCTGGCGTGCATCATGGGTGGGGAGATGGAAGGCAAGCCTACCATCCCAGAGAGAGCAAATCTAATTGTCCTCTCCTGAACTCCTGTCCACAGATGCAGCATCACTAGGGGTTGAACTCCCAGTCTCTATCTGGATAGTTGCACCACTTTGTCAATTGAGTTACACAAAATTTGTTGGACATATACTTTTATTACAGAAGTATAAAGCTGATAAACAATCAGCGTAACGCAAATTTAGGTCAGGCTTCGTTATATCATCTCACTGTCTTGCACTTGCACTGACTTTGCTGTTTGTGTCCCAGTTTTGCCTGAATGCCGAATGTTACCAGCCACAGTGTTGCAAGATGTGCTGATGCTGAGCCAGAACTCTAAAGTCAGCCAACTGACATCAGTACCGTATTTTCGTTAGTTTTTTTTCACTGTTTTCATAGACTGAATATTTCAAAGACTGAATAATCATCTACACTCTTGCTGCTGCTCTTTATTATATATGGCACGCTGTTCTGTGGAATGCATAACTGGTATCTCTGTGAACCTTTAAATTGCATTATCAAGCTTTAATAGTAAACAAAACTGAATTTACTTCACCAAATAATGCGTAAATGTTTAGTGTTCTTTGCTTTTACATGTCAGTAATTATGTTTTACCTGATTCTAAAATAGCATGGATAGTAAAATTACGCAAATGAACAGTACATTGCAAATGTAATGAGGCTTTACAGAGACTGCCGGAAATAAAAATAGTGAAAGCCTGAATGTTGCCAGGGTAGGAGATACACAGAGATTCAATCAAAAAGAATGTGTTGTTTTTACCCTTTTCGTATTAAAGAATATTAACGCAATAGTTCAGCCAAAAAGCAAGCGTGTGCTTTGTGTCAGTAATGTGCCTCCATTACTTGGCTAGCAGGTAATAGAAAATTCTTCTCCATCAGTTAGCATCATGAATACTGCATACCAGGATGTGTTGCCACGTTTGAAACAAAACCTTGTCTTTTTTAGTGTTTTGCATAATTTGAATACTTCAGCTGTTCTTTACTTGTTTACTCCGTGTGAACATTTCATATTGTATGAACTTATAGAAGACTGCTTTTCTGGATTGTAATTTTCATGGTATTCTGTTTGTTTTACCATGTTTAAATGAGCTGAACATGACACTATGAAGACTTTTAATATACAGTACTTAGACAAAGAAATCATTACTCTTGGCTTTTGTGCTTGGTTGACCGGTTCCTTTGTTCTGTCACCTGAGGATCAAACTGATTAAGGAATAAAAATGACCTGCTGTAGCAAGCTCTAAAATTATTTATTTTTCTTCTTGTAAAAGCGTTTATATTTAATGTTCTGTCATTTAAGTCAAAGCACCTGATTACAGTCAGCAGCATTATCAGAGAGCATTTTTCACTTTTGCTTCTTAATTTAGTAAGGGTGAATGAAAAGAATTAAGCTGGATTTGCCAAAGCCACCCATGGCTCTTGGTTTTTATTAAGCCAGCCTGTCTATCTCATTACACTCCTCTCCTCCTGCCCTTCTCCAAGGCCCTCAGATATAGGGATAATTGCTCTGGGTTTATGAGAAAACTGCATCAGATTTAATAAACACACTTTGGTTTTTTTTTTTGTCCTTTTTCTTCCTTTTTTGTACTGTGCCCTTAACATCTTAGACGTTTGCCTCAGCCGGAAGCATCATACTACTCTTTCTGAGTAGAGGCTGTTGTATCCATCTTACTTTTAGCTGGTTTCTTGACCACGTTCTGCTTTTTTAGTATGTAACCCACACGGTCAATGCTGCCTTCAGTGAGTCTACCTCAGGTCCTGTTCACTTAAGGTCAGGAAGTAGTGTGTTCTTATTTCCTGTGGACACCCACACTCGAAGACTTCTCTAAAAGAAGCAGGCTTTCACTCTAGAGGTCCATCCTTAATTTTAGTCTGCCTCCATTTCTTCTGCACTGTGCGTTAAACTGTTCTGTAGCTTGGCTGTGCTGGGGGGACCTTTCCAAAGACCCCCATGTATATGTATGCAGCGTGAAATTGAGTTTTATGAAACGGCAAGCATAGTTAAGAGATTGCGGAAGCAGTGAACACAGAGAGCTGGCAGAGAGGTTAATCTGCAAAGGTGATCTTTCATCTTGGTACTCCTGTAAAAGGAGGGATGGGTGGTTTGAACAAATGTTCAAGCGAGTTACAGCCTAGGGGTTTCTCCATCTTTGTTTCTGTATCTTTCTTTCTGGCTGTCTCCCTGTCTGGCTCTCTCTTTCTCTGATTCTAGCCCCCTCTCTCTCTCTCTTGCTCTCTGTCTCTGATTTCCAGCCCTCCTGTTCCTCCCACTCATGGTGCCCTCAGAAGGCAGTGGGTTGCCAGATCACCACCTGAATGCTGCCATTTTCTCCTGACTGTGAAAGGGTTGTGCTATCCGATTGGGTGGTCAGTAATCCAATGGCTGGCTGCCTGTGAAAAACTAACCAGACACTTCAGTTACCATGACAACGTTTTTGTTATGGGCAATATCTATTTGATCTTTTATATTTGATATCACACAGTTGAGTGTTCTCATTGACAAGACTTGCAAATATTTTTGTTTTATGTCTCAGCTGGTACCTCTTGCTTTATATTTAATCTATTACTGTAAATTTAGATATTAAGCTCTGTGCCCTGTAATGTCTTAATATTCTTCACAAGAAAAAAGTATGAATGTTATATGGTTGTTAGCTGTTTGGAGTGCTTGAATTTGTAATATGGATGGCTGCCTTTCTGAATATGGTGTTAAAATGAATTTAAGCTAATGGATTTGAGGCATCTGCTAGCAGTTGGTCTTTTCCTGTTGATTCATGCATGAACTTTATCTTGTGATATAATTAGCGGTGATTACTGAAATAACCTGCAATAGTATATTGGAATTTACAATTCTTTCTAAAGTGTGTTATTTTTTTCATATTGCTACTCCACAAATATGCACAGAAAAAGCAACATACAAACACTGCAAAAACATTAAGGTTAACTCATTAAGCTGAGTATGTCAGGGATGTTATTCTTGTTACTGTGAAATGAAAATACACCAGTCAATCTCTCACCTCCTGATGTGTAGTCAGGTGTGGTTTGAGAAGGTCAGCTTATTTTGTAGAACACGAATATGGAAGATCCATCAGCCCGGTGGGGTTAGATCTTAGACTAATTTTCTGCTTGCCTTGCTTCTGTTTAATCTCTGATCCACTGTGGGAAGCGTAACTAGGACCAGCTAATGGGAATATTTACTCAATTCCAGCAGTGTCTGACGACTATTAGCATGCATTTTGAGAAGCATGTTAGGGACAAATTACTTGAGGAATTTGGACTTGATACCTTTTGCACCTTTTGTGCAAGGCCCAGTGCCTGCTGTAGGGGTTTTAGTAGCAGAGTGGGTAAAACACTTGCCTGTGAACCAGCTGACCACAACCCCCCCCCCATTAGTGGTGTGGTGGTTGCCTAGTGGTAGGATACTTGCCTCTGGACATGGGTTTGAATCCTACCTTCAGCACCACCACTGGGTCCCTGAGCAGGACCCTTAACCCCAAGTTGCTCCAGGGAGAGACTGCCCCCTGTAGTTAAGGAATGGAAGTCGCTTTGGCTGAAAGCGTCTGATAAATGCCGTAAATGTATAACTACCCATCTGAATAAGGGCCTCCTTCACCCTTTACATTCATGGCATGTTTATCTGAATAACTGTCAGTGGGCTCAAAAAAATTGTTTTAGTTCAGAATTCTTGAAGGCATTGTGCATGCAATGTAGGACTGCTGAATGCATGTAGGGGGTGTGGCCTCAATAGCCCCACAATAAGTAGTGTGCTATGTGCCTGTGATTGAGGAATAGCATAGCTACTCGACTGTGTTTGCATTAGTTTTGATTATGCAATAGTATATTTTTGCCAACCATATTTTCTGTTCCCAAACTTCCAGTTTATTGCTGTTAATTCGTATATCTTCCTCTTTCGTTCCCATGGAAAGTTTCCAACATTGAAAATGCCTGGAATTTTGCAACCCTGTTCAAAATTCATTTGAGATATTGTGAGAACATAGACTTATTTTCGGTCTTACTTTATTGAAAATATTGAGTGTATCGAACAGTGAGCCGCAAATCGTGAAATTATTGTATTGTTATACCTCTATTTAGCAGGTGTAAAATAAGCAGTCAGAAAACAAAGAGCCAAAATAAGTTTGCATTAGTGACACGAGCTCCTAATCTTATTGTGTTTTTTTCCTTGCTTGTAATAAGATCAGAATGTGACCGAATCAGCAGAGAATTTTGTCAAATAAATTTTAAATGCCTGCGTGATATAAATATTGAGATGCAGAGCACTCTGTGCTCTTACATGAGTGTTTTCACACACACATGCACTTACAGGCCTGTATTGGGACTGAGAGGAAGAAGTGGGAATACATTAGAGCTTCAACATTGTTGTGCTCTACTTTGGTATTTGCTTTTAGATCACAGGTTGTGTCTATAAGGAGGGACAGAGACCGCTGTGGTTAAATTGCGTCCCCTCATCTGTGCTTTGTGGAATACAAGATGTCTAGAGATTTGTTGATATGTAGGAGTGCTGAAGAGTCTTGAGGCCAAAAAGAATCAACACTCATAAGAAAAGGTGAAGAATTTGTCCACATTAGAAGGGCCAGTGGCAGTCTCTTTTCTGAGTCATTTGCAGTGTGTATAGGTGTGAAATTGCAGTACTTTTCCTGAGAGGTGTGGAAACACTAGGTTTTTCAATACCCTGGACTTTACTTTTCTTAGTTAACATCATCCCAATCAAGAATGTGTATCAATACTGATGCCAGTATTGATAATGATACTTTTTATTGAAGTCTATGCTTATCAGTAGTGCTATTAATATCTTGCTACACAATTTGTTTTTTTAAAAAAAAACTTGACGTTGTGTGGGGAAATAAAATCACCATTAATTTAAATATCACTATTTTGGAGAAAACAAAAATATGAACTATTTTCAAATTTAGTACCCATCCCTAAAACCAGTCACACTATGGTTTTGGTTTAAGCTGTCATGGTAAGAATTTTGATTCAGGCAGTGAAGTTTCCTTTCATGATGAATTTATGGTTTTCTCACATTCGGTGATATCAGCTTGACATTGGTCATGGTTCATCACCTAATGTGAGAGAACCATAAATTCATCACTAGGTCAATGAAGATTTAGAAGAGAAAAAAAAAAGGCAGCCCACCCTACATCTGCATTGACCTAGTGATTCATTGCTATTTTTTTCCAAGCCTTTGTGATTTCAGTTCTTTGAAAGCTTTCTTTTGTAGGCGAGCTTGTCAAAGGGGATTTTTGCCCTGATTATTGTGTCCCAATTGCAGATGATGCAAATGTTCAAACATATCTAGTGATGGTCTTCACCCTTTTCCCTCTTGTCTTTTGGCAAAATGTTTGTTCTGAATTGTTCTTGGAAGATTTTTATTATTTTTACTAGTCTTGCCAGTAATCTTTGTTTCTGTTTCTCAATTTTTAGGTTCAACTACAGATCAACTCATCACCTCAGTACTAATGGGTTTTATGAATTCCTTAACTGGTTTGATGAGAGGGCATGGTACCCACTTGGCAGGATTGTGGGTGGTACGGTAAGGATGCTTAAATTCTCCTAATGTGCTGGAAAACTGTACTATTTTATAACCACACTCTTTTTCAATCTCTCACTTGCCTGCTTGTGTGAAAGACCTTTCACACATGTGGGTAGACAATATTCAGCTGTGCCTGATTGTTTTCTAATTTAAAACTAGTTAATGCATTGTGAGAAACACACTCACTGGCAAGTTCAGTAGCTGCATCTAACTGGAATCCACACTCATTGTCCATTTTATCAGCTCCACTTACCATAGATTACAGTTGCAGACTATTTGTTAGCCCTTCATTACCTCTGTTTATCAGTGATAAAGGACCATCAGAGGACCACCACTGAGCAGGTGCTTTGTGTTGGTTGGTGAGGCATTTCTAGCACTATGCAGTTTGTTGCAGCATAATCTGACCACATGGCACTGTTGGTTGGATATTTTTGAAAAGTGCACTATTCAGTCCATTACATACAGTAAGCTCTTTTAAAACCTCATTAGCAGTGTCCTCCGAATTCTGTGTAGACACAACCTCTTACCTCTCACTGCTGTGCTATGTGGTCCAACACCTCTTTAATGCCTCCTTAGTGGTGGTCTTGTACCAATAACAGCAAAACAATGATGCTGCCCAGTGGGTGGACTGTTATGCTATAATGTTAGATACAAAGTTGTTGTACCTAAAGATAATGCTGCTGTACTGTACTACCCTTGAATAAGAGTCATTTTTTGTTGTTTTGTCTTCAGTAACTAATCTTGTCATTTATTATGTCTGAGAGGAACTGAATTAGACATCACACTGATTGGTGGGTGTAGGCTTAGGTGGCTGCTGTCTATACAAATTGTGATTTCCTAACCATGCCACCAACCTAACTCGTGCCACTTATTCATTCCTGTGTAGACATAATGCATTTAGTGGAATTCTAATCTGTTTATGTGACCTGGCAGTCATCAAAGCTTGAGAATGGCTGCCTGCAGAAGCCCGCTGGCTGGCTGTCCAGTCGGAGACTCCACGGCTGCGTTAGGGAGGATGAAATATCAGCTGCAGTTTGCAGACACAATAGAGAAAATGCCTCCTTTAGAACTCTTTCACAAGGCATATTTAGGGCTCCCTGAGTATAGCTAAGCCTTTGACGTGACACGCTTCCCCCCTCTTCTTGCTGTCTTCACATCCAGAGCATGACGTTAGTGTAGCACAGCTAAGCTAACGAGCTGGCCCTCTCGGCTATGGCAGGCTTTGATAGTGCTCTGCAGTGAGCTTTTTCACTGCTTGACAGCTCTTGTGTGGGAGCTGTAGGGGGTTGGAACAGACAGAGCCAAGCATCTGCTGCTGTGGACGGTTGGAGCAGACATTATACGGCCATTCATTTGCAGCGAGGCCTACAGGCTGCAAAGCTTAGGATAAGTGAGGAGGGAAGCAGGACTGGAGAAACAGATAAGAATTGTGAGGTCCTCGTGCTTTCTTTCTATGTTGTTGTTTCATTGTCTGGGTTACAATTCTGCATTGAAGCCATTGCTGCATAGTATTTTTATGTTCTTGCAAAGTCCATCATTTAACTCAGATTCTTATTTATATTTATTGGAAGATCTATTATTCTAAAGTGTTACTTCCTAGCTGGTTGCTTAAAACATTTAAAAACAGTCTTTAATGTTAGATCTTGATGCAAGTCCAGCTCTTATTAGAATCTGCTGTTATTAATCCTATGATTCTTATAAAGTAGTAAGAAGAAAATGAACTGTCACTAGGTCACAGTGTAATGAGACATTCCTTTTGCATGATAGCACATTGTATTAGAATTACATTATTTCAAACTCACTAATTTATTGATTCAGGGAAGCCTGTAAATGTGGGGCGGTCAAGGAAGCAGCACTAAAAGCCTGATGGAGCTGTACTTATCTTGAGTAAAAGAACTCATATAGCCACAGATTTCATTGGAAAAAAAACTTCATTATGGTTCAGTGTGCTTTTGTAGTTTTGCCATGTACTCTCTGCTGAACATTTGTGAAGCTGTACAAGTAATCTTCTGATAATCACTAAAAATAGAAGTATTCTAATCACATTTTTAAAAAAAAAGTCATGTGAGAGAGAGCAAGAGAAATTTTTTGAATATCCAGCCAGTATATGTTCCTTCAGTATGTGGTATTTGTGAACCATCTTGTGGTGTTATGAAACACTGTCTGGTTTTAATGTGTGTTGAAAAATGACCAAAGACAGATTTTTCCAGAAGCGCTCTTTACTTGTTAGTCTACTTATTAGTAGTGATGCTCCGATTGATCGGCCGATATTGGCTAAAAATAGCTTGATCGGTGAACCCCAAAAGCGGCGATCAAAAAAGCGATCACTTGACGTAAATTACTCGCGCGACTTTTTCACATGTGCAGCACAGCGCACAGGTAAACAACAGCAGAGCGGAGCTTACCAGCGGCAACATGAGTTCTCCTGTCTAGAAGTGTTTCAAAGTGTCCGATAAAGACGTAAAGTTAGCCGTTTGCAATGTATGTCGTGCTGAAATCCCTCGAGGTG
>JBBPCW010000006.1:14510254-14522908 GCA_037974425.1 Phenacogrammus interruptus
CGGTGCCTAGCGGTCTTGGGAATCGAACCCAGACTTTCTGGTCTCAGGGCGAATGCCCTAACCACTAGGCCACCAACTGCCCATGTGGTGAATTGATGTGGTGAAAATCATATTTTCATGCATTACTAAAAGAAATAACATTTATCCATTCAAAAAGCTGAAACAAAATTCAAATGTGACTTTTAGTGACCATTTATGGATGAATAGTCAAATGTGCTTTTAGTATTCGGCTAGAGATTGGCAACACTAGGGGAATGTGAGACTTCCCTTTAGCTTCAGTTTGCTTTGGAATGGCATTGAATAGCTTCTTGAAGCAGGAATGTCACAACTAAGAGCTTCTGTTTGGGTTTGTGGAAGGTGTTTCTTTTGTGTCTCTTGGTGTTCTGTCAGCACCTAAGCCTAGTGCCGCATGTTAAATTATCATGTCGTATGTTAGCTTATTGATGGATGTTATTTTTCTTACTTTTCATCAAGACTTCATTCTGTCACAATGAAATGTGCAATGAAGATTTGCTGTGTCTGGACTACATTTATATAAAACATTTTCTTTTTCATTTTTCAAGTTGTCCTTTGTGCAAATTATTGAGTTTCATATCATGAAATTGGAATGGGTGCTGTGATTGAACGAGTTTTTGCTGCAGTAATGAAGACCACTGATTGAAATATGGCCTGTGACACTACTCCTCTTCAAATAGGGCTGAGGCATGTGAAGATAATTTGGGAGATTTTAGAATATATTTGCATTTGAGTCTCGTACTGATGCCCCCACCCCCTCTTCTTGAGCCCTGACTCTGTTGGGAGCACTGCAGTTCAGTTTATAGAAGATTCAGAATGTGCTTAGGCCCTGCCTCCCTGCACAGAGACTGCTTGGCTCACTCATTTGCTCCGCTCACTGCTGCTTCCTTCCCCCATTTTACATTAAAATGGAAATCAAGCTCTAAATTGGAATGGGATGAATAACCTTGCTTATCCACTCTGTCAATAAGTCACTGAGAGGTTTTGCAATTTTGTATGTGTTTATGTTTAACCTTTATCCTTTTTTAAAATCTCTTTCAGCTTACAGCACATTTTACATTGTGGGCCTAGTTCTGTCCATGCAAATCCCATTCGTGGGCTTCCAGCCTATAAGGACAAGTGAGCACATGGCTGCAGCAGGTAAGACAAGTTCTCTCTAAAGCTCTTGCCAGGCTACTAGAAGTTGCCCTTCCACACTTTTGGCCATGTTTCAATCTTTTATGGAGCGGAGGAAAGATCTAAGATCAGCAAAAGAGGACAACCAGTAGTTCCTTTTCACTCCTGGGGCTACTGACCCATGTGTATGTGCTTGTCTTTGCAGGTGTGTTTGCACTGCTGCAGGCCTATGCTTTCTTGCAGTATCTCAAGGACAGGCTGACAAAGCAGGAGTTCCAAACCCTCTTTTTCCTTGGAGTATCTTTGGCTGCTGGGGTGGTCTTCCTTACGGTCATTTATCTGACCTACACAGGTGAGACTGCAGCAACTGTGGCACCGCAGCAACATAGCCTTTACACAGAACATGTCTTCCTTTTGCCTCCGTCCCCCAGCCTCTGATAAATCCACCATAGGGCATGCACGTGTTCATACATAAGACCTACTTCATCTGAGTTATCACCAGTTATTCTTAACCTACATACAAGGGGACTGTTTGATCTTGTTCTCTCAGCATTGCTCCCTCTACATGTGTACACATAGCACTTCTTTTCCCCAACTCCACTAGCCATTCATTAATCACGCCTGCAACAAGCCTCCGAGATCTCATTAGGGCAGTTTTTTCTTTTCCTTGTGTGCATTTACAATGATTGCAGCTTTGCAGTGAAAATTAATTGAAAGAACACTGGATATAGGTGTGGTATTAGCTTGTTGGAAGGAATCCAAGCTCTTCAGCTTCTTAGATGCTGCTAAGGGGATAGGTGTTGCACTTTTTGTTGTTTGTAAGTGTTTTATCTTCCTGATGTGGTTTGGGTTTTCAGGCTACATTGCACCTTGGAGTGGCCGCTTTTACTCGCTGTGGGACACAGGGTAAGTGCGCTCCAGTTCACCTGTTTCACTGTCACTGTGCTGCAGTTACGTTATAAACCTCTTTAATGTTTTGGTTAATTTTTACTGGATTATATTGTCAAATTATTTATTCAAATTATTTGAATGTCAGGTTCATCAGAACTTTCTCAAAAACATTTGGCCAAGATGCTCACACAGTGTTGTGAAACATTTGGGTTGTCTCATGTATGTTTTGGGGCACTATCGGGAGTGGACAGGCCAGTATCATGATGGAGATTTAGGTTTTCATTCGATTTGTAATTAAAGTTGTCAGTCTGTCTGTGATCTACAACCTAACTGGACTCTGTGTTTTACCATTAATTACTGGATTTACCATTCTTTTCTTTTCATTTAGAATATCATTATTATTCATAAAGCTTTGTAAAAAATTTCTGAATGAAGTCCTTTTTGACCTGGTAATGTCAAAAAATTCATTAATGTGTAACTATGCAGCACTGCAGGGGTGAGGGAGGTATGGGCCATGCTGTCGAAGCCTCGCTGTGCAGAATCAGCCTTCTGCACTGCAGTCGGAGGAGAAAGATAGGTCACGCCAGGAGATAATGATCAGAATGACACTCGCCCAAAGTGAGAACGGCATTGTCTTGTGCTTCTGCTAACCATTGGATGTGGTGAATGCCACTGAGGGAGAACAGGACCGGTCAATTCAACAATTAAATTTTTTCTCCTTCTCTCTGTTAGACATCTTGTCAAAAATCAAAATTTCACACTGATGAATTTACTTGGCTCCTTAGGCTAGGTTTCCACTCCTCTCCCAGAGAAGAACTGTTTGAGGTTGAAATACTCAACTTTGTGTAAAAAAAAAAAAAAGGCTATAGTTTATTTTTCAAGTATGATTTTGCTGCTTTTTAATTAAGGATAAAGGCTAAAATGTTGTCCAGCATTGTTTATATTGACTCTATATATTAGTGATTTATATAATCCAGATCTATTCTCTCGTTCTGTCTCTCAATGCTTCAGATATGCCAAGATTCACATTCCCATCATCGCCTCTGTATCGGAACACCAGCCCACCACCTGGGTGTCCTTCTTTTTCGACCTGCACATTCTAGTGTGCACTTTTCCTGCAGGACTTTGGTTCTGCATCAAGAACATCAATGATGAACGGGTTTTTGGTGAGGACATTTCCTACATCTTCCTACCGTGCTGCGGCCTTCTTGCCCTTTTGCACAAACAAGCAGTTCAGCAGAATAATTGTAGCTAAATCTCCTGCACTAAATTCAGTATTTAGACCATATTGGCCCGATCTGATTACCTGTTTTTATTCAGACACTTTACTTGCTTGCCATTGCATCAGCAGACAGGGAACAGGGCCGAACACAGTAAAAACATTTCGGCCCTGTCTGTTTTTTTGACCCTAGAGCAGATTGTGTCCTGACAGCTCTCTCAAAGTCTATTCAAATTTCAATTAGGGTGCATTTTCTGTACAATTCCGAGCAAGTTTTATCCTGTCATACTTTTGCCAAATAATGATGCAAAATCTAAATTAAGGAATGCTACTGGTTATATTTTTTTTTGCCAGGAGGATCAACAGACACTGCATATTAAGCTTATCTCACTATTTCAGAACTTTGTTCTTTGCTCCCCTCTAGTGGCGCTGTACGCCATCAGTGCGGTGTACTTTGCAGGCGTGATGGTGCGTCTCATGCTGACCTTGACCCCAGTGGTGTGCATGCTGTCAGCCATTGCTTTCTCCAGCGTGTTTGAGCACTACCTGGGAGACGACATGAAGCGAGAGAACCCACCTGCTGAAGACAGCAGCGACGAAGATGACAAGAGGAACTCAGGAAACCTCTATGACAAGGTAGATCTCAGCATATTTCCAGTAGGGATGGAATGGAATATTGAATACAGATGTGGCATTTTTGGACTACAAATTATATCCTAGTAATGAATGCCTTGTAGCAGATCCAACTCTCTGAATTCTTTTACTTTTCATGTAGTAGACAACATGTGAAGGGATGCCAGCTGCTAATAGTTACTTCCTCATAATTCCTAAGTTTTATAGATGACTGGAAAGAGCTTTCAAGTCTCGTATTAGATGAGTCATGTAAAAGGCCTTTATTTCCTTTTCTGTAGCTTTGCTGAATATTAACTCTCTTCACTCTGCACATGACTCTCAGAACCTTACTATCAGACTGACCACTTGTATAGTTTATTGCGCCGGCCACAAATAGACTATAACTACAGTTTTTTGTTATTCCTTAGAGAAAATCACATTTTCTCATTTATCACTTCATATCGATAACTGTGTCAGCAAACAATAAATCATGTGACAGTTTCCCAGGCATGACTTCGTTTGTGTGCTTTTTGCAGGCAGGGAAAGTGCGCAAGCATGTGTCCGAGCAGGACAGACCAGAAGAAGGCCTTGGGCCCAACATTAAGAGCATAGTGACCATGTTGATGCTGATGTTACTGATGATGTTTGCTGTTCACTGCACTTGGGTTACCAGCAACGCCTACTCCAGCCCCAGTGTGGTTCTGGCATCATATAACCATGACGGGTATGTAAGAGTCCCATAACACATAATCTACAGACACACTCATACAGTGGAATGCACACATGCCAGTGCAACTTAAATATAGGCTGAAGTATACATGTTCTCTTGTAACCTATTTTGGTTTGTCTTGACCAGGTCGAGGAACATTCTAGATGACTTCCGTGAGGCGTATTACTGGCTGAGGCAGAACACAGATGAACATGCAAGGGTCATGTCTTGGTGGGACTACGGCTATCAGATAGCAGGCATGGCTAATAGAACTACACTAGTGGACAACAACACATGGAACAACAGCCACATAGCACTGGTGAGGAGACCCATAACTTAGTTCAAAGAGAACACCCAATCACAACAACTTAGTTTACAGTAGTTTTTGCAGGAAAGATTTTCTACAATCTTTATGGCAAAATGGCACAATGAATTAGATTTCTAAGTGAGTTCAAATCTGATTAAAATAGGGCATCTGGACCCTGTTTGACCAGCCTTTTTTTTTCTTTTTTTTTTACCTGTAGTTTGGGCTACCATTTCCCTAGTTAGTGTGTTGCTAATACCACAACCCATATGAATTTGCGATTACAGTCTGTACATGCAAAGTTTTTTTTTTTGTTTTTTTTTGTATCTTGAAATCAAAACACTCGAGCTGAAAAATGTGACTTAATGTAAAAATCCTATCTGCCTTGCTGTGTAAACAAAGTTGATACAATTTGTGCAATAAGCAGAAATGATCAAACAAATGGTGTCTGAAATCCTGTGATACTTAAGGTTGTGTAGTCATTGATGTGTACATTAATGTGTACGTGAAACAAAAATACCCAGATTCATTCTGACACCTGCTGGTGCACAGAAAACATGAATGATAATCAGGGAAGATTTTGCACTGTCTAATAAAGTTCAAATTCCATGGATGAAGCTAAATGTAATAGAAAGACATTTTCTAATAGAAAAGCACTTAAACCAAGGAAATTACTGTTGGAACATTCAGTTCTGTCTAGCAGGTGTGTGGATTTCAGCCATGTCTCTAGTGCCATCTTGTGGACAGTAGTGTTCATTTCTGCAATTCTTTCATCATGCAGGTGGGCAAGGCCATGTCTTCCAATGAGAGTGCAGCATATGAGATTATGAAATCCCTTGATGTGGATTATGTCCTTATCATTTTTGGTGGAGTAATTGGGTACTCAGGAGATGACATCAACAAGTTCCTGTGGATGGTGCGCATTGCAGAAGGAGAGCATCCTAAAGACATCCGGGTAGGTCTGAAGGTTTACATTTATGTTTAAATGTTAGGCGTTGTAAGCATACATGTATTACTTTAAATCCTAAATGTTTCCTCTCTCTAAATATAATTAGATTTAAATTTAATTAGTGAAATGCTGCCCCTTACAGAAGTGTTTTTTGTTTCTTTTCCCCAGGAGAGTGACTACTTCACTCCTCAGGGAGAATTCAGAGTAGATAAGGCTGGCTCTCCCACCCTGCTTAACTGCCTAATGTATAAGATGTCTTACTACCGCTTTGGAGAGATGCAGGTAATTGTCTTCCCCTCTTTCTTATTCTAATCCTTATTTAAAACGGATGTGTTGTCTTATTTTTTTTTTATCTGTGTGCTACACTCACTAACATGCTGAATCTCGTCCACAGCTAGACTTCCGCACCCCACCTGGCTTTGACCGTACGCGGAATGCAGAGATTGGGAACAAGGACATTCGCTTGAAGCACCTGGAGGAGGCGTTCACCTCTGAGCACTGGCTGGTGCGCATCTACAGAGTGAAGAAGCAGGAGAACCGGCAGACTCTGGACCACAAGCTCCGCAACATTGCCGCCAAACAGAAGTACACCTCAAAAAAGGTGCGTTTTCCTGGAATCCACTGCTATCTTTTTAAATACAATAGCAATATCTGGGGGTTTTTTTTATTTAATTTTTTTTTTTTAAGCATCAAAACTTCAGGGTTTTAAAGTGTTTCCTTCTTTCTTCTCTCTAGACGGCCAAGAGGAAGCGGGGATACGTTAAAAACAAACTAGTGCTGAAAAAAGGCAAGAAACTGAATAAAAAATCAGTTTAGTTATTCAACAGAAAAGGTGAAAATGGCAAATGAGGCAAAAAAGACAATGACAAATGCAACCAGTAATCCAACAAATCAAGAAGAGCAAATAAGTCGTCTGGCGTTGGACCACCTTGAAAGTATTTGATCGGAAGCTTTGATGCTGTGATTGCCATGACGCCTGTGTGATCTGACTGAGGGAGTTGGAGGAGAGGGCCTGGACAGGGATCTCTGTCGGTTTTAATCTGATGATTCTTGGACTTTTTTTTTTTTTTTGGTATTTTTTTTTGTACTTGAATGTGTTGGTAAGGCAGTTCAGCTGTCCTAGCCATCAAGATGCCACCCCCTTTTTTGTGGTACAGTCTAACCTAATCCACCATAACAGTAATATAAAATTGAAGTGATTTAAACTGAGTGAACCTCGGAGCAGTAGCACCAAAGAGATCCCGCTGTTCTTTTGTTAGTTTGTTTTTTGTTTCTTTTTTGTTCATTTATTCAGAGCCTGTGCTAACTTGTTACTTTTGATATAAAAAAAAATAAAAGCTGTGGAGTATGAGGGCTATGGAGTGGTCTGCAGTACAGAGAGGGCCAAACACCCTACTGCCTATTTCACAGAATGCAGTGAGGCCATTGTCACTTGAATGTGAATATCTCAACACAGCAGGCATTGCAAAAGACTGCTTTATTACTGATGTTTAAATATTGTGGTAATTTTAAATGTAGTTTTGTTTTTCCATTGGTTATGAGAAGTTTATGCAATAATTCAAAAACGGAAGTGTGTTTCTGTTTGTTTTGTTTGTTTTTCTTTTTTCTCTTGTCCAGTGGCTCTGCTGCTTGGTTTCAGCCGTGCCCCAGGTGAAGTGAATGCTGTAGATAGACTGTTGGATAAAGGATGTTCTCTCCTTCTTTGTCTGCTGTGTTGGGCCTTACAAGAATCTTTACCCCCATTTTTTCCCTTCTAAAAACCCTCACTTTGCCTGCAGGAACAAGTGAGGCTCATGTTAGTTGTAGGGTTTTATAAAATGCTGCATTACTTACTAGCCTGAATGCACTTTGGCTTAGATCACCTTCAAGTGGATCCACTACTGAGTAGCATGCGGGTGAAGAGTGCGTATACTTAGTGACAAGGTTGTTTTTTATTTTTGTTTTATTTTATTTTCTCCTTTTTAGCATAACACATTTGCATCTCCTCATTTAATTTCCCTTTTCTGCTTCTAGTGGACGGTCACAGAAATGGTCCTCACTCTTCTCATCTCGATTTGATCTTTTGCTCCATGTTTCGTTTTTCACCCCCCCCCCTTTCCTCAGTGCACTGCTTTTGCTTCATCTCTTTTGTGTGATTGAGAAGGAGGTTAAAGTCATTTTTGAGGACGATGCTGACTCTCATACAGCCATTTGCTGAACATCATATCTATTTCGTACGTAATGGACGCTAAAGGTATTTATTTATAAGAACAAAACTGAAGTTTTAAAACTGGCAGCATCTCCTCAAGAAGTGAAACAAAATAATCTGTTGAAATTGGGGCTTTTTCCATGAATTGTAAAAAAAAAAAAAGTAAGAAAGGATGCTACTGTCAGAATGAGCAATGCCTTTGTGATTAAAAGAGTAAATGAAAGGTTCTGCCTTATCTCTGCGGACCATGTTTGCACTTTCTTTTGAAACTTTCCATTTGTTTACTCCCCAGACCAACTCTTTATTCAGTTTAACGATCCATGGCAGTCTCATCGTAATAAAAATGATAAATGTGTTTTAAGTTAATTTCTCATTCCCCATGGCTCCATGTTACCACCTTTACAACAGAGAGATTCTGAGCTCTCACTCCATTCACTGCAGGATTCTAAAGACTAAATGAATTATGAAAAAGTCGATGAATTGTCTTTAAAAAAAAGAGTGAAGGAATTGAGGAAAGGCACTTGGAAATGTCTTTCTGTGTTGTAATTTAATACAAGTAAGCAGTTGTGTCCTCTAGGTGGCACCATAGGTTGATTTATTTCTTTTAAATGTTTGTTAAATTCCAATGATTCTAAGGTTAGCATTTGTACTATTTATGCAGCATTTTATAAATGGTAGGTGTAAATAACTGACTCGGCACGCTGAAAGAATCTGACATTTTCAAATCTGCCCCTGATGAGTCTTCATTAAAAAAACTACATAGATTTTTGTCCTAAAAGCCACAGACAGACTGACCATCTGAGCGCAATCATTCACACTATTCTACCTTGAGAGCATTCATTTCAGTCTTTAATTTAATCAGATATATTCACCATTGGGCGGAAAATATACAGGATGAGTTCTTATAGTCTCTTTATTTTAACCAACACATACTGTAGTGTGGGAGAGTCCTCTCCCTGCTTGTATACAGTGAAATTAACGTGTTCACGGGTTGCATAGCTTTTTCTTTTTACACACTGACGGTCAAAGTGTTTGGTCTAAGCTTCGATTACATTACGATGCTGTACATCACTTCTCACTCGTGTGGACCGGACCGCAGGTTTCACATCTGGAAGCCGACAACAGAACTATACTACTCTATAGAACGTGCCTTGATGCGGCGCTCTCGTAAGAAACGTGCAAAAGTGCTTCTTCATTCACGTAAGGCCTGTAAACACTTCTGCCTCCCATATCAAATCTAAATATGACTGCTAAAACAAGTCTCTTAACTTTACAATCTATACACAGAATAACTCGAACAGTTGAAGGTGTAACAACATCAGGCAATCTATAATTAACTAGGATACAGATTAAAGGATCGTCTCCTAGATCCACAGAGTACACAGAAGTCACCGGGAATCTTTAATTTCAACAGACCCTCATGTCAGTCAATCCCTGGTGCTTTAAACGGAATCTAACACTATGCTAAGTCAGCAACATGTGCATTATGATATACAAACATCTGAGTTTATACAAAACATATTTGGCTTAAAAACTGTTAATATCTAGACAAACATTTGCAACAATATAATGGCCAATGAACTTTAACTTGTGGTACTACAGTTAGTGGATTGCCTTCAAATACTGTAATTGTTTGCTTACTGCAAAAATGGTGAAAACACCGTGCTCAGCACTTACCAGGGCCTGTGACTGAAAAGTAAGGGAGGGGTATATTCATACCAGCTTATAAAAGAATAAAACAATAAAAAAAAAATCATCACTCTTGGAAATCACAGAAGAATTTTCTTACAGTGCATGTTAGAGGCTGTGGAAGTGGGACAGAAGACTTCCCTGATTCATAGTAATGAGTTTGGTTCCAAAAATCCATTTGACCTCATATTTTTCCAGTTTTTCTTGGCTTGAGCTCATGAACATCTATCCCTGGGGCAGAGGAAGTTTCAGACAAGTCTAGACTCAAATAATCTTTTATATAAAAGCTTTCACTAGTCATTGAATTACACCAGTATAATCATTCGTCTTCTCTTGGCTCCCAGATCTCAGCTGAGGCACACGTCACCTGGGACTGAGGGAGTTTACCACATAATCAGGTGCATTAAATTAAATCGGGAAACTACTGATTCTTTTAGATTGTGGACCAGATGTACTGTACACACCAAGCCACTTTATTCAGTAAACCTCCATTTACCATGAAGGTGTACTTCGTAGTTTACAATTTGACTGTTTCTCCACATAATTTGTTAGTATTTAGGTGGTAGATCATCCTCAACACAACAGTAACAGTGACATGGTAGTGACAGTTCGTGTGCTGCACAAAGTAGATCATGAAGCAGGGTCAGTGTCACATCAGGGCTGAGAGTAGTCCAACCAAAAATACCCAGCCAACAGTAACTGATCAAGGACCTGAGGATGACTAACACCAACTGCGTCATCAGATAAACCATCACCAACTTTACATCAACGATGTGGACCAACAGGTATGAGGTGCCTGAGAACGGAATATACATGGACACAGTGTTTATAAAGTCCTGCAGCACGCCTGCATGTGACCCACACTGTGCAGCACAACACCACACCAGTGTCTTTCCCATTGATGTCACTGCTGTCCTGAGAATGACCCACCACTCTAATAATATCTGCCACTGATGGTCCTGTGTGGTGTCATGACCACTGATGAACAGTGTAAAGGGAGCTAACAAAGGATAGAGAAACAGACAGACTACAGTTTTTAAATGTAAACTACAAAGTTCAACTGCATAGAAAGTGAAGCTGAAATGAAGTGACTCGTCAGCATATGTGCATTTACTTTGAGCTACAAGAGCAATCTCTTCTACTCTAAACCATTGGCACTGTAAATCTAACTCCTGAAACCACTCATGCTGGACTGATCTGACACATCTTTTATGTAGTGGCAGGTCTACCAGTGCCTTTTAGCCTTATTCTGAAGTTAAAACCTGTGAAGCTACTGATAAGGACTTGCCCCCCCACCCCTCCTAATTTCCCAATGTAATGTCTGGCTTCCACAGTTCAATTCTTCCAGTAGCAGGGAGCGAAGTATATATCCTTGAGCACCTGTCAGGCTGGCAAGTGTTTTGGTGGCTGCAGAGCTGGGTTACTCCACTCTTGAGTCTTTGGGTAGCTGCTGGGGTAGGAAACTCCACTCGCGGGTTTGATTTTTGTCCTTCGTCTTTTGGCACCTTTGACTCTCTGTTTGATGTCAGAGAAATGGTCTGGCTCCTCTCGTTCCGTTGGCTGGCCAGCGTTCTTCGCCTGGTGCTCCGCGTCTTTGTGGGCTGGCCTTTGTGACAGACAGCTAGCTTATAGCTCATTTTCCCTCAGCAGTTTGTCTTCCACAGAGGATTGTGGTACACCCAGCCTTCTCCCTGCACACAGAGTTTTTGGAATATCAATTATTCATAATTAGTTTGCTAGCGAAGAAAAGGCTCATTTATTTTGGGGTTTTACTTAGAATATTATAAGCT
Source organism: Phenacogrammus interruptus (assembly GCA_037974425.1). Taxonomy (NCBI): domain Eukaryota; kingdom Metazoa; phylum Chordata; class Actinopteri; order Characiformes; family Alestidae; genus Phenacogrammus; species Phenacogrammus interruptus. The sequence continues at coordinate 14,521,737 of JBBPCW010000006.1, forward strand.
TAGTCCTTAATGACTGTGCAGTTTGATGCAGTGGAAACTTTTTCCTATTTCGTAATTTGTTAGATGTGTTCTGTTAAATGAATAGTGGTACAAATGTTCCACTGGGAGATGAGAAGAAATAATAGAGCTGCGTTGACATGTATACTCTCCTTATTCAGCGATTATTCAAGCTTCTAAAGTCCTATATTCACTCTCTGGACCCCAGACCACATGCAAGAGGTAAGACTCGGTGAGATGGTTTTGTGAAGGAGTTCCCACATGGTATCATGATGTCTCACCTCTTTGATGAAGTACTTGGGTTTCCAAGGAGTATTAGTGGCTGCTCTTTGCTTCTCCTCACTGCGTTGTCTCTCCTCCAGCTGGTGCTTGTGCTCTGTGGCCACATCAATGTCTCCTGCCTTCAGCGCTGCAGTCACGTGCTGCCACAGCCGCCTGCCAGTCACCACCACATGGCACAAAAAGGGTATGGCTTATGTTCACATTCATCTACACTTGGAGGGCATCTTGTTAACTAAAGTGAAGAAGGGAGGACTTCACCCCAACATCACCATCAATGCATTTTTATCTAGATTAAAAACAATGCATTACAAAACCACCACTTATATCTGCATGAAAAACAACAGTTTGTTTTTAGTCTCATAATAGATCTCTCTCGACATGGACATGTTCACAACTTTAAAAGCATATATTAAACTGTGTTAGTGATTTTTCACAGTTAAACAGGTTTGATATTGCTTTGCATTGGGCCTAACCAAAACCATTTAAAAACCTGGCTGCTTTATTAGAAGTTTACATGAGCTGGCACCCAGCTGGAGGCAACACAGAGCAATACTTTTTGCAAAATATCATCGGGAAGTACTATGAGAAATGTCTGTACCATGAATTTAATTCAAGTAATTAATTTTAATTTTTGATCTTTTATCTATAAGCACAAGTGTTGGTGCTAGCTGACAAATCCTTCACAAAGAACAGTAAAACCGACAGTTTCTGTTGCATGATGTCAGCTTTTATGTTAATATGCAGTGAAAATCTTGCTTTTACAGTTACGCAAACAGTCAAACTGCTGTATTCCTAAAAGTAACATCAATATACCACGGTATACACACACACACACACACACACACACACACACACACACACACACACACACACACACACACACACACACACAC
>JBBPCW010000006.1:14554421-14567180 GCA_037974425.1 Phenacogrammus interruptus
CCCTAGTGAGAGCCAATCGTAATGCTTCAGAATTACAAGACATTTTGGACATGCTTCAGACTTTGTGGACACAGTTTTCTGTTCCAGCATGACTGTGCCCTAGTGCACAAAGCAAGGTCCATAAAGACATGGTTGGATCAGTTTGGTGTGGAAGAACTTGACTGGCACAGAAGCCTGACCTCAACTCCATCCCAACACCTTTGGGGTGAACTGGAACCGAGACAATGAGCCAAACTTTCTTATCAAACATCAGTGTCTGACCTCGTAAATGCTCTACAGAATGAATGGGCACAAATTTCCAAAGAAACACTCCCAACATCTTGTGAAAAATCCTTTCAAGAAGAGTGAAAACTGCAAAGGGGGTGTGGTCTGAAAGACCGCCTACATTATACGACACTAGTACGATAACATAAATAGACTTTCACACAGGACACACTAAATATGCACACAGTGACTATGTGACACATTAATGTTGAATGCTGTTTTATGGAATTTATGATCTACTATTATACTACATCGATTTCTGCATGATTTGTGATTATAATAAATCACAGCTCTCTAGAAATCCTTGTTCTTGAAGTATTACTTTTTTATAAAGGGAAATATACGTTCAACAGCTTCTGACCAACTGTGCAGCCCATGGCTCGAACTGTGGGGTGAAACCGGAAACCGATGGGGCGAAACCGTAATCTGTAGGTACTTTAAGTCATTTAAAACAGAAAATCAAACCACCCACCCCTCTCATAGTTCAGTGTAAGTAGACTTTCTGTTCCGGTTTGCCCAATAAAAACGAACAAGATGCTGCAATGAGGCCGAGATGTTTGGAATCACGACATAGTTTTACCTCTAAAGCATTTTATAGATACATTCACACAAATACAGTTTACAAAAAGCACAATTTCTTCACTAAAGTGCAAAATATCTCTTATGGAAAATCAAATATGCCAGATGTGGCTTTTCAAAATTATTGTATTCAACTAGATATCTTCTTCTTCTTCTTCTTTTGGACAACACCCACACAACGCTTCTCTTTAAGATACTACAACTCCCGAGATTCCCTCTGTGGCCCTCGTTGATGACGCAGTAAAAGAGGCCGAACACGCTCTATCCCATTCCCTTGCCCCTCAACAAGTACAAAACCTACAGCAGTGCCTGGTAGCTGCTTCTATATTTTCTTTCTTTTAGTAGTCAATATTGACTATGGCTGCACCGCTGAAGGTATGCATTATAGGATCGGGAAACTGGTGAGTATGTGATAGTTGCCTGCACTGACAGTCGACAAAGGGGCAACCGAGTCTCTTTATATCCTCTACTGCTAACACTGAGACCAGACCAACTGAGACCAATAATTTGAAAACATGCATCCAGTTTGTCTCGGTTATAGTAGCCTGGGGCCATAAATATTGGCTTTTCATCCTGAGCAATTAAATACACTTCTCTTTCTTCTGTTGGACAATGACCACACCTTCAATAACTCTTCAGACCAACATTTAGATTCCACACTCTTTGGAATCTTCAAACATTCAGACACTCTGGACCAGCATTCAGACTCGCTCAGCTAAAAGGGCTGTTATATTCAGCAGTGTGTTTAAGAACTGTGTTGACAGCCATAAGAATGCAACAATAAATGAGCATTGTATTCCTCCAAACAGGGGCTCTGCGATTGCAAGGATCATTGGCAGCAATGCACAGAAACTCCAACACTTTGCCACCACAGTTAAGATGTGGGTGTACGAGGAGAACGTAAATGGTAGAAAGCTTACTGACATCATCAACACAGAGCATGAAAATGTCAAGTACCTACCAGGCTACAAGCTTCCAGAAAATGTGGTAAGAGTGCAACAATTTTTCTCCTAAGTTTTTCATAAAAGCTTTCTTAGTCTAAATTGTTCTTTAACTAAATCACTACAGAGTAACTGAAGGCGTACTTGAGTACAGCTGATCAATATATGCTGCTGTGGGATATATTTTACAGTATTAGCGTTAAGGAATAATCCTCTTAATGGCACTCTCTCTGCAGGTTGCAGTTCCTCAGCTGCGAGATGCTGCCCAAGGAGCAGACCTGCTGGTCTTTGTGGTGCCTCATCAGTTTATCCGAAAACTGTGCGATGAGATGGCAGGCTGTGTTTCACAGAAAGCCCGTGGAATTACACTTATTAAGGTAAAGTTCATACAACATATACAAATATTTGAATGCTTGACCATTACACCAACTGAGACTTAAATGAAATTCATATAAATAGGTTTATTATGGAGCTGGTCCTCCATTTGCAGCTATAACAGCGTCCACTCGTCTTAGAAGGCTTTCCACAAGAGTTTGGAGTACTGCTGCAAGAGTCTGTGCCCATTCATTCTGTAAAGCATTTATGAGATCAGACACTGATGTTAGATGAGAAGGCCTGGCTCTCCATTTCAATTTCAGTCCATCCCAAGGGTGTTGGATGGTGTTGAGGTCAAGGCTCTGTATAGGCCAGTCAAATTCTTCCACACCATATTCATCCAAAAATGTCTTTATGGAGATTTCTTTGTGCACTGGGGTACAGTCATGCTGGCACAGAAAAGGTTCTTCTCCAATCAAAGTCAAAGTCAGCTTTATTGTCAAGCTGTGTTCATGACATTGACCAAAATGTCTTGGTAAGCTGAGGCATTAGGATTGGCCTTCTCTGGAAGCAAGGGGCCCAAACTCTGAAAAACAGCTGTGTCCCAATACTTTTGTTCATGTAGTGTGTCTTGCTGCAGATGCCATTCTTTGTCTGAGAAGGTAATCATGACAAATTCACTTAACAGTAGAGAAGACATCCTTGTTTTGTGTATTTATGGACCAGATGAAAGGCTGTTCATCTGATATTTTGACAGAAATAAGGCAGGCTAGAAGATCAAGGGCTCCCCGTAATGGCCTGCTCAGGCAGGCCAGACACTCTTTCGTTTGAACTGACAAATGCAAAAAAAGTAGCTGATGCCCCATCCGCATCATGTTTATTGAAAGTACCGGCAAAGTACAGTTTATAGGAATATAATTTGTAGGAAAATGTAAGAACATATAATTTTTGTTTGCTCCCGTCCCCCCTCCCCGTGAATAATTAAAGTAGAGTGAATCGATTAGTGATTCCCAGAGGTCCGATTAGTTCTTCACCTGGAGGTCCACTCTTCTGCACATTTTAGGGTTTCCCTGCTTTAACACACCCACTTCTCCTTTCAATTTTTTAAGTAATGCATTGGGGGAAAAAAATGCTTTTCTACACCCACATTTTCATTATTTATAATTGTATATAACTGAGATGTTTGGCTGGAGCTAGACACAAGATTATTTATATGTTATTTATATATAAAAGTGCCATAAGATTATGTGTTTGTGTGTGTACATACTGGCATCAATTTCTTTAAATGTTATTTTCTTTGGTTTGTTGCTCTTTATACTTTCCCTTTCCACTCCTAAACCAACATATTTTGCACAAAGCAATGTCAGAAATGGTGAATTTGTCTGTGTGTCTGGGACTCACTGATGAGAGTGCGCCATATGTGAGCAAAAGGCATGACTGCTTGGCTGGCTGCTTGTTCTCTGTTTATTTTTGTCCCTGCTTGCTCTCTGCTTTATATTGCAGTTAATCTCTCTGCTTACTCTGCTGCGATTCATATATTTCAGTAAGGCTGTTCTGTTGGTGGAGAGATTTTTCTTCAACATTGACGTTTATTTTTGTTTTCTTAAGATTTCTGCTTTCATGGCCTTTCGTGGTCCTCTTTTTTTTTTCCCAGTTCTCATCTGCATTTTCTGCTACCATGGTTTATTATTTTCTTGCTTTGATGGTCCTCCTTATTTCACGAGTCATTAGACTAAGAGCTCCTTTAAGATGTTCTTCTGAACAGCTGCAGTTTCTGCAATAACTTCTCTATGACATCTAGAACTATAAGGAAACATTCCATGATAAACCATTCCATCTGTTTATTTTAGGGCATTGATGAGGGTCCTGAAGGACTAAAACTCATTTCTGACATCATCAGGGAAAAGATGGACATTGATGTCAGCGTTCTGATGGGAGCCAACATTGCCAATGAGGTGGCAGCTGAGAAGTTCTGTGAAACCACTATTGGTAAGAGAAGAACTTCAGTTACCTAGTGATACTGAGTATTACCTGATCCACTGCTCCACCACAGTATCAGCACTGTTATACTTTTAATAGAAGGCAAACCATTTGCTTTCATTGGAAATCGCTGAATGAATGTGATGGCCGATCCATGGTTTTCCAGTTCCGATCCAAGTATTATGTCCATTTAGCAGCAACAACTATGTAAAAAAATAAAGTGCAAAACTAATACATTTTAAATGACGTGAATTCAGAGACACGACATGGGCAGAGTGTAATCTAACCACTTTTGTATTTAAGGTGGACCTGAGATGCCCAACGTTAGCCTCGTCATGTTTTGAGGGATAGAGAGAGGGGGGAGGGCAAACAAAACACACAAAATAGCCCCTGATAGAAACCCAAAGAGGTCTTGAGGGAGAGCTAAGAATCTTCTCTGATATGCCTTTCACTTTTGGTTTGTCTGCTGTAAATTTGTTGACATTTGGGAAATGTCAACAAGCGTCTGGTGCCTGGTGTCTTTTTCCTTGTTTTCTATAAAACTCCTGGTACTCTTTGTCTTGAAATCACTGCAGGTGCTTGATTAAATTTGTTGTATTATACTAGGCAACCGTACTTCCACCCCTCAGCATGCTGGCTTTGCACACATTGCAAGTAGCCGTCTTGCTTTTCTGTGTTTCCAAACTAGTATCTCCAAACGAGTGAGATTTTGTTCAAAACAACAGCTAATGTTATTTGCAGACTCCGATTGAAGTTGCCGCTGGAGCATGGTATGGGGGCGGTGACGCATCTCGTATTACACCGCATCGAGTTTGCCAGGTCTTGTGTAGGTTTTAGGAGTTCAATTTTCTGTCCATATTGTAATATTTGTTTTGAGCTATTTCCCTCCCTTCACAAGTTTGATAATCTTAAGTCTAAATATAATCACCTTTATTCCAGGGCAGCTGAGGTGTTTGGGTAGCTGCATGTGTCACTTGAGAACAGCTTTTGTTGGGACAACACATCTGTTGGTTTAAAGACTGGAGTGAAAAGAGCAAAAGAATGTTGTTACAGTAAAGAGTGGAAAGTTTTAAATATTGATGTATTTGGTTTTATACTTATTGTTTGAGACTTTTATTTTGTGTTTTTTCTCTGGAAAATGAATACTTTTGAGCAGAAAAAAAGCATTCTATTCATTTCCTGGTTTGCCAGTATGTAATAGCTAGAAGGCAATATCTAAAGAAAATGTACAACTTCCTGAATGCTGAGTGCTGAATGTTGTTTGTGTTGATCTACAGGGAGCAAGATCTTGGAGAATGGGCTGCTATTTAAAGAGCTTTTGCAGACACCCAACTTCCGCATCACTGTCGTGGATGATGCCGACACTGTGGAGCTGTGTGGAGCCCTCAAAGTAAATATGTCATGTCTCATCTTCAGCGTTCCTTGGAGAAACTTTTCTGTCTTTTTTTTTTTTTGAAGTAAAAATAGGACATCTGATCTGTTGCCCATATGACTCATACTGCTGAACTTCCTGTTAAAGTGTCGAAATGTAACACAGCTTAGAAAGAAGTCATAGTTCGTTCATCTAACTTGTGAAAAAGGAAGCTGAAGTATACTTTGTAGCCCAATCACCATTTTGTTATTGATGATCCATTGTAAAATTGTCACTGTGTCAATTTGTCTATTGTAAGAGCAGGAGCAGCAATTGGATTTTAATAATTGTTATATTTTACTTTTACCTCTTAATTCTAAAAGCTCATTGACTTCTTTTTCAAGAACATTGTGGCAGTGGGTGCAGGCTTCTGCGATGGTCTGCAGTGTGGAGACAATACTAAGGCGGCAGTGATCAGGCTGGGACTGATGGAGATGATTGCCTTTGCAAAACTCTTCAGCAAAGATGGTTCAGTGTCTTCTGCCACATTCCTGGAAAGCTGTGGAGTAGCCGACCTCATCACCACTTGCTATGGTGGACGCAATCGACGCGTAGCAGAAGCCTTCGCCAAGACAGGCAAGGTCAGAAGCACTATTTTATATTGGCCTGTAACATGTAACATTTAAAATTGCTACTTGACACTTGTTACTTGATATTTGTGCTGATATTGTGATTGACTTCGTTGTCCTCTTAGAGCATTGAGGAACTAGAGAATGAGATGCTGAATGGCCAGAAGCTTCAAGGGCCTCTAACCTCTGCTGAAGTTTACCATATTCTCAAGCAGAAGAACCTAATCGAGAAGTAAGTGGTGTTTACACTGTGCCTTTCAGTGATTCTGATGTTTTCTTGGACAAACAGGATGGATGTAAATATACTTGCCAGGTTGTTAGATACACCTACCTTGCACCTACACTTTTTGGCTAATGCACTTGGAAAGCTACGCTTAGTAATTGTGTGCCTACACACAAAGTTGGGCAGAATGCTTTTGAAAAAGTATATTTTCAGAACACTTTTAGTAAGTAAGTAAACTTTTTTATAGAGCACATTTCTAAAACAGTTCACCAAAGTGCTGTACAATACAAATTTAAAATAAAATAACAAAATAAAATATATAAGCAGAAATGAAATGCCCCATAGTCATATACCCTCTATACTAATTAAATCAGTAACATTTATCAGCTAAACTCAGGCTTGAAAGAAGTATGTTTTGAGCACTTTTTTAAAGAAAGGAATAGATGGGGAGAATCTAATACACACTTGCAAAGAGTTTCATAGATTTGGTGCCTATTTAGATTGCATCTTGTTAAGGCACAGGGGGAAAACGTTGTTGTAGTCATTTTCACTAATTCACAAATTATTTCTAAACATTCAATTACAATTGGCTTCATGATTGACACTGATGAACCAAATTGGCTTTGTTTTTTTTTTGTTTTTTTTGGGTTTTTTTTTTAAAAACAAGTCCCTTTGAAAGTGCTTTTGGGTATTTGAGTGCTTTTGGCTATGAACACTAACAAAGTTAGTTAGAAGTCCTGAAATGCATGTGCAAGTAAAATACAGCACCATTGCAGAATAGCTCTCTTAATAATATGTGCACTATTGAAGAGAGCTTGGTATCTCAGAAACAAAAAAACTGGTTTATTCACATTGATTTAACAGTCTGCTCTGGCATCAATATATATTTGTTATATATATATTTTTAAAATGATAATGAACCTTATTTCCCTTATTTATTATTTACCGACCAGGGTAACATAAGCATACCGTATATGAACAATGAGGGTGAGAAGTACATTAAGACAAATTAAATGGTAGCACAGCATATTGTACCCACAGCATATTTATTAGGTTTTATGGTTTTGTTTTATATTTATTTTATATCTTCCTCACCACATTTAATAGATGTTGCGCTTGTGTGATATATAAGAAAAAATTGTTGTAGTATGTGAATGTTTCTTTTCCTAAAGATTTTTAGGCATGTGTTTGTGTACATATATGTTATGAACATGTTTTTATAAATAGAAACTCAGAAGACATTGTGTGAATGTGATGTGGGTAAATGAACTGAAATTAAATTAAAGTGTCCATACTTCCTTTCCCTTTGCTGTAAATTCTTTTCCCTTGTGCCTTAGGTTCCCCTTGTTCACCGCAGTGTATCAAATCTGCTTTGAGGGCAAACCTGTTCAGGACATGATCTCCTGCCTGCAGAGTCATCCAGAACACCTCTGAGAGGCCTCAGGCACCTCCAGCTCTTCTGCCTTCCCTCCTATGGGTAGTTTGTCTCTCTCACTGATCCTCAGTTTTACATACTCTGTTTTTCAACCCCTTAGACCAGCCTATAGATGTTCTAGCCCAACACTACTCCTGGACTTACATAGTTAAGCTGCAATTGTTCTCAGGGTTAGTTTTCAGCAGGCCAGGCAGTGGCACAGTGAAGTTAGTTGCAAGTCATGTTATCAACTCACTAAGTACATGAAGTACATATATTTGTGGATGGACTGTGCTATCCACTCATGTTGGTGGGTTTTTTTTTTTGTTTTGTTTTTTTAACAACTCTTATGGACTGCCCTCTTGTGGAGGGTCCACTAAAGTAGAAAAGATAGGTAGAGGTCAGTCTGGTTTTTTTTTTTTAACATCACCACAAACAAAGCTAATGTCATATCATTTTTTACCTTTTAACCTTGTAAATTAAAGTTGACTAATGGAGTTTATGCAGGTATAGATAGTGCATATTGAGCATGTGTTAATTTGAGCCAGTGACTGATTCATTTTACCAGGTTCTGCAGAAATCAGGGCAGGTTTTGCTGCAGATACACTCACTCATGAGGACATTTTACCTAGAAATAATTACCATTTTGGGGACCACTTTATTGCTCAGCAGATACTTTCTTTCCCTTCTGGGCAAAGACTTTGTTAGACAGTTTTAATACAGATACCAATTTTACTCTGCTCTGAGATCCCTGAAGAACCAGCATTGTAATATTTACAGAGGAGAATATTTTTAGTTTTTCAATACTTTTACACTTTTTGAAAAGGCTGAATTACTTTTACACATTCTTATTTTTCAAGGGTCATTTGTATTTTCTTTTAATGTTACCTTATGTCCGAGACACTGCCACTTACACTACCTTTTTTCAAACATTCTGGCAAAGATGGAGGCAAAATAGCTAACAAAGGAATCTAACCAGATGCCTTTAAACTCTCATAGTTAAAGATCATTGCCCAAAAAGTATTTGAGAATGGCCTACTTGAACAATCAACATTGCACTGTTGATTGCTGTTAGTCTATCATGGATGTTAGTCTAAATGTGGTGTCCTCTGTTCCACAGAAGGGAGCTTATTTCAATCATTCTGCCTTTTCTGCATGTTATTTTAGGAAGCAAGGGAATTCAGCTATGGATAAAAACGCTTATCACAATATCTGTCTTGAGTTATGTCTGATGTATGTGAGGAAATTGTCTACATTTTAATTCTTTTCAAAATCCTTAAAGTCAGACACAACCACATGCAGTATCCTTGTCAGTGTTTGACTACAGACCATCAGTTGTTCATACAAGAAGAAAAAAAACTGTTCATTGGTTTCAGAACAGTTTTAATACCTAATGTCTGAAACTGAATTTGAAATACTAATTCCTTCAGATTTATTTTGCTCAGTTCACTTTCTTAATAAAGTCTGAAGCTGAATTGTTCTGTTGATTAACTTTCATTTGGATCATGAAGGATGAACAAGTGCACATTTTTGCTCACAAATGTTTTCACACTTGTAGTGTCAGTCAAATCCAGCTGTTAGTCATGCTCTGACAGTATTCTCTTGCTAGTTAATCTAAAACTGTTACTTTACAGTCTCTCCCTGTAGTGAGTGACTCCATGTATCTTGAGAGCTGACTGACATATGGAATAATCTGCATGCTTTACGTTGCCTTTTATGTAGCTTTTGAATGCATCTGCAAACCATCATGTATTCTAGCATCTCTGTGAACGTCAGGTCTTCTTTTCAGGTATTGTGGTTTTATGTTTGTGTTGCTTGGGAGAGTCCACAATCACAATGATCACAATGTTGTCTAGTGTGACCGTTTAATAAAGTTTACAGAGAAAGCATAATATGCTTTACATGTTTGTGTGACTCATTCATTATTGTAAAAGGAAAATATAATGCATGACCACTATAGATTTAAAATGTATTTTCCTAATAGAATGTAAAACATCAAGAGATCCATATATAACCAAATTTAACATACATTAAAAAAAACAACAAATACAGCTCCCTTAAAGAAGCTACACGTGTACATACATCTGCTTTAGGCAGAAAAATGTCTACTGCAGTAAAAATAAAAACTCTTCAGTGAACTGACATCACCAAAGCCCCTTCATGTAATGTTCCAGCCAACGTTGTTCCTAAATTACATGTTTACTCTTTCTGTTTCAGTGTTCAATAATGCATATATTCCCACTTATTGGACTAGTAAAAGGTTCTTATAAACATCACATGTGTCCATATAAAGACAGAGGGAGAATGGTGGGTATATGTATTTCACTTGGTTCCTATAATTTATTCAATGAATCTACAGAGAAAAAACATTTTCTGAACAAAACAGCACAATTCCATATATTTAAAAAAAATCTTCAATTATTCAGTGACTGCTGTATGCACAAATGAAGATTTTGTTGAGAAAAGTCACTATAACAAACATGCTTAGGCTGGCAATTAAACTTCCCTAATGAGGTTAAGATCCAAAATTTTAGCATTCGGTCCTTGAAAAACAACATCAGACCATGAGCAACATTTTCTCGTCTGCTGGTTTGAGCGTTTTCAAGAAATGTTCCAGATCTGGGTCAGTTGCTTGTTGAAAGACAACGTGTCACTCGTCCTCATCTTCATCATCACCGAAGGACAGGAGGCTGTTGTTCTTCACTTTCACCCCAGACTTTGTCTCTTTTTTCATCTCCTCATTCTCACTTTTTTTTTTCTTGCTAGAGCTTGCTGTAATGCCTTCAAACTTGTCAGAGGAGCGTTTCACAGGTTTCTTAAATAGAATCTTCCCATCAGCAGGAGGTTCCTCATCTGGCGGAGAAGTAAGAGCTTAGGTCTATGTTCAAGTGGTAAAGAATTACAGCAAAGAATTACAGTTAATTACTTGTACATGTAAACACTGTGTCAACATGTCCCGCTCACTATTTAGTTTATACAATATATGGAAACTAAGCAAAAATGGCCAATTAGAATTCACTGATTTATGACATCACAGGAGCCAACTCATTTACATATAATTGTCCAAAGTGCAAAGTGCAGCCTAATTATAATATATCTATATAATCAACTGACTGCTTATTCTCCATGACACAATGTCACATGTCTGTGATGCACACTGTAATTTTTTGCACTGCAATAGCACAATATTTAGGTACATTGTTACACCCCTAACTTACATGTTTAAATTTATGCCATCCTTCAAAATCTGTGGACACCATTTGGGATTGCTTTTTCTATTAGAGCATTACTGACCCCTATGCAACAAAGTAAGGTGTAGATAAATGCAGAATGAGTGGACACACATTCCCACAGAAACACTCAAAATCTTCCAAAAAGAGTGGAAGCAGTTATAGCTGCAAAGGGGAACCAACTCCATATTAAACTCTATGTATTTAAATGCAGTCTCATTAAAGTCCCTGTTGGTGTAATGGTCAGGCTTCCCAATACATTTCTCCATAATAATGTAAATACTCCTGCCCTAGTCCTAGCTATTTATGAATGCCCTTTTGTCACTCACACCTCTGTACATGTTTACCTTTCTCAGACTCTTTTGTGTCTTTTTTGATTTTCATGACCTCCTCTGCACTCAGATCGCCCTTCTTCAGGACCACAACTTGTGGCATTTCATCCTCCCGGTCACTCTCACCGCTGTCCTCCTCACATGTGGGCATCTCTAGTCTCTGTAAAAAAATAAAAAACAGGGATTGAAACATTCATTCAGCTGCCCCTGATGCCTATCCTGTTCATTCTAGTTATTTATTATCACAACCGTGCTGCTAGTTGTTAGTCATGTATATATGTATATACACACACACTATCTCCATAAATACTGGTCTGTTATGATACAGCAGATACATTCTCCACTCAATATCACACTTTATCTATTTAAATACTGGTCTTTCTGGTACAGCTAATACATTTGCCACTTGATACCACACGTCTGGGTCTAGTGACCGCTGTGACAAAAGGTTGTGGGTCCGAATCCCCAGTACTGCCACTGCACCACTGAGGTACCCTTGAGCAAGGAATCGTCCCCACACATGACTCCCTATGTGCTGTGTTCCTGGTTGTCCTTTGCTTCACTTGGTGAATGGGTTAAATGCAGAAAAAGAATTTCACACTGTGTGCTGTGCTGTGTTGTGTTCACGTATGCCAAAAACAGAGCCTATATTAAAGACAGCAATGCTAATGCTGAATTACCTTTGTTTCAACTGTTGGCCCCTCTTTGTAACCCACGTCATTCTTGAATTTCCGCAGAAACGACGGCTCTGACGGCTTCACCCAGGACACGTTACCCTTTTTGTTCATTATTCGAGATACAAACTGTAACCCAGACTAAAGATGCTAACGTTAGCAGTCACTGAAACCCAAACAGACTAAACCGAATGCGTGTGACGTCATAAACACTCGTCAATCCCAAGTCTTCTGTTTACATTCACACCGAGCGAGGAGAGCAAGGGTGCTTTAAAATGACCTGCTAAGTGGTTTGGTTTAAAAACTACCAATGGAAAAACATGCTTGGTGGTGACAGGACTTGGTAACCTGAACTTCGTGATGCTGACTGACAGTATCTACGCGTCGCTGGCTGGGTTTCTGGGGGCTGCAGCCTCTTGTTCTGCTAAACTTTCTCTGGGCCCTGATTACCTGAAGACTCTATGTGAAAGAGGAGTGAGGAGCTGGACTACAGACAACAGGATTACAACGCTCCAGGTCCACACTACAGCTTGTGAATGGGTGAAACAACATCTCCTCACACATATATATATATAATACTTTTATTAATATCGTGTATGTATACGTGACTAAAGATGTACACATTCGGTGTAAGTTATAAACAAGTTGTTTGGTTTCAGAAAAAAAACGTCAGTAGAACCTCTCCCCCGGAAATAATATCAAAATCCATTTGTTCATCAAACAACTAAAAACAAATTAATGGTGAGACTGAAACTAAGCATTGCTGTCTATAACTAGATTATAGAAGTGTGATGAATTATCAGATCGATACAGAGAACTGCTGCATA
>JBBPCW010000006.1:14587765-14609926 GCA_037974425.1 Phenacogrammus interruptus
TTTCAAAATGGACATGCATTTTTTGCATTTTGTGTTTTTCAGTTAAATAAAAGGCTATTTTTGCTGCATATTTAAACATTGAGGATTTCTTTTTAAAAAAAATGTCCGTCTCGTCTCGTTCTCGTGAACCCAGACTCGTGGGAAAAGCGTCTCGTCACACCCCTACTATTCAATAATATAGATTAATAAATCTATTGATATTTGTATGGCTGTCTAGTGAGTAATGGCACAATATCCCACACTGGGGGCAGGCAGACTTGAGCTATACAGTGGAATTGTGTCAAAAGGTTTTAAGTTAACTTCCAATTCTGCCTACAACTGGAGAATTTACTCTTTTTGGGATTGACTCCCAAAACTAGTTCACTTTCAGGTTGTACTTTAAACAGTTAAAATGCCAAGTATGAGTTTACTATGTGTGATGAGATTTTACTGTGTGTGATGAGATTTTTGTTTTGGTAGTTGTTGGTTAAAATGGATAAAAAGAAATCAAGAATAAAGTTTATCTCTCTGGGCGTCTTTATCCTACCCTTAGTTTTTCAGCTTTTCTATGACAGCATGCATGCAAAAATGTGCTTTAGGCTTCTCTTCTCTGATATGGAGACTATTCCTTCCATTGTACCTTCATAGGGATGGCTATATGTTGTTGAAGTAATGTATTAAAGATCAGTAAAAAAAAAAAAAAATCTTTTCTTCCTCAAATTATTTCTGTTTATTTTTTTATTAATAGAAGTGGAAGATCAAGGAAACTGAGTGGTGATCAGATCACTCTTCCCACTACTGTTGATTATTCCTCTGTGCCCAAACAGGTTAGTGCAAAATCTGTGGAATTAACGTTATGAAATATGAAACTGAATGCGTGTTTTGAAAACTTTCTGTAATTTCAAGTCTTTAAGCTTAAGTGCACTGCCGTAAACTTGTATTTAAATAGCATAGATACAGTGAACTTGATAAAAGAGGAATTTTATAGTGTTAATAGGCCTAATTCAGTGTAGTAAACAAGGATAATTATTGAATGTTCTTTTTACAGCATCATTTTTGAGATCTACAAATGCTATTTATTTCTCAGCCATTATCTAACAATCCTGTACAAGATCTACATTTAAATGCTTTCCATTTGTACTTTATCTTTAAGAGCAAAAGGCATGTTGATCTCGTTCCCTGTGGTGTTTGATTTGGAAATGATGTTCTACTTTATACAGAAATAGATGACTGCAGTTTATTAGAATGTAACATTCTATTTCTACCATAGCCAGAGATTGAAGAGTGGAGTTCATGGGATGAAGAAGGTCCTACAAGTATAAAGATTGAGGGTGGTAATGGAGCTGTTCCACCCCAGCAAGGCCAAGTGGATGAGGAAGAGCCAGACTATTTCAAAGATATGACCCCTACCATCAGGAAAACACAAAAAGTTGGTTGTTATTTGGCTTTTAGATCTCTTTGGTTCCACACTATCTGCAAAATAACTGTGAAGCTCACGAGTATCCGCTCCTATCCTTACCTTTTGTCAGATTGTCCTGAAGAAAAGGGAGCCTGCAAACTTCTCTCTTCCTGATGCTGCTACAGGCTTCTCCAGCAGACTGGCTGCCTCTCAGGACATGTCCTTCATCCAGCCTTCAGTAAGTTCTGTTCTCCTGTTACAGCTGTGGATCACATTCTTCCTTTCAGTGTGATGTGTGAGAGAGAGACACGCGCGCACACATATGTAATGATCATTTTCAGTAATGGCCACATCTGGGACAATTACTGAGATGATTTCTTCATTACAAGAATGGTTTGTGTAGATTATGTTTAATAGTTAATTTAGGAAATACAAAAATAGGCTTCCTTTACAGACCAAAAATATTACATTTTTGGTCTTTAAAGTTCTTGTAATTCTGAATGTTCTGTTATCTGTGGTGCTCTTGCATAGTGTGTAAGCAATTAAGCTGTTTCTTCCTGGATTGATAACATTTTCTGATTCTAAAGGAAGACTATACATTGATACAGTGTGTTAAAAATACTCTGCCAAGCTTGGTTGTACTGTATTTTTCAATATGGGCACATGAATATAGTTTATACAGTTAATTTTATGCTGTGATGTACTGACCAATGCTAAATAGCTACCACTGTAGGACACATGAAAGTAGTTGTTGAATCTGGTGGGGAAAATAGTTTGGTTAGTTTGTTTAGTTTGTTTATCTTGGATGGTTGGTTTCCTAGGCTCTCTGACATGACAAGTAGAGAGATAAGGCCTGTGCTGGAACCTCTTAAAATCACCTCATGTTTGGGAACATATGAGCAAGTAGTGGTAAATGGTTAAATGGTTGTATATGATATAAATTAATTATGGGAAATTATGTATAAATGTAAATTATCTGTATGTGGTTGACTTTGACCAGGACAATTGGGGAAAAAATAATATTTGCAGTGTAAAGTAAAAAAAAAAAAAAGGCAAAAAGTAAAAAAAATATTGGCAAGTGTCACATTGTGGTTCAAAAATCATAGTGCATTTGTGTAGCATTCCGCAGTTACCCCTCAGGTATGTATCTTTTACACTTGCACATGGTCTATATTCATTTACTAAAAATCTGTCTGTCTGACTTTGTGGTTTGCAGGCAGAGTTGGGGGACCTGGACAACTGGCAGGAGGACACAAATGCCTGGGAGGATGAGTCTGAGGCTGCATGGGAGGCAGAGGAAGTCCTAAGGTACCGCTGTTATTTTTCAGCAAATGATGCTGGTTCATAATCATTATGGTGTTGTGAATGGATATTGACATGCGTTTCATTATAGTGTGCAATGACAATTCATATACTCTTTTTCAGGTGACCAAGAAGTAAAGTTACAGGCTTACATACCATTCAGTGTCATTCTTTATGTGTACAGGGCAGATGTTACGGATGTCTTAAACTTTTGTTCACTAGATGGCAGTATAGAGTCAAATTTTAATAGCCATTCCCCTTCATAGTTCTAGATTCAGATGTATGTGTATCTAGCACATTTTGACATTGGTGTTTCCATGTTCTTTTCTATGTTCTTCTTTTCATTGATATTAAGTGAAATGTTTTTACAGTAAAACAGTAAGTTCTAGGGCTTGGGATGTGGGCTAATATTCATGCTGTTTATGTGGTGATTACAGGCAACAGAAGATGGCAGAGAGGGAGAAGCGTGCCGTAGAACAGCAGCGGAAAAAAATGGAGAAAGAAGTTCAGAGAATGATGAAGAAGGAGCAGAAGATTGCAGTCAAGCTTTCATAACATTTACAAGGAGCGCTGGACACTCAAAAACCCAATTGGTCCTTCATGAAAACCTTTCATGCTTTTTTTTTTTTTTTTTTGTCGCTTTTCTTTGTGATCTGCCATAACATTTGGGAGTCCGTTGACTTTTAATGAGAATTCCTCTGGTGTTCTGGTTTTTATTTTATTGTATTGATTACAATAACAAGGTATCTTTTTGTTCATTCAGGAGCATCAGAGAATATAATAGACATGCAACAACCGAACCTGGCAGTTTGTGTGTCTGTATTTATGAAACGTGAGAGACTTTGACGAGAATGACAGGAATTTTTGCCTTGCCTTCATAATATAGTTTTTTGGGTTTTTTTTTTTTGTCTATTTGGGGATTTTTTTTTTTTTTGTCCCTTTCACCAGTCTTTGTATGATACGTTGCTTTAAACACTGGAATTTATTAAGGAGTAAAATGTTTTAATTTGAAATCATCTGAAAAATTACTGACTTTAGGCAACCCCTTCTTCCGCTTGCAGAACAAATTAATGGTGGTTAACTTGTCACAGCCCCTCTCTTCCTGATGAGGTAAGCATAACTATGATTAAAAGTCAGCACAGGAAGAGACCTTATGTAATGGCTTGTACTTTAAAAAAAAAAAAAATGGAGGGCTTTGCTTTCCCCTAGGTCGATGCCATCTGACAGTAAAGTGAAAAACATGACTGAAAGAGAGCATTTGTACACCTGTCTCTATCCATTAAAAATTAGTGCATCACTCTTAATCTGGTGAATGGTGTCTGAAATGAGGCAGAGTGTGTGTGGGTGTGAGCATGATGGAGTGGCCACTCTTGAAGTGTGATGTTTGATAAGATGTGGGTCTTGAACTGTTGGTCGTCATGGAAATATTGCAGTTTTAGACTGTCTGAAATGCCAGCCAAAGCAACTGACATCCCCTTTTGACTGAATTCTGTTTAAAATAGGTAGGTAGTTGAAAGCATCAGGTAGACAATCTGTTCATCATATACACCGTATGTAGAGTTTTAGATGGCAGTTCTGTCCTTACATGCCCTGTAACTTGACTAGATTCTAATTTGCCCAAATTATGGTTCGTGTTTTCAGCCTGACTCACTTACAAAGTGGTGAGATGAGTTGTCAATACGAAGAATGTCTTGTGAGAAGGTCTCTCTACTCTATGTTCAGTTATAATGCTCAGGGCTGTTCTAAGGGGTTGAGAATGGTGGCAATAGCTTCATCTTGTGCTGGCTATAATCAGAAATGATCGTTATGTCATGAGAAATGCTGACAGTAATTAACATTCTGCCTTCTGATTTTCTTAATATTTTTCTGGACAGGTGTTTCTCCAAAGATTTATGATTATTATTGTTGGAGAGCATTTTAAAGAGTGTTTGGTTTTTTTGGAATGTGTTTGGGAAAGTCTGCCATGATCGGTTCTACGTGTGGCAAGGCAATGAAGTGCATGATCATGTTTTTGTCAAAACTTTTCTTTGCACACATTCCTCTTTCACCCATAATAAATGTTTGAAAAGCCATTTCTTGATTCAGTATTGTCCTAAAATTGACCCTTTTAGGGTCCAAACCCACTAATTTTACTGTTTCTTCCTCAGAATGCCTGTCTTGCTTGTTAACTAGCTGACTATTGCAAAAAGATGTTCTTACTGCTGGTGTGGATCTAAAACATGCAGTCTTAGTGAATTTGTGCAAAGGGAATTACAAGCCGAATGAGTGTTTTGTTTTTTTTGTTTGTTTTTTTTGCCTGATAAATCCCTCCACAAAATATTAACCCACTAATTATATTTATATAAATATGGCCTTACAGCTTCGTCATGTTTGTTTAACATATGACTGATACCCTGCTGAATAATTCAGTGTCTGCTTTTTCAGGGAGTATTCAAGGTCAGACGTGTTGTTCTGACTGATGGAATATTCTAGTCCTGAGAATGACGTCGTAATCCCCATCTGTCTCAGCAATGCCCCTGGCCCTCCAAAGCTCACATAGCCTGACCCACTTTGATATTAAAGCAGCTTCCTTGATTCAAGAGAAGAGGATCACAAGCGTGTCTGTTCATAATATGATTTCGGTCCCTTTTTAGGCACTCTGCCCTTCATCTGAACTAAAAGGGAAGAGCTGCAGCATTGCAGGAAGAGAATTACAGTTACATCAGCATCACAGCATCCCCTCAAGATGGAGGATTCAGTCTCTAGTCAATCAGGACTGTAGAAACCTAATGCGAACAACCGACACCCTTTAATGATCAATGCCGTTGTTAGAAGTCTTTGATTTTTTTATTTTATTTTACAGTTACATGTGTGAAACACAACAGATGATTTGTGGCTTATGAGTTCCAGTAGTCAAAGTCAAATGATACGCAGTGATCTGTTTTAGTAATTGGTGTGTATAAAAATATAAAAATGAGAGACTTTGTGCTTTAGACTTTGAGTACACTCCTCCAAAAAGAAGAACAATGTGATCCTTTTGTTTATAAGTATTCTTGACACCCACAGTTTTGTTTGAAGCAAAATAGGCCCACTGGGATCTTTGTGTAAACTGCTTTTGGGTACATTTAAAAGGACAACCCCATGATTTTAAACTCCACCTCTGTCTCATTAGTACAATAATTAGACGATGTTTTTCTGCTCTTAGTGAAAGAATAGAACCGACAGCACTGACGAGATTGACTGAGCTAATAAAGCACTTCGCTCAATGATTAGTCGGGGGTGGTGATGGGAAGGTGAAACACCGCACGGTGACAAATTCAAAGATCATCGGGATCATGAAGTAAAGCTGTGTTTGGGTTTCTGTTCTTTTTTTTTTAAGCACAGAGAATGTTTGAGATCATACATTATAAGGACAAATGTATTGGGATGCCTCACCATTACACCAACAGGGACTTTAATGACATTGCATTCAAATACATAAACTTTAACATGGAGTTGCTCCCCCTTTGCAGCTATAACAGCTTCCACTGTTCCTGGAAGGCTTCCAACTATATATTGGAGTTGCTGTGGGAATTTGTGCACATTCATTCTGTAGAGTGTTTATAGGTCAGACACTGATGTTGGACAAGAAGACCTAGCTCACAATCTCCATTCCAGTTCATCCAACCACGTCTTTATGGAGCTCGCTTTGTGCACTGGGACACAGTCACGCCGGAATAGAAAAGGTTCTTCCCCAAACTGTGTCCACAATATTGGAAACATGGCGTTGTCCTAAATGTTTTGGTATGCTGAAGCGTTAAGATAAAGCCTTTCACTGGAATTAAGGGGCCTAGCCCAAACCCTGTTTATGTCCCAATACTTTTGTCCATATAGTGTATCTTTACTGCATCATACGGAATTCAGGGGCCTCCTGAATTGAATAATTAAAAGGTGTTTTGATATACTTTAGTATTGTAGTGTAGCTATGAATTTACATTTGAAGCTGTAACCTTGACTGTAACCGGACACAGAAAAACTGAGTGAGTGTCTACACAGCCGTGGGTCCTCTTTCCTAGTACTTAGGATTTGCCTGATATTTAATTGAAATGGCAATGACATCACTCTGTGAGTCACTCTGTTAGTCTGATTGGACTGATGTCTGAGCTGCAGTAATTATTGTGCAGAGTGTCTGGGTTACACAACACTTCAGCACCATCTGGTAGAAAACAGTACAAAGGAATGACACAGCTTAGAGCTATGCTGGGTCAACACAGTGTCTGGTTAATGACAGAAACCAATTTAACATTCATGAACCTATAAGTGTTTCCACACGGAAAGTCTCTGTTATTTTCTTATGTAAAATGTTTGTTGCCATAAAAAGCCTCTAATGCACCTCTGCTCTCAGCTCTGTCCATGGGAACTTTAAAAGCCTTTAAAATTTAAAGGCTATTGTGTAAGATGCTCAGTCATGGGGAGAAAGGAAACAAGCAAGTGACTTTGTCCTGTACCTCTTCTTTTCACTCTTTTGATGTGCCCGCACTGCAAAGTTGCAAAAAGCAAAATCTTAGGAATCCACAAAAATGTACCCAATAATTTTTTAAAAAGGGGATGTAGTGGTGTGTTTATTTAGTAAGACTTCTATGTATAATATACAGCACTAAAATGGAATTCAAAGCAATTCATCTTCTTCAAAGATTCTTCTAAGATTCTTCAAATATATTACTCTCCCAGCTCGTTCTGTTCTGGCAATTTTGTAGTTTATAGGTGAGTACCACAGCATTTTGCTGTGCAATGATCAACCCTAATATATCCAAACAAGTTCATCACTGCAATCTAATATAAATGCTAAACCATAGATCCTTTCCTGAACTTTCTTTTGTGCATTTTTTCTTCTCTTCTATCCATCTAATCCACTGTCCCAGTTTCTTAAATACTAGCTTTTGGAAGTTTTATCTAACTCTCATGGCATACTGCCACTGTAAATTTACCTGAGCTATAGATTGTAAGCTGTAAACAAACAGCAGAAATCCCTATAAACTGCTTTAAACTGGGCATCTTTGAATACTTATAATCTGGGATTAATACTAAATCTTAGATCGTCTTTTAGATTTTCTCTTGAGCTTCTTACATCAGTTTCTGTTTAGCTGAAGTTGCTCATGTTAGAAGCTACATATTTTGTGTGTATTTTCTTCTTTCTGCAGTGAACTTTTGTTTGACTTTGTACTCTAGCTGCTTACAAATGTTCAGGCTAATGGCTCCACTGTGGCCTGTTCGAACAGCCTGTGTAGGATGGAGCTAGTAAACCCAGGGGGAGAGAGGGAAAGTGCACACAAACATACAGATGTTTGTTTTAAGTCTTGTGAAGGTAAATGTATGCAGTGTTCTATGCATGCCAATAATCCTTAATATTAAAATAACCTGCCCAATATTGTGTGGCTTCCCCTTTTGCTGACAAAGTGTCTCTGATATGTTGAAGCATGGACTCCATGAGACCAGTGAAGGGGTGTGCTGTGGTATCTGACACCAAGATGTTAGAAGCATATCCTACAAAGCCACAAAGATGTCCTACAAAGCCAAAGTGCAGGAAGTACATATTTGGTAAAAATGGACAGATTAGAAATGGGGTTTAGGACTCATGTCTTGTGAAAATATTTTTGTTCAAAGTTGTCAAAATTGCAGTAACTTCAAAATCCATACCAATGCTACAACTTTAAAGCCATTTTCAGTTTCAGCTTTGACATAGTTGCTACACTTTGGCTTTGTAGGGCAGCATGGACCAGACTACTTTCTCCAGCACAAATTCATGACTGGACTGAGATCTGAGAATTTGGAAGCCAGGGGGGTTTTCCAGAAAGCAGGTTATGCTACATAACCAGGTAAGTTCAAGGGTAAGTTAGTGCAGAACTTATCCGGTTATGTAGCATAACCTGCCTTCTGGAATACCCCCAAGGTCAGCTCCTCAAACCGATGTTCTGAACCCTTCATCAATTCAATTTATTTATTGGTGAAACTGTTAACCTGTGTTTTAAAACCAGTCTTTGTTTATAAGACCAGGGTAACTGTGTTGTCATTCTGTTAAAAAAAAAACCCAAATGTCCAAACATAAATGGGGTTACCATGCTTTAATAATAAATGTCAACATTTACAAACAAATATTGCAGTATTGCACATAGCTCAGGCACATGATTGTACTGTAGCATTGACCATATTTAGGGAATAGGCAAATACACAATAACATGTATAATGATCTCTCAGGAGACGAACATTTTCACTGAACACAGTGACGGCTTTGGCTGAGGATTTTAGTGCTTTAGGAACAAACAAACAAAAAAACTCCCAGTAACTAATGGTCAACTCAATTTCCACTAAATCACTATACAAAAAGCAAGAAATTGACTATTTTGGAAAGAATAGCACAGCAGCAACATGACCACCTACCCAGGTGGTCAAGTTATGGCAAAGAGCAGTACAAACTTGTGAGGAAAACAAGACAAACAAAGATCCCTTCAAGTTCACCATTTTTGCCCAAAACAATGGCAACTATACACAGTGCAAAGTAAGTGTGGGAGCTTAAAATAAAAATGTACAAAAACAAAACAAAAAAACTACTTTAATCTTACATCTAAGTGCTTTTGTTAGCTGTGCAGACAGGTGAAAAACCACTACACTTGTGGCCCTTGTGTGACATGGCGAAGAGAGTGCAATCCCATGATGCAACAGCCACGAATCAAAGCTGCAATGTTATATACCGGTGCCCCACCAACTACACCATGCTGAGAGTACAGCCAGGCCACTGTGGGAAGAACAGGTGCTGCCACAGCAACCAGGTCAACCAAGAAGCTGTTGCTCCAGTGACTCTTCCCCACTACAGCCATTCTTGCATTGCTGCAAGCATCCTTTGCACCGAAGTCTAGCTCCTCCATGAATCCTGGATCGTTTTCAGGATCTCTGCAACTCTGCTTTGAACCCCCAGGGTCTTGAGAAATCAGTGTAGTTGGAGCAGGATTCCTAGGAATGTGGACAGACATCTCTACCAGGTTGGGATCCTGAGCTTGAAGTGGCATCTCATTCTTGATTAGCTCTTCTCCTTGAAGAATGTTAGGTTCCTGTGCTTTGGGTAACTTCTGGAGCAGGTGGGAAGAGGGAGTCATCAAACTGGAGAACCCAGTGCTCTGGAGCTTAAGAAGCTGCAAGAGGAAGGCCTGCAGATCAGGGCTATAAAGGACTTCATCGGTCTGAACTGCCTTCTCCTCACAACAGTGTTGCTGTTCAGAGAACATTTGATCTTTTGTGCTCTTCTCTGTGTCCTCTGAGGCACTCTGTACTAAAGTGGACAGTCCTGGTGGCTGGTTCATGAGCTTGCCGCTGCAATCCTGACTGGAGTCAACCGCTGTGGACATAAGAACCTTCTCCAGGATGTCCATCTGGTTGGCCATCTCATCGTTAACCAGCAGCCCACTGTCTGCCATCTCTTCGACTGCTTGATCCTCTTCCTGCAGCTCCTCTACCATCTTCTTTGTAGAGGGATTTTCTGGCGAGTCGCAGATGAAGTCCAGAGTGGGCTCATCTTGCAGGTTGGCATCACTTTGGGCAAGCTCCATGCTGTGCAGCAAAGACTCCAGTTTTCGGTTCTGAATGTTGATATCAATGAAATACTTCTGAATGCCCTTGTCTTTCTCCATCAGGCTGTTCTTCATGGTCTCCACCACTTGCCGGAGCTGTTTAATCTCTTTACGTGCCTCCTTGAGGGCCAGCTGAGCCTCAACACGGTGACACTCCTCCTCAATCCAGTCTTCACGCATTCGACCCAGCTGGGACTTTAACTCCTGAATCTCAGAATCCCTGGTGGACAGGGAAACAAGTCACTATTGTGCTGCTTTCTTTGTTTTATTGCAATTAGAGTTCATGGATATGATCGTGACTTACTGGTCATGAACTGTCTCCTCAGAATCCCTTAGCTTGGTCTTCAGGTGCCTAATAGCCACCTCTTTCTGCTGCAGAGGGGTCAAATATTGCTCTGGGTTGGGGGGCTTGATGCCATGATTGTCCCTGCATGAATGGTAGTGTCCAGAAGTGGTCCTTCTGCTTAATAAACAAACAGAACTTCAGTCACATTAATTGTCAGGAGACAACAGAGCTAGAGATATTCCATAGATATATCTCTAGCAGAAAACTGATTGAGGACAAAGTTGTTCAATCTGTTTTACTCTGAAATAATTCTAATAAGGGGTGCTAATTTTTCAGACAAGACAGGAAAAATGGATTCTGAAATATTTTCCCTTCATGTACCGTGCAGCCATTAATTTCAGTTCAGAAAGAAAGGCTGACAATTCAGCCTTGTGGATTATTGATATAGTCTTGATATCAAAGTGAGTCACTGGAGCATGTGTGAATACAAAAGGAATAAAAGAGCAGGGGATGAATCCGCTTTAAAATGTAGAACAGAGCCTTGGGTAGCATGCAGTCGTGCTGAGATTGGAGCACAATATACATGTGACTGATTTTGCTTGGAAGTCTTTTGCATCTCTGCCAGAAATGTGGCATGTGGATACTGCAGGCACCTAGTCAGGCATTACTAATCAACATAAAAATGCACACAAAGCTGTTAAATTAGATGTACGGTGTGCATGCATACTTAAAAATGACTGTTACTGGTTGTGCAGCATTCCTGTGCCATGCATTGTCTCCTTGAAAATATGCTCCATTTCTGAGATCCCATTTCATCATGCCAAAGTTGCATCAATGTTAATCCTCCAACAAAATGAAAAAAATGAACTGAAACCAGAGGACTAGCAAAGCTTACAGACATGCTGACTGCATGCATGAAATATTCATGCACCCACGCTCTGCCACAAAATGGCTTTGAATAAACCTCTACAACCTCATAGCAGCATTCAGTAGCCATGTATGCAAAACAAGGTCAGACACCCTCCTACATCCCTTCATAGCTTACTGATCTAATATAGGTGTTTACATCAATGTTGCAGAATTTATAATGCGCAATTTACAAAACACCGTAGAATACCAGTCTCTGCCCCTATATTTTACCTGCTTGTGGGGCTAGAATTGCTGCTGATATTTGAGAAAATACGGGTTTTAGGAGGTGTCCTGTAGGGGGCATATAGTTCTGCATCACGATTGGTTGTGGGGCTCCCTGGAGGCTTGAACACTGGCAGGCTCCTGATTTGGGGCCTACGGCTAGAAAAGAGAGAACATAAAATAGTCCTTTATTCAGGTTCACCAAATTACTCCCCATGCATTCATTAACATGCTAGAATTTCTGTAGCTGGTCAGATGCACAATCAAAGTCAAAATCTGTACAATTCTGCTCAAGAATGTTACAGCAATGTCATGTTTTTCTGCCTCGTTCTGCATAGTAAATTGGGATGATATCTGGAAGAAAGGTTTATTCCATAAACCTTGCAGCTTTGATCTTGGTGATGGCCAAAATGACTTGGAATCAGATTGTACACAAACACTGGAGAAAAATCATTTCTGCAATGATTTATATACCTGGTAGACTGCTGATAGCAATTCACTTCAGGAGCAAACAGCAGAATACAGGAACTAAAAACAAGAATTAAGGCTCAGGAGACGAGATGAAGATCAGAGAAGAGCTGAAACTACTGTAGGATGCTTCACCTGCGTGAGGGGCAACTCTTCTTGCCTGTGGAGTTGTTAGCTGAAGTCTCACAGATCTTGAAGCTTCCAGCGCTACTGGAGGAGCTGAAGTCTGCCTCACTACCTGCAATGCATAAAATGGAGGTACTGTACATTTTTCAGTAAGAGTAACTACACAGATATCACCTCCACTTGTTTATTGCTATGCAACTTTAGACCAACAAGTGCATTCAAACACACCCAAGCAAAGCATGTCAGCCTTTACTTAACACCCGCCAGTCTCCACACAGTAGATGAAGCCAGTCTGAAGACAGCAGCCATTTACCAAAACTGCTGAATCTTGCAAGTCCAAACCTTCCTTACAAATGTGCTGTGTCTGCTCTAGACCAAATGAACACAATGACATGCCTCTTAAAGATCTCTATTAAGTTCATTAAGCATATATGTGCATACCTGAGAAGCATCTCTTGCCTTTAGACAAAACCATGATAACGTGCAGCTTTGAACTTGTGACCAAAAAAAAAAACCCAAACTACTAAACCTAGCAGTTCCTCACTGTGGTGAAAAAGTTTGACTGTTGGTCAACTCATTCAGCCAATGAGAGAAGTTAACTACTTCTAATTACACTGATTGGCCAGCTGTGCTCCAACTGGTCCACCAATCACCAGCCTCTTGGCAAAAAAAGTAACACCTGCCTTTCCGAGGCTAATGCACTTGCAGATTTTATCCTGCAAACCAAGCATTCATACTTTACCCAACAGTGGTGACATTGTTCATAGTAGTGGGAATTTAGCTCTTTAAATCAGTAGTCAGTTATTCAAGTCCCTGCTCAATACTAATACTATACACAGGTGTTTTAGTTAAAAGCATGTTTTCCTCAGATCAAAGCTGCTTTCGTATCTTCAGCATTAAGATAGAGCTGACCAGCAAAATTGTGGAATGTTTATCAAGTTGGTTTGTAATTTTATCTTAGTAACTGCAAAAAAGAACAGGCATCATTAAGTCTTTCAAAAAGTACTAAAATGCTATTATCCTCTCACCTCTGTGCAGTACAGAGGTCCGTTTCTGCTCCCTCTTGTGCTTCTGTGTGGGGGCTCTCCGCTCAGCCATCACGTTAACTCGGACCCTCTTGACCACAGCCTTCCGCTCCCCCAGTGGGGGAGACGCCAGAGGACTGCGATCTGAGCCAGACTGGGTCTTAATCGGAGATGCACACTGACTGCTTGGGCATCCAGTGTCATCTGGAAACAGCAGAGAACAGCTAAATCACAGTTACGTAATGACACTTAGTGCATGATACTTCTTCTGGCATGTTGACATGCAATGTGTTGTAATATTTACAATTTCCATAAAATAAAAAGCTGACTTTTCCTCAAAATGTTGAAATAGGAGTTTTGTGTAAATGCTGTAAATCTTCAAATCATACCATTTCACTCCCTACTTCATATGGAAACCAAGCTGCAAAAACAGCCTATTTTAAGTTTTTGAAAGAGGCATAATTCAGGCCAACCATTCTGTCTTAAATGCCAGAAACTGCCTATTCAATTTTAAGGGATAATGTGAGATTGGAAATGGATAATTTCTGATGCATAAAACTACAAAACAATTATTAGAAAACATTATTTTATACGTTTTATAAGAAAAAATAAATTTAATTCCTATAAATAAACTATGGTAGCCTAGTTTATTTATAGGAATTAAATTTATTTTTTCCAAGAAGACTAGGAACAGTGAATACTGCATCTTGAGGATCTAAACACTGTACCTGATGAGAAGCTGTTGGGACTGATGGTTCTCTTTGAGTTCTCTGTGCTGATGTCGCAGTCTTTGTTCTCCTTCTTGGACAATGGTGGCTCAGAAATGGGCGAACCTTTAGGGCGGAAAGGCTGGAGGACAAGGCGGGGAATGCGGCTGCGAGTGCTTCCCTTCCCTGGTGACTTCTTCATCTGTAATGGATGCTTAATCGATTACTGAGAACACAGTTTTTTTCCCCCTTTTTTGCAGCTATTTTGGCTCTCGGATAAGCTGTGGTTTCATATTATATTGACACTAATGACTTTAAGGCTAATGTATGAGCTAAAGTGCATCATTATAAACAACAAGATAATAAATGCCTCTTTTACTATGTATAAAAGACAAGCACCTCGTATTCCTGTGATGGCACCATTCTGCTTCTATCTTAGTAGATCTGTCAGAAACAAAAAAAGAAGCAGTTAGGAGGTACATTATCCTAAGAAGTGGTATATACTCCTCAAGCAAGGGCTTCATTGTAAACTGGTTGGATACCATACAGCTAACATTAGATCCCAACATGTAGGAAGATGTAGGATATGGACGCTTAAACCATTCAGGTCCAACAGCTTTGTTCAGTATGATAAGATAACCACTGCAGCACTACAGTCTCATTCCATCAATAGATGAGAATTAATATGAGTGCTACAAACCTCTCCTCATTAACCATGGTTTAATTTGGAGAATTTCCTTAAACTTGTGGTCAGGCAAGCTTAGATATGATTGAAATTGACATTAAGAGTCATTTATCCAAGGCTCTTTATGTCAGTGACTGTGAAAGCCTCACATTCAGAGTTTCAGCTCTTAGTTCATTCTGTCACTGTGTGTTCATAACTAGCTACCACTATTACTTCATTTACTCCATGAGTGATCTCTGTCAGTTGGGCCAATGGCATTATTCTGGTTGCACAGTCACGGTTGCAGTGTGGTACAATATGAATCAAAACTTCAGCAGTATGATGCACTCCTCAGTTGTATAGTGGTATTTCCATGTACAGTATGTCATTAAATGTATGTCATTAATGTATAGAATGTCAGACTCACTTAGCAATAAAGCATATAACTTTTCTGCTGAAATCAAAAATAAGACTTGATGATGACCTCACTGTAGCTTTAGGTAGCTGTAGGTTTCTCATGACCAACCGTTCATCATATCTTGAAAACAAATGGTTGATCTCATTTCTGAAATACTTGTCTAAGGACTCATTAAACAGTAAAGATGCTCTGTTCTGCAGCACATGTAATTTCTGTTTATTTTAAAAATCAGTGCTCAATAATTCAGCATCTGTAGGACACTCAAGAGAATCTGATGACATAACTTCCCCAACCCCAGTATCACGGTTATCTTGATTCTCAGCAGCTCTGGTTAAAAGGGCTGCTTATGTAAAAGGCAGATGTGCTCACTTCATGGTGAATGATGTAACCGGTCCTGTAAGATCAAGTTTATCGGATCACTGGGTCTTACATCCTATCCTTTTTGAAGCATATGAGCATTACGGAGCGTATGGAAAAAGCGCATTGCCCACATTTCTCCCTCACAAACACAGAAGAGCTGGGGTTGGTCTTTGATGGGAAAATATGTTTTTTGATACATTTGTGGAGGTCTTCACCTCATCCAATCATTGAAAACACACTGATGTACATCGCTCTAGATACGAGCGTCTGCTAAATGCCATAAACGTAAACGTAAACGTAATTTGACGGTATTCTTTAGGATTAGTTTCTTTAAGTCCATCTTTTAAAATAGTTATTCAGCAAGTTTTTCAATAGCCTCGCTTTACCACACAAAATCTCTGATTACAGCGCTACTATTATGATATGCAGTGTTCATATATTTTATC
Organism: Phenacogrammus interruptus; assembly: GCA_037974425.1. NCBI lineage: Eukaryota > Metazoa > Chordata > Actinopteri > Characiformes > Alestidae > Phenacogrammus > Phenacogrammus interruptus. The sequence goes on from JBBPCW010000006.1 coordinate 14,603,657, forward strand.
CACTGGCTCTACTATAAGCGATTGCGTGTCTCTCCGTCCTGAGATGTCAACTGTCATACCCTGGCTGCTACTATGAACTTGGGGACATTGAGCACTTTCATTTGGCAAGTTGTAAGCTGGAGTGATGATGGAGTAAAGATACACTATATGGACTATACACTATATGGGGTGGGCGATATGGCAAAAATATCATATCACAATTTTTAACAGTTAAGTCACAATTTCGATTTTATCATAATATTTGCATTCATTTGTAACTATAGATGTTTTACTATTGTGCAAGTTACTGAATAGTACAACCAAGCTATTGTTGGTTGAGCACTGTTTCTATAAGGCATGCATTAAGCGAATAGTGCGATTAGGAAGAGCATAGAACGATATGATATCATCATATCGCCTGTCCCTAATTGGGAAACACTTATTTTTCAGGGTTTGGGCAAGGCCCCTTGCTTACAGTAAAAGGTAATCTTAATGCTTTCAATTTTGTAGACACAGTTTGGGGTAAAACCTTTTCTATTGCAGCATGATTTGGGATGAATGTCATTGTTGGTGTAATGGTCAAGTGTCCCAATATTTTTGTCCATATAGTTTGTAGACTTTCATAACCTTAACCAAATGCTCTTTAATAGTTCTTTGCTTGGTCATATGACTTACGTAAAATTACGTAGACCCTCTTATCCAGAGACATTTTAATCATGCAACAGATGTAAATCAATGTAGCAGCCACTCTTCTACACCCACCAAGCTACACCGATCTACACCTAAGCTGAGGAACGTTCACATGACATGGAGTTTCTTTCAACTTTAAAACTGTTCACACACATCTCATTTATTAAAAAAATATTTAAAAACATCCATTTAAAAAGTTCTTTGTTGACCTAAGATAAGATAAGAAAATCCTTTATTTGGCCCAACGGTGGGAAATTTGTATTGTTACAGCAACAAAGCAAAAAGAAGCAGAATAACCTATAGAAAAAATACAAGTGATATAAGTATAGTATAATACAAATGTACCATACAAAAGTTTATGTAAATCTAAATACAGAAGTTTGTATGCTGCTTTCATTTTGTTTTGTTTTCAGTATGCAGTATACTTTAATTTTCCGATTAGCATTGCATGCATGCTACAGAAACTACTCCCTCTGTGGTGTCTTTTGATTCCAACCAAATCTTTTTTTTTTCAATGAAAAAATACATCTCTTCCAGGGAACTTCAAAACTGTCAGTGGTGGGTGCAGTTTATTTCACTTTGTGTTATCTACTCTGCTGAAGCACTGAGCTCAGTGTCTTAGCAACAGATTTGGAAATGAAGGGAGAAACAGACTTTGTTTTGCAGAGAATGAAAATCCTAGACAGGCAGTGCATACCAACACAGCCAGTTCTGTTTAGACCTATAGATGTTATCCCGCCAAGAGACTTAAAAAAGCACTACATCTCAGTCAAATAAATGAATGCTAATCATGTCTTACAACAGCTTGACAATGCAACAGTGTCCGGATGTATTTTCTTTTATATATTAGTGTTCACTTTTGATAGCTTTGTTCTGCCACTGGCCATGGTACAGCATGCATGCCCTGTGGCTGGAATCAGCCATGCAAGTAAGATGTCACATTTTCTCTGACTCACACCTTCTTATGTAACACATTTAAGCTAGCAGAAAACTTTTCATTTGAAAGAGAAAATAATAATCAGGGCTGTAGCTTTATCTAGACTCTATAAGGCTACCTAATTACAAAGAGAGTCAGGCATACAATAAACAAACACAAGACAAACAAAACAAAAACAAATATATTTCACAACCCTAATAATAATGATACTGAGAATCGACATCTTGACTTTTCATCTAGTGCAGAATTTATAAATTGTTAATAATTTTAAAGGTGTGTTTTACATTTGAACTATAATGTATCATAAGTATATTGGGTTATCTATGCTAGATCCTTGTTGGGTTATCTGTGTTAACTGCGTCACTTACAAGTGTAAAATTAAGACCCTTACAAAGCTATATATATGTATATGCCAAAAAAATCCCATCACAAAGAGGTGCGCATCTCAGTCAAAACACCCCAGTGAGCACCCAGCATGAGTTCTGCTCTCACATGATACAGAACACTATGTACAGTGTGTGTTTGTGTGTGTGTGTGTGTGTGTGTGTGTGTGTGTGTGTGTGCGTGCACGCGCGGGTGCCGTCCAGTTCCGCTGGTGCTGAACCTCAATAACTGCGTATCATCCTGCCCCACCTCACGCTGTTTACCACAGACGGAGCAGCGTGTGCGATAAAGGAAATATTTGAGAAATATAAGGTGATATTTATCATGCGTCATATTTTATGGCTGCAGTATGCACCCTCAAAAACTTCAAAAGCACATTAAGTTTCAGTCAGAAAAGCCTTGGCGTCTTACACACTCATAAACAGAGCCTTGGTGGTGTGACGCAGTGAGTAAACCCACCTGCCTGAGCTGGGAGAGATGGAGGGGTGTATGTTGTGAAGATGTGCAGCTTCTCCTCGGTCAGTTTCAAGACAGCCTCCAGCTCAGTTCGTCTGTTCTTTACAGCCAGGGTCCAGGAGAGGGGCTCTCTCGTCAGACTGCAGGGCGGCAGTGCTCTGGCTCTACTGAGGGATGAACAGAGCTGATGGATCAAGTGTGTTATGTAAGGCAGCGAGGATTAACTCTTCCTGTGCCAACAGGCGTGTTTACACCTCTCTCTCTCTCTCTCTCTCTCTCTCTCTCTCTCTCTCTCTCTCTGATTTGTGTTTATACTTGCTCTCTCTCTCTCTCTCGCGGATTTTTTTGTACATTTTCTCTCTCTCTCTCTCTCTCTCTCTCTCTCTCTCTCTCTCTCTCTCTCTCTCCTCACACTTCTTCTGTGTCCAGACTATTTTTTTCTTCTCTCAACCTGATTTTCTCCTCATTCTTCCGTTCCTCCTGTCTCCAGAGACAGATTGAAGTCGGCCCAGAGATTTCGGTCAGGTTTCTAAACGACCATTTCCATTTCAGTGCAATCACCCCTCAAACTTGAAATTCAGTCGGTGTCTCTTTTTTTTGTGCCGAAGTGATTTATTGTGTTTGGTAGTCTAGTGTGGGATCCCCCGTCCTGCAGTACAGCTTCTCTTGATTAAACGGATTTAACTTTTCTTTCTCACCACACCCAGTGCTCTTCACTCTCTTATCTTTCCCTTTGTTTTAACTCCCTGGGACCCCAGCTGTGTTTCATGCTGTGCGTTTTGGTTGGCATGTGCTCAGCATCGTTGAAGAAGCGTCAAACTTTCATCGTGTTCTGCTTTGATATTAGCAGTTGTCTCGAGTGATCTACTCACAAATGGATAGCCAGGATTTGTATGCGTCACTAGTGACAACACATTACATTCTCCTGACCTTGAAAGGGACTAATTTGATGTACCATGTACTACAGTACCGCTGACATCGGCTACATTAGTCTCTTGATGCATTTGAATATTCATATTGTCGTTACAGTCATACTATGCTAATTAAACAAATGGGAGAAGAAAGCAATTAAGAAGCCTTTCCTGGTGTGTTGATGGATCTTGCCCTGGTTACTGGTGACTGACAGGTGATAGATCCCATCAGAACACCTGACTCCTCCCCACATCCCCACAACAGCTCCTAATGCTGAAACCTAATCACTTGACCCTAATTTATTAACAGAGTTACCTCAGAACAAACATTTTTATTTCTTGAAATTAGATTTTACCAATAGTTAGTAACTTTAACAAAGCCTTGGAAAACCACTCCCGCCATCATATCTTCCACTCAAGGCAGCCAGAGTCAGCGCTAGTCAACCGCAGCCTACTCATTCTCCTCCAGTCTCTCTTTCTTTCATTTGCCCACCCACTCTTTCACTATAACACGCATCACGCCCACTTACCCGCGCACATACAATACGCAGGCACAGCTAAGACACCTGTTTCACTATTTGGGGTTGTGGCAGTGGAGGCCTTTCTTGCTATTCTTTACAAATAGTTGTAATTCTGCACTGTCTAAGTGAGCTTCCTTTGTCTGAAATGCAGTACCAGACTCATCAGCATGTCCCTCACTAACTTTAACTTTCGCTTTGGACATACAAATTTGCACCTTTTTGCACTTTTCAACCCTTAAAACTAGTAAAATGTGATTTCAACAAATAAAAAATGGTCTAAAATACTAAACAGTCACTGTTTGCTGCTCTTTCGCTCGCCGCACCACCGCTGGGCCGCTCTCTGGACCCCCTCCCTCTGCAGGCTATCACCATCCACTTGTTGCCGGAGACTATCCTGAAAATTCTCCCAGGTTTATTTTTGTTGTTTATGAGGGTATGTATTTGTGCCGCTCGTGTTCTAAGAGTTAATATCATGCCATCAGAAAGTATTGTCTATCAAAACCAACTGACATAACCTGTCATGGCAACTCCTGATAGCATCTGACGTCTGTCATGGCAAGCTTATGTCCCGTCATGTCAATGTATTTTTACAGCAAATATTCATAGCAATGCAACACACAGTGTCCTAGAAAGCAAGATATGAGCACTTGATGTTAATTAGTGCCCTAAACCTTCTGTTACTTATTTGAATAGCCTCATACAATAGAGTCAAACTTCAGGATCCCTCTTTATATTAATTGTGTCTAATAACTGTGTAATTACAAGTAAATAATGTAGCTACTGGTCATGTCTTTACTGTGACAGGTGGCTGCAGTTACAATGTTTATTTTATTACACATGTATTAAGTTCAGTATGTGTATGCCATTGCACACATTTATCCCCTGTAACTGCATGTAATTGTATGAGTAAAAGTGTGTGTATTTACAGAAGCTGCACTAATGTAATCCATCTGGAACACTGAATACATGACTAGTGTTTACCGTTATTGCATGCCTTATTTACATATAATTACAGTTATTTCACACTTAATCTAAAACTGGTCCTATTTCAGCAGCCAGAAAATGCTGATAGGCTGCTTTTGAATGAAATAAAACCTCCCAACTTCAGCCTTTCCTTGATAACATTCCTTTCTGGATGCATTTATAGCTTATTTTACCTGTATTTACCGTCAGGGCAGCAGTGGCAGTAATGACGTCTTTGTTTAGTGCTGTGCGTTTGCTGTGTTTAGTTTTTTCCGTTGTGTCACTCACTCACGCCCACACATCCATATGTACAAAAAACCAACACCTGACACGAATCAGGGCTGTAATCTGGTCTGAAGCAGGAGCCGAGTGTTCAGCAGATGTGCTGAGGACGAGAGAGAAACAGATTTCATGAGGAAGGAAAGAGAGAGAGAGCAAGGAAAGAGAGTAAGACGAGAGGAATCGTTGGAGGGGAAATATTTCTGAGGTTCAATCTTTTTTCTTCTGTGTGCCTTCAAGCCTGAACGTGATTCAGCAGACCAGTCCACCTTCTTTCATTGATCCACGGTCCACTTCCCATCATAGGCACTTTCGGTGGACGGGGTCAGTATGGGTACTCTGACCGGTCTGCACCCGCATATGCAGCAGGGGGCACTGCACCTTGTGTTCTGAGACCTATCTATTAGAACTAGGATGAACATTTTCAGCAATTTGTGCTACAGTAGCTCTCCTGTGGGATCAGACAGGCTAGTCTCTGCTCCTGACACTTTAATGATTTTTCAGTTTTGCTTCTCTGGAGCACTTTTGGTCAGTACTGAGCAGTGCATGCTGGGGACCTCCATTTTGGAGATGCTCTGACCCAGTTGTCACAGTATGGTTCTTGACAAATCGACCCAGATCCTTATATTCCCATCTTTCCTGCTTCCAACATCAACCTTAAGAACTGACTGTTCACTGCCTAATATATGCCTCCCCTGTACAGGGAGCCACTGTAACCAGATCATCACTGTTATTCACTGTCAGTGGTTTTAACGTTGTGTCTAGTTGGTGTATATTCAGTCTAATGCAGGTTAGCTCTTAACAATAATGACAGCTTCAGCTCAGACTGCTTTCAAAACGAAAACAAAAGATCCAAGATTCAAGATTCTTTATGTCACATACATAGTTATACAAGTACAAGTAAAATGAGCACCTTGCATCGACCCATTAGTAACAAAGTTATTAAACGTTTTAAAACTTGGAAAGGCTAAACTAAAATAATAACATACAGAAAACAGAATATTCCAACTAAACAAATATCACAAACATTACAAGGCAGCTGGTAGCCTAGTGGGTAGGGCATTCGCTCTGCAACCAGAAAGTCCGGGTTCGATTCCCAAGACGGCTAGGCACCACTGAGGTACCCTGAGCAAGGTACCGTCCCACACAC
>JBBPCW010000006.1:14735477-14749652 GCA_037974425.1 Phenacogrammus interruptus
GACTACTGGAATCCAGCTATAAACATACTGACTTACATGATCATTTGTGTCAGACACATGTTTCAGCATTTAGACTAATCAAATAGTCAACAAAAATAATCTTGCAAATGATTCATTCAAGTAATGTGAAACTGCTAATCAAAACATTTCTTCGAAAGAACAGCCGGAGTTCATTCAAGAGTTCATTCTTTCTCTTACTGCACATATTTATTTGTTGAGTAAATACAAAGGCTGTAAAAGTTCACCTTGGAAATATCAAACACAAAAGGCATCACCAGGTTATTTTATCTTCAAGCACTTATGCCATTCATGTGCTCACTTGTGTTTTTCCTTCACTGAAAGGGCAGCATTGAACCACATTACTCTTGGCCATTTTCATAGCATGTCGTCAACATGCAGCTGTTCTAATCTAATCACAAATAGTGGATTCATTCTGAAATAATACTGTAATATTCCTAATCGTTAAGACAAATAATTTAAAGGACAAGGATACTGTAAAAAAGAAGGGATGGCTGACTATTACATATTCATTATTTTATGTATTTTATTATAATTTATATGAAAGTAATATATGGTGAATCATGACTAAGGGTCGGTTTCCTGAACAGGGTTTAAGCCTAGTCCTGGATTAAGTAGTTCTGTGAATGTAGATTTTCCATTGAAAAGGAAAGGGTAGTCCAAGACTAGGCTTAATCCCTGTCTGGGAAACCGACCCTATGAGATTCACTATATATTATCCCAACTAGATTCTAAATTACTTGTTAACACTAAGCTAACGATATTGCATATGTCATTTTTTGACTATTCCTGATTAAACATGGGTATCTATAGCTTTTAACAGACATGTATTTTAAAGTATATATGTCTATGGTGATTTTCTTTCAGTAAACAGTCCTAAAATAGAGCTGCCTCTAGTTAATGATAGATCTGGAAATACAGTAAACCTAGAGGGATGTTTGGTTGGTTCCACCCACTGGAAAATAACATGTGATTGGTTGATTGCCCTGTCACTTATGTTAGTGGTTAATCTGATACTGTACAGATTTCAAACCAGCTCATGATGGACTAACCAGTGGGTCATTTTAAAAATTTAATTCTATTGTTTACCAGTCAAACTCAATAATGAAGGAATATTACTACAAGTGGGTGTGGCATAAATCCAAACACAATAACACATTTCTAGATGTTTATTTTTTAGTGACCATGACTTTAAAATAAATCAAATATTTACTTAAGGTTGCTGTTAGGAAGGTGATAAAACATAAAATGATTCATTCTCAACCTCACAAAATAAACATGTTCAAGTCACACGGTAAACATGCTTTTCCCACTGTCAAGTAGTTTCATCTTGCAGACCACTGTAACTTCTGAAACTACTAATATTACTTCTGATACTCATTTTGCCAGTTAACATTGATGGTATTGATAAGGTTACTAGTGAATATACAATATCTCCTCTTTCAGTGCAAAACGTTTCCAGCCCATTTTTTCTCACATAGATGAGGTAAAAGTTTGTGCTGACTAGTATTATAGTCTCAGTAGTACATACAGCAAAATTCAGGTACTTTACAAGCTCTAATCTGACTCAAAAGCTGTACATAACATACAGTAATCATATGATATTTTAATATACCGCACATAGCTGTGGTGCTGTTTTGGTAGTTCCTGGTTGAAGCTTCTACTCAGTTTGAATGTGTCTCTGTCATTGGAGTCAAATTACAGAATAAATCATTAACGTGGTGTTTTCTCACATTTGTTTCATATTCTCTAGATGATACAGATGGAGGAGAGGTGAGGACGCAGTTGGATGCCAGCACCTGGGGCTTCATCACCTGAGCCCCCTTCTCTGAGCTTTCAGACATGTTTGCTCCAGGGAAAAGTAAAGAGTTCTTGCAAGACTAAAAATTGTCAGTTTTGTATGCCTGTAAATTAAAAAATTGAAAACATTTTCAATTAACACAGATTTGCATCTCTGAAAAAATCTTAGTAAACATTTCTTCAACTAATACCAAAGCATAAAACATCTTATTATAATTTTTTCTCTTCACACCATGGACAGACAAGGACTGTGCCATATTAAAGTACCTGTTTGTGTGTGTGTACTTGAAAGGGAGACAGAGGACGACAGAGAGAAGAAGTGAAGTGGCTCTAATGTATCTCATTACTTCTGATTTGATCTGGTTGTGAGATTTAATAATTTAAATATGTTCCAAAATTACAAAAAATCCATGTCACTCATTATAAAATTTTAAGACCTCAGCATGCTTGTTCCACAATTTAGACCGGTGAATGACTGTGTAAATGACATTTTACCAATATGTATTTTCTGTATATAAAATTTTGATTGTTTATTATATTGTATTGTTCGTTGTTCATTTATACACACATATATACATATGTATATTTATACACATATTTATATTTATAAATAGCATAAACATATATGTACTAAAATACTTATATACATTTGTTAACATGTATCTTATATTTATACTAGTGGTGGGCCGTTGTCGGTGTTAAAGTGCTGCGATAATGTGAGAGTCTTATCTGGCGATAAAAAAAATATCGCCGTTAATCTAGAGAGAGAGACCCGCGCTCCGGAAAAGTCACAAACAAAAGAGAGACACAGAGAGAGACGCGCGCTCCGGAAAAGTCGCGAACGAGAGACAGAGAGATTAGCCCTCAGGAAAAGTCACGAACGAGAGAGAGTAAGAGAGCGTGAGAGAGAGACTGAGAGAGAGAGTAAGTAAGAGCGAGAGAGATTTAAAGTCCCGACAGTACCGGGAGCCAGAAGTACTAAAATGAGTAAAAAAAAACAACATATTGCCAAGAAAAAAGCAAAAAAAGAGCAGAGAATATTTGCAGGTTCCGCTTTGTTTTTAATATTTCCGTGTAAAACTATCAGTTTCGTTCTTTAAAAAAACGCATGTGACTGGATCCGCGAGTCCCGATCAGCGTAAAACTGGGGGTTTACTGTATAATTTTAAAATAGTAGAATAATGACTGTATATTTAGGGTGGCTAGGGATCTTTTTTTCGGCGGGGGGTGGGGGGGGGGGCGGGCTTCAGACCTTCAGCAGAATTCAAATGAGCCATATTAATCTAGATTAATTCCAAGATTACAATGAGATTAATCTAGATTTAAAAAAATAATCTATGCCCACCCCTAATTTATACATATAAATCCATATTACGTATTCATATTGTAGATTGTATATTACTGTATATTATATTTGTTCAGTGTATTATTCATTGTGTCTTTTAATATTGTTGTTTTTTATATTGTTGTGCTTGAGAGACACCATCTACTGGAATCAAATTCCTTGTATGTGTTCGCTCACATACTTGGCCAATAAACGCGATTCTGATTCTGATTCTGATTCTGATGAGAATGAGCAAATGCCAATCAAATAGTGTTTCACTTGGGAACTTTTGGAAAAGTTCCTAGATTAATTCCTTGTTCCTTGTTTAATTTACACATAAAACGTTTAGATTTATTCCAGTGTTAGAAAGTAGAAAGAGCAGTTGTATAAAAGTAAGTTCTGAGTATGAGAACAAATTTGCACAGATATAATTGTTAGTTGATTGGAGATTTAATGCCAGGCTGTAGCTGGGATGCAAGCATTCATTATCTTGGATCAAAAAAAGTTAGTTTTTGGCCCCTAAACAAGCAGAAATATAAATCTGCTGCAAACATGCATGCACAGTTGCACAATAGCTACTTATGACCATTATCTTATTAAACACATAAACCCTCAGACTCTGGAAAACGATCAAGGTCTGTGTTATGTTGCCGCAATAATATGATTTCACTATTAATTTGCTTAAGCTCTGGCCTAAATAACAATAGTTGTTGCACACCAGTGGAGGGACAGGACGGCTTATGGGATTTAGAGGACTCATCCTGACATCGGCTTGGTCAGGTGAGGTCTTTTCTAGCGTATCATTTTTCTTCCAGTCCAGTGCTTCTCCTGCAGCGGGTGATCCCCAGTGCGCAAGGGGCCTTTCAGACTCTGCGTGATGGACAGAAGGGGACGGTTACCTGGCAACCATTTGGAGATCTATGAATGCCTCTGAGGCTTTTGAGTTCATTGTGTTGAAAGTGAGAAAAGATAGAGTTTAACCATTAATCTGTGTATCTGCTCAGACCGTACACACCTGTTAAATCTCCCATCCTATGTAATGTGCATGGTGCATGCTATGGCTCACCCTGTGTCAATGCAATGTCCCAGGCTTAAAGATTAGCCATACTGAGTACTGTACATACAGCAAAGCTCTTATCAGCCCACTGATAATTGTCCTTCAAGAATGTTTTTTTCTCCATTTCTTTCAAAATACACATGAATGACTCAGAGCTAACTGATTCATCTCTGTGTGCTCATTTTGTCTGCCCTGATGTTTTTCTTGTACTTCCTAGTTTTCATAAAGAATGACATCTGAACACTTCCCAGGCCCTTTCACAGTAAGACATGATGAATATGTTTGGGTTCATTTCCAACATTGCGCTTTTGTCGTCATGATTATCGTCCACCTATAATTTACAAATAATTTCCTCCACACATTTAGCTGTATACAAAAAGAGAGTGAGAGAGAGATACGCCTTAGCCTTATTCAAAGCAGTGACATCCTAAATGGGTGAAATGAAAATACGGTTATAAAGCTCATATGTCGTGACTGGCTACATGGATAAAGGTCAGTGGGCATCCATATGCCACTTTTCACATTAACACAACAGAATCTTTGCTCCTTCCAAATGTGTAAACAGGACCCGAGTATTATGTAGAAAACAGGCCAGACCCACATCCATTGCCAGATGTTTTTTCTTTTTCTAATGAACCTGAGTCACTCAAATGATAATACTGCATGAGTCATTCAAGGATAGCTTTTCTCTTGGCTTTCTCACATGATTACATGGTCTGTCATGCTATGTTTCCCTGTCTCACTGTGGTAATTGTAGACAGAAAGAAAAACAGACTCTCATTTTCTGCGTTTAGACACGCTCTTCGTAAATGTTTGGCCTGTTGGTCTGATAACACAGACAAAGGTCCATCATCCCAGCTATTTTCCATCAAGAAGAGCATCACCACAAAGACCTTCAGTATGTCCTACACACTCATCACAGTGTTAACATTAACATTTCAAAGTTTCCATAAATTTGGGTTTTAGAGATGAACTAATTTAATGAGAGCTGTAGAGAGCTGTTTGCCTCCTTTATTAAATGCGGATGATGTTAATAAGACTATCTTCATTCAGGAAAAAAAATTGGGGAAATATAGTCAAAATCATTAGACAAACAATAGTAATTAAGAAGCTATTTTGAACAAATGTATGCAGAAATTAATCTTCCATATGTTTGCAGGAGTGTAATACTGAACAAAACCTTAACATTATAATGATGAATTGGAAAAATGCTTTTCGAACAAACGTCTACTTAAAAATAATGGGCACCTTATTTGCATGTGGAATATTGCTGCCAGGGGGTGTATATGATCGCAGAGATTAAACCTCATTTACCTCACACATTCTTTTGGATGTATTAATATAACAAAAACAAGTAAATTAATGGTTGTGTTGATTTGTTGTCAGCTTTTTTAGTGTACCTGTAACATCAGGCCAGGGATTATTCTCTAAGGCTAATTCTGGGTCATTTACAGGTCTGTTTATAATCAGCACTGCACTGTCCATGACAAACAAATTAATAAACCGAAATGAAGATAGTCCTGGTTGTCTGTCCATATCAGACTCTCGCACAGTTAACAGAAATTCGCACAGCTAGGCAGAAAACTGATGTAGGATTTGTCGTAATCTTTTTTTCTGATTTAAATACAAACCAAAAATAGTCCCTGTTTACAAACCATTGTAAACCACCGTTTCCCATTTCCTTTTATATAGTTTTTGAGCACACTCTATTCACATTATGTTTTCTTTTAGATATCTGAGGCCATATCAAGCAGTCCTGACTGGACAAGTAAGCAAGTAATTCGTATTTCACCTCCAAAGCTGACACGGCTAGAAATTCTGGCCATGGGTGTTAAATGATTAATGATATTTAAAATTAATGAAATGCGTCAGACTGTCCCACGAAAATGTTGCACCACATCTAGCCACTTCTACAAATGCTCCAAATCTTACTACATCAACTAAACACAATCGTGCAGTGGTATTCAAAAAGTTTGAAAATGTCCTGTGAAATTGCACGTTTTGTTGATTTTCTGAGGTAAAATGCCCAACAAGAAACCTTAATGCATGCTGAATTCAATGTATTGGAAAACATTAAATACATGTAGTTCTATAAGCTTCATACTTACAATATGATGCATATCGTTTTTTTTCTTAATATGCTAATTAATCCATTATTATTTATTTTGACAGCATCACTCAGAGATTTTAAAAAATGTATCTGTAGCAAAATACATAATATACATGGTGCATTTCTTTGACAGCAGGAGGAACATCTTTGGCACAATATAGAACCAGTTTTTCTAAACGTTCTTCAGAAACTATATACATAACGTTCTCCATTGTTCTCCATTGTGAAAAGAGCCATGCATTTATGTGTGTGAAGGATTCCAGTTGTTTGTGAGTTCTAAATATTATTTGAACAATAGAAGAACCACTTAAAGAGAACATCTTTTTTCATTTATTATGTGCAGTTTCTATTTTGTTTCTATTATTTTTGTTCATTAACCTGGCTTTTGAAGATTCACTCTTCTTAAAATTTCCTTGACATAAGTTAAACAGACGGTGTCTGCTTTGTTCTTATGTTTCTCCTTTCCCTGTCACAATGTAATTACATTTTGTTCTGAAAAGGCTCAAAAATTGGGAATAAAGTAAATGATAATTGGAGGAAAAAAGGAGGCATTAGGTTTACTGTCAGCCTAATTTTGTTCGTGTGTGTCTGTTTGTGTGTCTGTGTGTGTGCAGTGTACACGTCTAATTTGAAGCACAGTGCTTTGTGTGAGTTGAGGGAAGACACACAGGAGGCTATGTTCTGGTATGTAGACAGACTCATTGTGCCTGAGGATAAAGATAGGAGGAAATTAGAAGGGATGAGTGAAGAGGATTTGATTGGTAGGAGAGCTTACCATTGTTTCACAACTTGGTGCTCATTTTCTTCATTACATCACCAACTTTAAATCCTTCCCATTAAGAGTTTAACTCTCATTTACAGTATTATATCACACCTTTCTGTGGCAATACACAGGTTTACACAGTTGCTGGTAACATGTGCTTGTGAATTGTCTTAATTAACTTTCTTAACTCGAGGTTTCCGTGGGGGCCCATGTTACAAAAATCAGGCAGCCAGGGTCTGTTTCAGATAGAATCAGTCTCATCTCCTAAACCTGGAGTCAGTTCGGCACTTGCTGCAGCTAATTGGGTTTCTAGCCCTTAATGAAGGACCTTGGGGCCTATCCTTTTGATGTATAGTGAAACTAAGCAGTTCCTGAGAAATATGCTTCTTTATGTTTCTCATTGTGTTCAGTATTGCACACTTTCAGATCATGGGGTGCTACAATCAAGTGTACATCCTCAGCACTTCTGTTTAGTTAACATAATGGTACCATACTCTGTTACAGCTATACTTTCTGATGCTGTATTGATACTATACACCATCTTTGAACTCTAGACTATTTGAATTTGTTTTGCTTTCAAAGAAATAAAAAGTTATGCATCTTTCCTCTCAGAAAGAAACCGTACATCATAAAGGTACACATTTGAATTTTAAGGATCATGTTGTGTCTTAAGGGTATTTATATTTTTTGTATCTTAAGGCCAGGTTTCTCAATCACTCAATGCTTTTGATTGGGCCACAATTCTAAAATCAAGAATAGCCATTGGTCTGCAATTGGTTATTTAATATAATCTAATGCAGCTGAGTGGGCCTTGCTGACATGCTGTGATAGATAGGTGGGCTATAATGTTGAAAAGGTTGAGAACCATTGCCTTAAGTTATTATGGCATTCACAATGAAATAACCATCAATAAAAAACATAATACTACTCCTATCACTACTACTACTATTAATAGTACTAATAATAAGTTTTTGTATTGCTACACTGTTACACCTTACATTCCTTACCCTCATACTAACTGGCACATGTTCACACAATGTAAAGGGCAGCTGACAGTTTCATATTGTGAAAAATGTTTTTTAAAAATTGAGTTTTAATGTGACAGGAATGGCTGGTTAACATATTTAAGAAAAATGGAACATCAAAATGAACCAAGAAATTAACACTCATTAACCAGTCATTAACCAAGTATATTTAAAAGAGGCATTTGAAAAACTTAAAATATTTATTGCCTGATGTATGGATTCATTCCACTTGCATCTTATACAGGGGAAGATCTGTTGGAATATAACTGCATGTAAAGCTGCATGTGAAGATGAGAATGAAGCCAGGGGCAGAGTATTTGGGTTTACTGCCTCTAGGTTAAGTGTTGATGTAAGTGGGGCTAAATGGGTCATGTTGGTTTACATAAGCCCTCCCCATCCTGCTCCCAGGACCTTGGAGCTTATTTCTGCAGCTCAGTCCTTTCTGCCCTGCTCAACATCTCATTCTCACCCCAGCAGGCCTGGAGGCTAAAGTTGGATTTGTGTATACGTGTTTCTCTCTTGCCCCAGGGATACACATAAAATGTTAGTTGAGGTGTGTTCTGGTGCAAAGACCTTGTAGCTGGATGCATGCAGTGCTTCTAAATCTAGACTGACAATAGTCAGGAAAATAAGATGTTGGCTTAGATGTATAGTACTAAAAAGCACTTTAAATGGTACACTCACAGAAAATAGCACATTTTCTTTCACCAAGGAATAAACAATGTAAATGACTACATCAAAGCTACAGTAAAATCCCTAAGGTCCAAACCGCATGCCTTAATTGAGTTTTAATGGTACACTAGATTTAGAATATAAAAAATAAATGATGATAAAAGGCTGAGAGTCAGTGTGACCTTTTTAAACTTTTAAAATGTTCTTCACACTCGCATAACTCATTTACAAAAATTGTTCTTTTGAAAGGTCCTTTACTGAAGCGAAAGCTAATCTACTGTGACCGCTTTAAAAAACCTTGACATCTTTATTTTTTGAGTGTATATGAGTAACCAAAGAAGTGCTGTAGATACAAACACTTGTATGTGCTTTTATGCATACTTGTGGGTAATTAATGTATTTTTCAATTGATTTTGGTCTCGTTTCTGAGCTTTTCACAGTGGATGTTGACATGACATATGATTTCTGAGGAATGTGCGTAAATCTGTCCGCTTTTTTTTCTTTGGTCTTGGAGGTATAATGTCCTGTATGTGATTTCCTTCAAACATCCCTGATTCAACAAATCTATGATTGGACCACAGGACCAAAGCTGGAAAAAAAAGGTGGCTCTTATTTATCAACCCTGTTCCTAGAGTACAATTTAATTTTCTTTTGATGTTACAATTTGAGACTACTCTCATCGCTGGTTCTACATGTCCCAGTAGTTCCAAAATTCATGGCCATTGGTCTTTAAAAGGCAGACTAACTAAAAGTCCTTTAACTTCAACTCCTTTTTAACTGAAAAATTATACAGTGACAGACGTGACAAAATGACACTGCAGTATTAGAACCCTCTTTTGTGAATGAGATCAGTTTTAAGGTTCAAAGAACCATCACATAATAAAGAGGTTCTTTGGCAATTTAATGGTTCTTTAAAGAACCTGCACATTATGTGGATGTTCTTAAACATTTACAAATTTTCTACAAAAAGAATCCTTTCTGGCACCTCTTTTAAGACTGAGATCTATGTAAGCTTCCTGGGGGAGGATCACAAACAAATTAAAATGATAAGAATTAGTAGACCACTGCATACACAGAGCATCTTATCAGTTTATTTAAGACAAGGCACGACTTTACAAAAAAACTATATATATACATATATATATATATATATATACATAGAGAGAGAAAGAGAGAGAACATTACAATAGCAAGAGAGGTCACTTAAATACTAAAATTCACTCTTTGTGCTACAAGAGTGTTACCATACAATGTATTACAAATCTATTCCATACAGAAAGGAGTAATCCATTGGACTGTACACTTAGCGTCACAGGAGCAATTACCAGACTGCATGTTTTGTTTTTCATTCTTCACATTTTTGAACCAGTGTACATGAAGCTTGTAATGCTACATCAAAAGTCACAAACACACATCAGCTGGTTCTGTCAAACAGTTACACAAAACACAGTTTATTGAGAATGCACAAGAGATGTTTCACTGAGTTTTCACTAATCTGCACTTTAAATATTATATTTACAGCATAAAACATGTTTGACTGCGATACAAATATTTGTATTCCAGAGGAAATGAATATTATGGAGTGGTTATAAATTTCCCTTCCTTTATTGTACCCATTTTGGATGCAACAATTGGGCTCACAATCATACTGTACTGTACACCACCACTGTACTCTATGCTGTACATGGAGGTGTGTGGTTTTCCATTTAGATCAAAGATAGTCAGGAAACCCTTACACAAAAATAAAATAAATAATGGATTGATAGATAGCTCCACAGTGACTATGGCAAAGTGGTATAATGTGAACACCATCGCAGTCTAAGACTCTCAGGGATGAAGCTTGTATAGTGTTATACTGTAGAGTAGCTACATTAACTTACATGGGCTGGACTTTGAACACAATGTTGTAAATCACCTCAGTCTTCATTCTGCTGAGGAGTACCTCAGTGCATCAAAGACCATAAACACTGTTTTCTCATCGTGTAGAATGCAATATCATTCTCACTGTCCTACACTCTAAATGGTTGCTGCACATGCAGTTGGTATAGAACCATTATGTTTTTTGTGGGTTCTTCACACCCACACTTCTATAAAAATAAGCCATCCATTGCAAGGCTCTTTAGAAAGAAAAAACGAGGTTTCTTTTCATGGCAACTCTCCAAAGAGTAATTTCTGGCACCTTTATATTAAAGAGTGGAGTTTAGCCAGGCCACAGCTGTGAACCCATGGAGCAATGCACACTTTTACAAAGTGGCCAAAATAATTCACACCAGTCTCTGACCTCATGAAGCTAGGCATTAGCTACCATGCTTTTACACAGTGAGTGCTTCTTGAAGGAAAGCCTTTTGTTTCCAGGCATGAATTCCTCTGTAGCCCCAGGCAGTTCCTCCAACTCTGTAGTGAAGTGATCTGGGCTTTCTCCAGTAGAGGTCTCCTTGATCACACTGTATGTCAAAGCTACACTGTATGTGGGTGGCTTTTCTGAGTGCTGGGCGCCACAATGGCACAGCTTACGGAAAGCAGCGCGAAACTTTTGAGACATTGCGTTGTAGATGACAGGATTGATGGCGCTGTTCAGGTAGATGCAAAGGCGACAGAAGAGCACAAACCAGGTATCCTCATAGGTCTTCTTCAGAAATGAATTGACCACCACCAGTGTACGATAGGGCATCCAGAGCAATGCAAAGAGGATCACCACTACTGCCAGCATCTTCGTCACCTACACCACAAACGACAAAAGAACTGCTTCACGTGCACATTTTTAAAAATGATTATTATTGGTATTATTTTGATCTAAACTTGTTTGGCACTGGACTGATATATTACAGGAAGAGATTCACCATTCAGGAAAATGGTGATTTGAATTCAATTTCATTTTTTAAATACAATATTTAAAATGAACAATTTTCAGTGTGTGCATGACCTGGGCACTTAAGACACTTGGTTGAAAAGATACAGCATTCATTAGCAGCGTCAACTATCTACACTTACATAAAAATGACACAAAGGGGGTGCAGCAAGAGAACTGCGCGACTATGCGAGTCTTCATACTGAGGCTTCAGCTCGTACTAACAGAAGCTTAAAAAGAGAAATATGGATAATATTCTCGCGCGCTGGGACTGCGCGTAATTACGCGCGCTTTAGCTTCCCTGTTCGAACAACGAACTAATTCGCCTAACACGATCCAGCGCTTACTGTCTGGTACCATAAACATCTTCCTTCTATAGTGTCCAAATCTTGCTGAAGTTTTTCCCATCTTGTTGTCTGAAGCACTTTCTGTAACTGAAACGCGGTACATATAAACATACTAATAATCGTTATTATGATGATGATTATTGGTGCTTGCAGTAAAGAAATGAAGAACGGTTACCTGTCTTCTGGAGGTCGCTGTGGTGCTGAAGGAAGAGTTTTTGGCGCCGTGCTTGGAGCCCGAGCTCTTTCTGCACGCCTTGGCGCTCTCTTTGGGATCCGAGGGTAGCGGGTTGAGGAAGAGGATCCTGGCGATGAGGCTGTACAGGACAGTGGCCAGCAGCAGCGGCAGCGCGTAGAAGAGCGCGAAGTCGGTGAAGTAAATGGGCAGGTACTGCTCCCGGGACACCTTGTAGGCGCACAAGGTGATGTTGGCGTTGCCCGAAACCTTCTTCTCCAGGTCGGCCAGACAGAACCACATGACGCAGTAGAGGCCGGTGAAGGTCCAGACGACCGCAATGATCTTTTTGGCGCGCGACAGCGTGCACAGGGATTGCGCGCGGATCGGATGGCAAATGGCGATGTAGCGCTCCACCGTGAAGGCTGTGATGGAGCACGAGGACGCGTTGATGCCCAAGTACTGCAGGTAGGTGATGGACAGGCAGCCGCCGTAGCCGTATACCCACTCTCCGAACAGGCTCTCCGTGATGTTGGGCAGGCCGGCCGCGGTAAGCACGATCAGGTCCGCCACTGCGAGGCTCACCAGGTAGC
Organism: Phenacogrammus interruptus; assembly: GCA_037974425.1. Lineage (NCBI taxonomy): Eukaryota > Metazoa > Chordata > Actinopteri > Characiformes > Alestidae > Phenacogrammus > Phenacogrammus interruptus. The sequence continues at coordinate 14,748,207 of JBBPCW010000006.1, forward strand.
AGTTGGTGGGCGTGCGCATGTGTTTGGTGGTCAGCACCACCAGGATGACCATGGCGTTCCCCACGATGCCCAGGCCACACACCAGCAGCACCAGCAGCACGCTGATCGCCTTGTACTCCACCCCGTGCGCACTCCACGCGCCCTGGCTCGCGTTCGCTGCGAGCAGAGTGGCGTTCTCATCCACGCTATCCATGCTGCTCCTTAATGCGCTCAGCACCAGGAGCTTCTCACGCAAGAGATCATCCCTCCGTCCGCAAAGCTGCCAGCGCACTGTCTACCGCTTCAGATGAGCTGATATCAACACATGTGAGAATATTTTCCGCGCGAGAACGCTATTGCCCTGCTGAGCTTTGAGCTTTGAGTCCGAAGTGAAGAGGTGAAGGGAGAGAGGGCGAAGAGCCTCAGCGCGCGCAGAGTCAACACCCCACTCACCACGTGTCTGCCCGTGTCTCCTACTCAGATCCAATCACTCTCAGTATGTTTAATATCGGCCAGAGCGTCCAGATTTACTCTGGATTTCAGCTGTAATGGCATGACAGATGGTTAAAACTGAAATTAGCATCAGGCTGCTCATAAGGTAATACCAAAGCTCCACATGAGAATAAACATCTTTCTCTCCTTTTTCTCTTTCGTTATGAGGTAATTCATTCATTCATTCATATTGCTTTTAACGGAAGTTCTTACATTACTTAAAGGCTTCAGAACAACTGTACTGAGAGGTTTTAGCGCTGATAAAGCTTTCCCACTGACTTCTGACCTTTTTTTTTTTTACCGTTATGAGTGTATATTTATGTACACTGAACAAAGAAAGAAATAGAACTATACACTATGCTTTGCCATTTGGTTTCACAAAATGGCTTTAATTAGCTTTTTTAATTAACATTTACATAGTGAATTCAAATTAACAAGTTACTGAAGTAAATGAAAAAAATGCTTTTTTGGTTGTGTTCTGCATACATACAATTAACTTAATGTGATCCCGTTTGATTAATGGCAGTAAGCGAAGCCATTCAAGCTCAACTGACAATAGATTAGCATAATGCGGTTGTAGCAGCAGTGGTGCAATGAGGCTGGGCAGTTAACCAAAGAAGAGAAGAGAGAGGCACACAGTGGAAGGTGGGCCAGAGGGAATGACAGCACAGAGAGAAAGCAAGAAACGAAGTCATGCCTAACATGCAAATAGTTGATGCCCGGAGCCAGTGGAAAATTTATGTACTGACCAGACAACTAGTAAAGTTGACAGGTTGCTGTATTTCAGTGAAAAATCAACACGTCTGAGTAAGTTTCACTTACTTACATGCTTCTGTTGAGAAAGGTCAATGAGAGAGAAATAACAGTTTTTTTTCCCCTTTTTTTATGTTTGTGTATGTGTATGGGTGTGTGTGTGTGTGTGTGTGTGTGTGTGTGTGTGTGTGTGTGTGTGTGTGTGTGTGTGTGTGTGTGTGT
>JBBPCW010000006.1:14758057-14771347 GCA_037974425.1 Phenacogrammus interruptus
AATAATAATAATAATACATATAAGGGCACAAATGAACAGTTGGTCCTTGAGGCTGAGTGCATTTAACAACTAAACTGTGATGGCAAGACAACTGGGTCAGAGCATCTCCAGAAGGGGTGCATTCCTTCACAGCATCAGTATTCCCTGATGGCAGTGGTCTCTTTCAGCAGCACACTGTTCCCTGACACACTGCCAGTTGTTCAAGCATAAATTGATAAACATGACATGGTCCAAGTTCCACACATTTCAGTCTGATCAAGCATCTGTGGGATGTGCTGGACAAACTACTACAAAGGCCAAATAATCAACAGTTGAATTAACATTCCTATATTAACATCATTAGCATTATTTAGGGCTTGTGTCTTTATTTGCACTGCTGTAAAGGGAATCAATTTGCATGGAAGTCATGCAAGGTCAGATGTAGAATATACATCAGTCATTAGGAAAATTAAAAAGCTGAGCTGAACAATTTATTTATTTCCTGGAAATGCAAGTTGCCAAGCCTTGAGTAGTGTGTTGGCACGCTGACTTATGAAAAGCCTGACATGTCAGTATATACAGTTATAAAATTACCTAAAATAATTGCAAATTGGATGAGCAATACAACAAGGTGGTTCATGAATCATTCTTTAAGTCACCATGGAAAAACCATAAAATCACAGCTATGCCTTTGTCAGTTATTCAAATGTTCCGGTGCCCATAAACATATACAGCTTGTCTTACTTAAGTAATAAGGTGCGCTGAATAGAATGAGGACAAACACACTGTTGAAAGGTCTTTGGTATCCTAAGATATTGCTGTAGACACTTTTACATTGCTGGCTGTGTCATTGTGTGATGATATAAACCAATCAGCTGTAACATTAAAGCCAACTGTCTAATATTGCATAGGTCCACCTCATGCCACCACGACAGCTCTGACATGTTTAGATGTGTACTCCACAAAATCTCTAAAGCTTAGCTCTTATATCTGCCATTTGGGAATGTCATTGCCACGAGGAGGTGTATTTGGCCCACAACAGTGTTTAGGTAGGTGGTTCATGTCAACGTAACATCCACATGAATACTAGGACACAAGATTTCCCAGCAGAATGTTGCTCAGAGCATCACATTGCCTCTGCTGGCTTGCTTTCCTCCCATAATGCATCCTGGTGACATCAATTCAGCAGGTAAGCAATGCACACATATCCAACTAGTCGCATGATATAAACGAAAATGTGATTAATCAGATCAGATGCTCTTACCCTGTTACCAAGCCGTCACAATTTGGTGCTCATCAAAGTTGCTTGGATCCACACACTTGCCCATTTCTCCTGCTTCTAACTAAAATTAAAGGTAATCATTCTGTCAAACGTGAACACAGCACAGCACACATTGTGAACAGCACAAAAATCAGCCTCCGTATTTAACCCATTCTTCAAGTGAAGCAGGCAGGCAGGCAGGAACACAGCACCTGAGGAGCAAGGTACCTCAGAGGTGCTTTGCAGTCTTGGGAATTTAACCAACGACTTCCTGATCACAAGGCGAAAGGCTACGCTACCAGCTGCCCCAATAGATCAACTTGCCTGATTATTAGATGATTTATTTAATTCACATGAATACTCCATTAATTTGCATTATTGTGAACTCAAAAAAATACACATAATGAATAGTTTGACATTCTCAGTGTTCTCTTATTCTTATTGTGTTTATTACGGATGGTTTTTATATTAATACCTGAATATCAGAGACTGATTCAGGCCAAAGTTGTGAAAGCAGAAACTCAGGCATAATCTAGCTTTAAAGATGATCTTTACTAGGCTCTTTCACATTTTATTGATAGTTCCTACACTTTAACCTGGTTCTCCGCTGTAAGGCAGGTTCAGCACCTTGGACAGCTGCCCCTGTACCTGTTCAGTAATGAACTGCAGAGCACTTGTCTGTTTTTCTCCAGTGATAGCAACTGCTAAAGTGACTAACGGCACATTCAATCTCTGCACTTGAAGTTTTTGTAGTTAATGATCCAGAAATGTCAAATTATACATAGCCATAATTTCACAGCTATATTTTTCTGAGAGCCCTGTTCTATCTTAAGAGTTTTCAAAAACATACTTCATATTACAACTGTTTTAACAACTGTACCTGTCATACTTACATGTTAGTCTTTTAAAGGAATGGTTAACGAAGAAATCAAAATTACACAGCGTTCTCCTTAGCCTAAATGTACATTTATGGATTTGGCAGACATTCCCATCCAGATCGATTTTCAGTTTAGTCATATCACAGATTTAGGTGAAAGGTGGCATTAGTACTCTTATCTGAATACTCTTACTGGTGTTGCAAGGGACAGTTGTTCAGACTGTGTACCAAACCCCAGTCTCAAGTATGGAGAGCAATTGTTTTACCTACGATGCATGGGGTGTCAAATCTTGTGGCAGCAGGTTTTCATTCTAAAACGCAGGAGCCCTCTGTTGACACCCCTGCACTATCGTGACTAAACCACTAGTTCAAATGTAGTTGATTGTTCGAAACATATTTAGTAACATTTGTTGCTGTTAGCCTTGTGGCTGTAGAGCAAAACTAAAACTGCAGTCACTAGGCACCAAATATGTCTGAACCAGTCAACAACATTTGGGCAAAGGGGAAATAGTGTAACTGTGTTTTTTGCTGAATTGCTCCATTAAAATAATACAATAAGTAGTGGTCAAGAATAATCTTCCAAGGAAAGGCTTCTCTAAAAAACCCTGTTTGTGTTATTTGTGTTTAATCGGTTCTTTTAACTGTAGAACTCTTTATAGAATTCTAAGATGAAGAGCATTTGAACAAAGATAACAAATAGATCTTATTGTGATGTATCTGCATAAAATAGTCAAAGATATTGTAAATATGTTGTTCAGATTTTTTGAGCATTTGCAAACCGCTGCTGCCCTCTTGAGGCTCACACTATGGCCAGTTCATCGTCCACTGGGAGTTCTCAAAGTGAGGTGTTGGTTGGCATCATACTGAGGTGTGTACTCTCACTCTTTGTCTGCTTTGACCCAGAGAGCCAGACTCAAATAGATTTATAGCATCAGCTATTTTAAGACTGGTAACCAAAGAGTGATGCACAAATTTCCTGTTCCAGCATAATATAAAAAAAGTCATTTAATTAGATTAGGAATCAAAATGATAACTGAAAAATGAAGCATAATTGCACTTAGCAGAATGACTGATATACTAAATAAATAAATATGCTCTATGCCTATAATGTCTTTTTGTGTTTTTTATGGTTGTTTTTCACATTATTGCACATACTGTGCAGCACTACATTCAGTCCAACAGGATCAGTTTCTGTAGGAATTAGCAGCATTCATATTCACAGTGTTGCTGGTCGGTGAAATTCTGATGATGCCCTTGGTATTCCTATAATAAAAGAATATTGTGTAATTTATTGTGATATCAATATCATAATGTCATATCATCCATCCTGAGATTTATTACTGTACTAAAGTAGATATTAGTGTTTATATCATGAAATTCTAAAGAGACTCCAAGATGCTTACTGCATTCAGGGTCTGGATTAAGTTACACCATTTTGTGGGGGCGCTGACCAACCTGGGATGATGTCATCTTTTGTAGAAAGCATTACATATTAGCTCTTTCCCCTGGCTGCTGTGAAAGCTATCAACATTAGGATGATGCAGTCATATGAGATCTTACACCGAGCAGCACTCAAAAGTATCTGGAATTTTCTGAGAAGAAGACAGGACTGTATTTAGTGAGTGTGTTACTGAGTTGTTGTTGAGAGTCTGTATCATCAACATTTTTTGCTGTAAAATCTTGCACTTCACTAATTCTGGCAAAGATTTATTGCTTGCATTTTACTCTTGAGAAGTTTTGTCCTATTCCTTTTTTTTATGCTGACATTATAGAAATGTGTGAAAAGCAAGAAAAAAAAAGCACTATATTAGCAGTAAAACACTAAATTTGCTGCAACATTCTGTGAGTTTAGACATATAAGGACACTCATGAAATATAAGGATTCTTTACTGTGCTTTCTCCATGCCCTGAATTCTATTAATGTCCCAGTTCTAAATTGGGGCATTAATCTCCCCTGACTTGCCCCTCTTCTCTTGCTGATTCATCAGTTAAATGGGGAAATATCTGGCTTCTTGCCCAAGCCATATTCAGCTTTAGTCTGCAATACAATGCGGCATTTCTAAAGCACTGCAAACTCCTGTTTGGTTATGACTACATTTGGACTGTTGTCAGTAATGGCTTTAGCCAAATTGCACAAGTGTTGTGCTTTCCATTTAACTAAACATCTAGAATATTGTTTAGACCAAAAGCTTGAAAGTATACAATGCTGTTAGTATTATACTGGCATGAGTAAACAACTTGGTTGTGTCAGAATATTCTCAATTAATTTAAAACAAAAACTATTTAAAAAACAAGCGTGTGCACTGAATGCTTATACACTATATGTACTATATATACTATATGGACAAATGTATGTCCATATGACCATTGCACCAACAATGACTTTAGTGACATTGCATTCAAATACTTTAATATGGAGTTTGTCCCCCCGCCCTTAACAGCTTCCACACTTATTGGGAGATTTTCCACAAGATTCTAGAGTGTTTCTGTGGGAATTTGTGCCCATTCATTCTGTAGAGCATTTATGGGGTCAGGCACTGATGTTAGATTTATGAGGTCAGGCATGGCGTTGTCCAAAATATATTGGTATGCTGCAGCATTAAGATTGCCCTTCACTGGAAATAGAAATAAGGGGACTACTCCTAACCCTGAAAAGGAGGTGCGTCCCAATACTTTTGTCCATATAGTGTCTGAATTATGTCAGTTGGTGAATGTCTAGATTGAAATGGATTAAACTGACCAGTAATCTTCCGTGTTTACACGAGAGCTAGAAAACAGACGGTTCTCCAGTGGAGTGGGGTTTTCCCTATTCAACAGACATGAAAATGCATCATGGATAATTCGCAAAAACTCAATTTCCCATGGTTCCACTTTAAAACCCTTTCTGCTTAACCCGACTCAGTGCTGGAGTGATTTAGAGCTGCTGGAGGGCAGCCTGCAGAGGGGTCGTTTCAGCACCACAGCAGTGGCGTTTTTCTCCGACCTGTATTCAGACAAGTTCCACCCTGGAACGTGTTGTGATTGGCGAGAAATGGCTAAAATTCTCCTCTACGATTGGCTATATTGTGGTATCCGTCTAGAAACAGCCAATCATGGAGCAGCACCGCGGAGTTTGACCGAAAACGGGTAGGAAACAAAAGCGAGCTAGCAAAAGGAGGCAGGCAGAGCCGAACGACTCGACGAGGGCGAGCCAGGATGCTAACTTGTTTAGCAGCAAATGAGGTATTTACTACAATACTGCTACAATACTTTGACCAAAACATTATTTTAGCAGTTGTATCTGAAAGCGAATAGTCTGTTAACCGTCTGTTCTCTCGCTGAGTCTGCATCAGTCTCTGAATGTACCAATGCTCTAATCTCACAGATAAACACATGCTGAAACTTATCTCTGCAAAATGCTGTTGAAAGCAGCTGACTAGTATTTTTACTGCAGTCGGTGAGTGTTAGAGAGGTCATTACTTAATGCATTTTAAATCCTGGTTTTATTAAACAGTAATTTAGCCTGGTTCACCATGGTCTGTTTGGGCATGCGTTTCAGAAAGTCTTACATCTTATCTGGGGGGTTTACATGGATTGCTTTGCTAATTGGATAAGGATTCAAGAGGCTAATCGGTCACTTTAATCGCCTTTCGTTGTGGGGCGACGGATTTTTTTTTCGATTAACTTTCGCCTAGCTCGAGATTAAGAGGGGCTGGGTTGCCCCAAGACACTTTAGAGATGAATCAGGGGCTTATTTGGCGGATGATGATGATCTTTCAATGATGTCACGCCTGTTTGCTACGTGTACATCAATGTGTGTGCCTTGGCAGGTTTGATGTGGCTGTCTTGATGCCGTGACAAACTGGATGAGACCTGGAGGAGAGAGTCTGATGGCCTCCGTGGAGCTGCTGTGTCTAGATAAAGAAAGGCGAGATGGCCCAGACTGGGCTTCCAGCGCTGTGCACGTTCACCACTCACAGAGTGCAGGAGACGAAAGTCCAAGGGGCAGCTCAAGGAGCAAGATTGCGGCGTCCGAGCGCCTGTGTACCTCAACCCCCAGGACAGCTGCCCCAAAGGTTAAGCGCTGCCATCCACCAGCCGAGAAGGTCAGAGTGTGCTGTGACCAGGAGTTGGAAACCTCTTTCACATACGTTGATGAAAACGTTAACCTGCGACTGGCCACTCCGGACAGGAGCGACGGCGTGTCCGGCATAGACCCCACAAGCGAGGTTCATTTGGACGGACTCCATGAGCTGTCCTTAATATCTGACCTAGCATCGGAGAGCGTGGGAAGGCCACTGGATTACGGGTTCTTCAGTGCCGTCACGTTCCTGGTGGCCGGGATCACTCTGGTGATTATCTCCTACGCTGTTCCACATGAGGTAAACGTGGACCCAGACAGCGTCTCGGCACGAGAGATGGAGAGACTGGAGAAGGAAAGTGCCCGGATAGGGGCGCACCTGGACAGGTGCGTCATCGCTGGCCTTTGCCTGCTCACCTTAGGCGGGGTGGTGCTCTCCACTCTGCTGATGGTGTCAATGTGGAAGGGGGAGATGTACAGGAGGAAGGCCTTTGCATACTCCAAGCACTCTACAAAGTTATATGGCTCCATTAATCTTAGATCAAAGTCAAGCCCCTCTCGGTCGCCAGCACACAGTGTTGTTGAGGAAGAGAATGGCGGGAGCATTAGCTGACTATTGTTTCTCTCTCCAGGCATTTATCCAAAACACAGACTTTACAGCAAACTCGTAAGGCTTGTGTTTTAGTCACACATTTAAAGTCTTATAACAGCATAGAGTTTTGACTTTCAAACATAAAACACGTCCGTTTTCATTTGCTTATGGAATATTACTGAAATATGCAATATGTTGTCACTTTGATTTCACTTTGATTGCCCCCCCAACAATCTTTCCCAGCTTCGTATTGTTTTATTCACTTGTAATCATTTAAAAAAAAAAAAAAAGACACTGTAGCCTTAATTCTTTCACCATGACACATCTGTATCCAAAATGTTGTAAAAATGAGGGCTATGGATAGTAGAGACCCAGACCCTGGATCCAGAGGAGCACCACACTTCAAGAAGCACTTGGAAAATTATGACCATAAAATTTGCTGCTGGGTGTCTCTTCCTGATCTAGATATTATATGCAAATGTTGTATTTCTTAGCAAATATGGTTCATGCAAAACTTTACACCGTTTGCCTACAGAGCATTCATTAATATTTCATGGATATGGACAGCTGCTAAAAGTGCTTTAGGGTTTTTTCCCATTAATTTGAGCGCGTCTTCTCAGCTTACTCACACATGAGGTGTCGTATAAATCATGGTCTGAATTGTAAAGCCAAGTCACTGAAGCATATGCTGCATGCTGATATGCACTTCATTAGTGAACATTACCTTCACTAACGTTACATTAAAATCACATGACTGAAAGGATAAAGAATGTAAACATTAATGTGTACCAACATGTGATTTATATACATAAGTCAATGAACCTGTTGTAATGTCTGTATATAAAAAGATTAAAACACGTTTTGTCATTGTATTGCTTATTTCTTGACATACCAGTCTTTTCTCAGAAAAATGCCATGTTTAATTGTGCCTCATTCTACTCCAGTGTGTATAAACCCAGGGACATGTTAGATCAGATGGTTTCCATTTTCACTTTTAGAGGTTAAAACATTAATTTGACACCGCTTTCATGAGGCAGCTGTCGAAGTTGGTGTTGAAGCAGACACGCCACAGAGGCCAGATCGATCGGCTGTGGTCGTCTCCACAAACAGTGCTGATATGAGGGGTGTTTACTACACTGCTGCCTCCTAACCTTCTGTCATATTCTGCTCCAAAGTTCAATAAAGTTCTGTAAAGTTCTAAACAACTGTTTTACCATCAGTTTTTCCATTCGTGTCATTCCTGACCCAGGGATAGTTTGTATCAACAAATGAACATAAACAAGTTACATACTGCTAGAATTTCTTCTGAATGGTTATCTGTTTTTCTCACAAGAGTCATTGCTTTTTGTAAGCTCATTCTGCCAGTAGAAGTGAAAAACAACTTATATGTTGACTTGATTTCTCAAAATCTTGGCTTACTGGGTCAAAATAATGCCGCGTCCCACTCAGTGGCCGCTAGAGGCCACCATATTGACTTTTATTTTTGACGCATGTGTGCATTACCCCAGCCGGCTCATCCGTAAGGGTTCACAGCTGGCCGGTAGTAGTGTGCGATACCACAAAATTTGGTATCGGTCCGATACCAAGTAAATACCGAGCCAATATCGCCGATACCGATACTTTTATTTTTTTTACTTTTTAAAGATGGATGCATCATCAAATTGCTAAATCTGAATTAATCTGCCTGTCCTTTAAGTATTTTAGTGTTTATTCCTTTGAATTATTAATTAATTAAAACCCATGACAGAATTTGAGCAAAGTTATGAATAGAAATATACTTTATTATCATAATAACAATAAAACAATAATAATTTAAAAAAAAATTAATAAACAATTTGTGAAAATACAACAAATAAAGTGCAATTAAAACAACCCCCAAAGAAATAAAGAAATATAAATGATTAAGACTATAGCACATCCATTTGTTGCTGAAATATAGTAATCATCACAGTTAAGACAAAAGGGTCATTATATTCAAATCAAATCTGAGCCGTATTATATGCAATGTATTTGTTTCAATTCCAGTAAATTTATTCAATTTATTTCAATTGGATAAATGTATTGTATCTAGGTCGTAACATAACTTTTTGAGTTGGCTGAAGTAACAAATGACCAGCTGCCCTTATTAATAATAATTTATGCCGAAGATGAGTAAAATATTACTTTCACAACAGTTATCTACCTGGATATTCTCTGCCACACTGAAAGACTTCTGCCAGTGACCTCTGCCTCTGGGGCGGGGGTCTGGGTCTGTCGGGGTCAGTGGTGAGGGGTTTCTCTCCTCCTCACTCCTTTTTTTTTCTCTCCTCTCTACTTTTCATATGTTTCTTAAATTTGTTGTGTTTCCAGTGTGTTTAACAGCCTTTTCAGGCTGAAAATACAGACACACTCCGTGTCTCTATCTCTCTCTCACGCTCTCTCTCTCTGTATGTTCTCTGCTCCGTCTCTCTCTCTCTCTCTCTCTCTGAATGTACTCCGTTACGTCTCTCTCTCTGTGTATGTTCTGTGCTCTGTCTCTCTCTGAATGTACTCTGTTCCGTCTCTCTCTCTCTCTCTCTGTATGTTCTGTGTTCCGTCTCTTTCTCTCTCTCTCTCTATCTCTCTCTCTGTGCGCGTGCGCGCTGCTTGCTCGTGTTCGCCTGGCACTCTTAAGTCACGTGACAGTACAACATGCTGAGCTCCGTGCTGTGACTGGAGAGGCACTTGAAAGTACCGGCACTAAAGTATCGATCTTATGACACTGGCATCGATCAATATCAATACCAGCTTTGATATCAATAGTATCGATATTTGGATCAATCTGCCCACCACTACTGACCAGTGCTTTAGTAATAAGTGATGTTCAGTTTTGGTTGGTTCCTGTCTGTATCCTATGGTTCCTAATCCTGGCTCCGGGTATACGCTGACCACCTCGTCTTAGACCCGGCAAAGGAGGAGCTCCCGCTGAAACTCACTATTTGGTGATTAGGTAGTTCCGCAGCTCAGGGGCGTAGGAGGTGAGGTGGATTACGACACCCCAGTCTCCAGTCCGCTGATCAACTGCCCAGGAAGGCGTGGCCTCTCGGGCCGTACAGCGCAGAAAACGACTGCCCCCACTCCGGCTTTTATGTTAGTGCACGGGCTTGACACCCAGCCAGCACAGAGGACGCGGGCTCTGGTGCCTGCTCTGAGCACACCGGCTCCCTGGTCGGCGCCAAGAGACGGGGTCCCTGGTGCACCTCTGGCCTCCACACTGGTCCCCATGTCGGTTGAAGCCCCAGCCCCCGTGCCCCGTCTGTTTGTCAGTCCACCATCGCACATCCCTTAGATTTGTACCAGTCTTCTATGTTTCGGTTTTGTTAGTGATTTGGCCCTCAAGCCTTCTTTGTGTTCATTACAATAAGTTCTAAGATGGAGATCTGCAAGTGCACCTTAATGGTGTGACAACAATATGACAAATAATGGCTTATATCCCCCCAAATAATTAATTTAGTTTAATAATAATTAATAGTTGAATAGGACAGAAATAAATCCTTATTTTAATATGTAAAGACAATATTTAAAGAATGTCATCAGCAGTATGACTGTTGCATTAAACAAACACAATGAATATTTAATGCAAAGTCTGACTCAAAAGCATATCATCCAGGATGCTGTGATTAGTTGAAAAATGGCAATACAGCTCCAGAAAAAAGAGACCACTGCAATTTATTTTTAAATCAACATCTATAAATTATGACAGCAATCCCATGCCAGTGTCTGTTAAATTCTTACACAAGCACCTTATTCTGTTTCATGGGGTACTGATTAGGTGATCACCTGTTTCAAATCTTATTCGATGAGAATAAGTATAAAAACACTGCTATAACCAACACTCTGCTCTTGCAATGTGAGCAGTTGGATGGCAAAACACTACTAGAAGTACATAAAAGGTAATTATTGCCGTTTTGTTTAAGAGTGAACAAGAGATAGGCTTTCTTTGAATTATTCCAGCTCTATAAACTTTGAATCAAGTCTCGTATTTTGATGCATTGCCATTTACTTTAAAATTATGCTTTAAAGAGCACTATTTTTATTTGAAAATTGGAAAAAAATATTGTCAGCAGTTCTTAAAAACTAAGGCAAAGCTTATCAGTTCAATACTTGCACCTATAAAAGATCGAACCTGAGATACTTAACATTTTTGCAGTGGTCTCTTTTTTTTCTTCCAGAGCTGCATCTAATGTTGTGAATGAAATCTAGTGATTTAGTGAATGTAAAGTCAAATCATTTCTTTGGCATCGCTATGCAGCTCTACTGCATAAAGCCTTTAACACATACATGTTAAATACTGTAGTAACGATTAACCAGCCACTACTAAAGGGCTCAGGCTTCTCTATAGGTGCTCAGGCTTCTCTATAGGTCCTCAGGCTAGCCTTGAGATGTGTCCACAGGGGGGTGGACAGGGGTGTGCTGACCCCTAGGAGGCCGCTGTCTGGGGACTTTTGACAGTCTATAAAACATTTGTACTAACCACTTTCCAAACATTTTTCCAGCATAAGCCTCTGTATGGAATTTATTTCACAATTTCGAATTTATTTCACAATTTAAAAGACACAATAGTAAACTATGACCATGTGGGAAATAAAACCCATCAAAGATTACACGAAAGACTAGACCCTTATTTTGTCTGAAATTTTTTTCTGTGTGACTATTTACCTTTCACTGATGTTTCAAGCTCGCTTGTGCCGTATAATTATATTGTTTTATGATAGTTTAGATTGCACTATAAGGCAAAAAAAAAGCAAAAGCAAGCTTTTCCACAGAGTGGGAAATATTTACAGTAACTTGATGAGACCTCATGGGTCATTTGCTTAGCAATGACAAAAGATTTTGTTTTTGTTGTTGTGTTTTTTGTGATAGCTATTGTTCATTTGTATATTCCAAGCTCTTGTGCTAAAGGACTTATTATCCACTGCAAACATAATAGATGTTCTGTGGGGGAAGCTGTGTAGACATTTCCAGGCTAACCAAGAGACCAGCACAAGACTCCCAGGGCTTTGCTCCCTCACCTGATTTATGCCTGAGCACTAAAGTATGCTTGCTGGCCTGTGGAAAGTTCCCCTACATACTGATTCAGCAGGAGAGCGATGTTCAGCCATATTTTGGGGGTCCTGACCTCAGCCTACCCTATCAGGATATTTTTAGCAGACATGTCCCTTGGACATTTGAATAGACTTCCAGAGATTATTTACATGTGTGCCAGTGTCTTCTTGTAATGTTAATTAAATCCTTTGAAGCGCTTTGACCGGAGTGGAATTATGCAAGGCTGCATTTTGCATTAGCACCCAGCTGCCTGCAGTTTCACAATAACTGTTCCACCCTATTACCTTGGACCATTTGTCATAATAAAGTGAAACACTGGTATTTTAAAAAGGCCAGTGTGAATTATGGAATAAACAGTACTAGCTTAAAGCTTCCTGCAGAAGACATAAGTTGGAAAACGGTTAAATGTACTCCAATCCAAAATCCAGTCATTATTAAAATACATCAGCACTTATGTAACTTCCACCAGAATGTTACTGTTGTAAAGTATTTCACAGTATAAATGACCAAAGTGTTTCTAAAAGTGAAAACAAACAGCATTATAAAGTACATAGTCTACTTTCTTAGAATCAGTGCCAATATTGGAGATATATTACATTTAGTCATAACAGTTATACCATTACCACCATGTGCATCTGAGGTAAACTGTGCATATTTTAAACAGGTGGTGAAAGCCTCCATCTAGAAACATGCCATGGAAGAAATCAAGCAATGGTGCTGACATACGGTAATAACATTAAGTAATCATTCGCGCCGCTGTGAGGTTCCTCTCTGATGTCTCAGCTGAACGAAAGCCTTCAGTTTGTTTCCCGCTTACCTCACTGCACTGAATAGGCCTCTTTGTACTGCTGCAGGCCTGAATGCTGAAGCTGGCACATGCCTCCATTTCAGGGCTGATTAGATTAGCCCATAAGGAAGACATGGCAGTTAGCAGGCATTCAGGCGAAGACAGCTCACACCTGTGACACAAGAAGTATTAAACCGATGGAGTCTACATTAACTAACAGATTTATGAATACTGGTTACTCTTCACACAAGGTCCCACAGCAGCTGTGCACATGGCTTCACAAATATTCATAATTATATTCCTCACATACCTGTACATTTTAAACTCTGAATAAAAATCTACTCTAAAAACTGTAAAAAATGCTACTCTAACAGACCATGGAGAGTCTGATTTACCACTAAGGCTTAAACTGGGTTTGGTCGTTCCTCACTCATTTCTTTCAAAAAAGCAGCCACTAAAAATATGGTCACTGTGCTCAGTGGCGGTTTTAGGCATGGGCGAACGGGGCAGCCGCCCGGGGCGGCATTTTTTCATGACACGTGGGGGCGGCACACGAACTTGGATGGGAAAAAAATCATCTGTGCCGCTAAGCAGTTTTCTATTGTCTATGATACCTGTGCCGCCCCCTGCTGCTGAAGGAGCAGGAACAGGAGCTGAGCGAGCGGAGAGG
>JBBPCW010000006.1:14771447-14786996 GCA_037974425.1 Phenacogrammus interruptus
CTTCTTGCTTATGATGCTTGCTATGCTTACCTTGCTAAAAAACACAATAAAAGCCTAATATACAAACCATCACAGAACTTTTTCCAGTGAAACTATTACAAAATTCCTTATTGCAGTGTGTTTGACACTTTTATTATTTCTTAAATAATATTTGTTTGTATTATATTTGTTTGTACACAGTATATTTATTTAAGTTATAAGCAGTTTCTTTTTTTGCAAAAATTGATCTGTTACGCGATGACATATAGTACTACAATGCGTTTTGTTTTGTCTTGTTTTTGTTTTTTTAGGGTGGGCGGGGCGCCGGGGGGGAGTCTCGCCCGTGGAGCAATTCAGTGTAGAACCGCCACTGACTGTGCTGGATGTTGGAACCTCATCCTTAGTTTATTACTTTTCAATCTTTGTAATTCCTATTACTACCACAGGGTGGCAGCATCAGCTCTGATATGTAAAGGGTTTACACGATGGTTAAATATCATAGCACAATCCAAGCAAATGTTGTGCTCTTGTTTATTATATGGGTTTCCAAATGTTTGGAGTAAGTTTTTTGGTTTTCTATGTTATCCAATTCATTGAGAATCTATCAATTTGCATCCTATCTCCAATAGTTTATTCACGATGTCAGTCCAAAGCCATTCAAAGCCAAATCCATTTAACTTGTTGTGAAACTAATTGTTATGAAGAAATAAAATAAACCAAAGATTTTATGATATACTTTTTTTGCTTTTACTCTCATAGATCCTAGGGCAAGATAAAGTCCACCATACTACAAATGCACTGGCCTCTCATGTCAGATAAGTGCACTGGCTTTATTTAGGATCACTTGTATTGGTCAATGCACATTTTCCATCGAGTGTTTCTCTCCAACTCATAAACCCTCAAGAGACTAAAAGGAAAAGGGGTTGAATTATTTATTGATGCTGATGGTTCTTTAAGGTTAGGAGCCTTCCAGGCTGTATAAAGATGTCTTCCTATTTCAACCCCTTAGGACTCCAGACTTACTATTCAGACATTAATGTTAAGACGTATTATTCAGTAACTACTATAAATTATTAAGTAACTACTAAGAAAAATGGATGTATGTTAAAGCAGTAATGAGAATGAGCTGTGTAAGTCTGTTGGGTCACACACAGGTCCCTCAGGGGTTAATATAATGACAGTGGTGCACATACACTTGCACCTGTGTTAGCAGTTCTGTTGCCTTGTTATGGCATGTTTAGCAGCGATTTTGACAGGGTTCGTTCAGCACTGATGAGCTGCTGCCTGAGCCCAACCCCCCAAAGCAGCCGACTGTTTGCGGGAATCACTTTTATGCGATTGTATCTGAGTTCCTCTCAGGTTTCTCAGCCACACAGCAACCTGATGTACTGCACCATCATCACTCTTAACCTTGGCCTAGGGCTCCACTTTCTGTTGCTGACTATTACTGACAGAGGCAGTAATAGGGAGTGAGGACAAAAAACAAGCACATGTGGACACACAAAGCAACTGAGTTAGAGAGAAAGAGAAAAAATATATGTTCAAACATATGCTCTACATGAAAGGAGGCAGTGAAAGAACAAAGCAGTTAAACGGACGTCAAGTGAATGGCTTTGGACTGACATCATGGATACGCTATCGAGTGAAGATAGGATGCACATTGATAGACCCCAATTTAATTGATACTCTGTTCTTACCCCTCCCCCTAAGCCAATAAAGAACATCTGGAGCTGCTGAAAAGCATCTGAGGACACTTCTTCTTTTGGCACTTCATGAACAGTGCTTGAGTGTGCATGACAGTGCTATATTTTCATCACCTTTAGGTTAGTTTAGGTTAGTTTCAAGTTTATTTATAAGCTCAAACAATGCTAACCTCTCCCACCGCTAGCAAGAACATTTATAAATCAAAATTAAGAATTTCCCTGTCAACGTTGTCCACTAACACCTTGGAGGTGCACCTCCCATCAGGAATGTAAACAGAAAAGGGGGAAGCAGGCTAGGCTACATGCTAGGCTAAGCAGCTCTCCCCACAAGTTTCACTCCCCATCATCTTCTTGGGCAAGTTCTGTTCAACGGCTAACAAAATAGATGAAACACAAACACAGAGACCTGGCTCACCAACATCCATGATTGCGCTATTGAGCTAGTGGGCTGCACTGATTTCCATGCTGACAGGGATCTTCCAAGGATCTAACCCTAAAAGAAACATACCAACATAACCATGTCCTACAAACTGAGGAGCATTTCCACATAACTCAACTCCTGCAATTGTATACAGACCATCACAGATCACAGAAGCTCTCATCACCTGCTCCACTGTCCAATTTGCCTCCCTGCTAGATAAACTAAATATTTTCTACACCTGCTACAACAAAGCCAAAACTGACGCAACCACTAACCACCATCCAGGTGACGTGGTGCTCACTCTCACAGCATAGCATGACAACATACTGTCATGTCCTCTGGGAATGATCTGACTGAGGTCTTCACCACAATATTTAACCTCTCACTGTCCCAAATCTTAAAACCCATATGCCTCAAGACCACCTCTATTATCCCTGTCCCATGAAATCATCGGCACTTATATGAACGACTACTAAACCATACCACTCACCCCCATTGCCATGAGTACTTTGAAAGTCTGGTCCTGGCCCACATCAAAAACAATATCACCAGCCTCCTCCACCCACCCACACACACACACCCACACCCCACACACACACACACACTTACACTTGACCCACATCAATTCACCTGCCATCCAAAAAGGTCTACAGAGGATGCCTCTGCCATTACCCTGCACTTTGCCCTGACCCATCTGGAACATAACACATACAACATGATGCTGTTCATTGTTTGCAACTGTGACTTTAATACCATCATTGCCTCCAAGCTAACCACAAAACATAGTTCCTTGGCTTTAACCTCTCTCTCTGTAATTGGCTCTTCCTGACCAACAGACTCTAGTTGGATAGGTTAGGAAACCAAACCTCATCCACCTCAACCCCGCACAGGTGACCCTCAAGGCTGTGTTTTAAGCCTTCTCCTCTACTCTGTTTGTATCTATAAGCCTTCACCACTCATTAATAAAATTCATGGACAACACCACAGTTGTAGACCATAACATTACCAACAACAAGACAGCAGAGGCCTAGAATGTCCAGCACAGTTTGGTGGTTTCCCTGCTCAAACACACCTGGTTCAACTTACCCAATAATTGCCAGGTTTAGTGAGTGTGTTCGAGGAGGTGAGCTATTCCACTGTGCTGGACACTGGCTCTCCAGAACTGAAGTTGGTGGTACTTGGCCTACAGGGACCACCAAGTTTGACCTCAGTGTGCAGAAGACAAATGAGGTGATTGTGGATTTTAAGAAGTCCAAAAGCTGTAGCCATCTCCCTGTATTTGAAGGGTCAAAATATGAAGCATGTTCCCAGCTTTAAGTTTGTTTAAAACCACATCAATGAGGACCTCTCATGGATATCAAACAACTGCTCTATCTTCTGCCAATACTCACTCCCTGATAGCCCCCTCGCCCCCTCCTCCTCTCGTTCCTGCATTTAACAACTTTCTTTTAGCGTAACTGCCATCCTACTGATTTTCTTTTTGCACTACGACCATAATTTTCACAACTCTATTACAAATACCTCAGATATACTACCTCATTCATTGTAAATGTGTGCCTATGCTGATACTCATACAGTATTTTTATTCCCCATCTATTGTATTGTTCTGGTGAAGATACTGTCCTCTTTTTCTTTCATTTAGTACCTGCACATTCTCTTATCAAAATTCAGTTAATGTTCTGCTAAACGTTAATGAACCAAGCAATATATTCAGTTAGCCTCTAGGGATAGTGATCTGATGGTGTCCATTCACTTGTAGCTTAAAATTTCTATATCACAGAATTTTACCTTTTAAAATAATATTAGGATTGGGAGGGTTGGGGGATTACTTTAACCTTTTTCCAACTAGCCTGTTCAAATTTCTAAATGATTTTTTCAATTCTTTGCATGTAAAGTGTCCATTGAACACACCATAGAATGGCACAGCACACATGTGAAGAGCACAAAATTGTTCTCTGCATTTAACTAATTCACCCAAGTTAAACAGTAAGCAACACAGCCCCCTGGGGACAGTGTGTGGTGACGGTACCTTGCTCATGGGTAGCTCAGCAGTACTGGCAGTTTTGGGATTCAAATTCACGACCTTCTGATTGCAGGGGCAACTCCCTAACCATAAGACCACCAGCTATCTGAGCTTTTCGCCAGTTTTAAACCTGAAAATAGCCCCATGAAGTTGATAGCTATCTGAGCTGCTCGTTTGTGGTGCAAAATCATTTCAAATTATAATAAACTGTAATGGGACAAAATATCCTACTTGCCCTGCTGCACACAGACGGATATGCAGAGCGCAACTTAATCAAAGGGCGGGTCTATGAACTGTAAAAACTTTTAAAATGTATTATTACTGTATTTGTTTAGTTTTTTTACTTGGACTATCTACTATAAATTATATATGTTCATCACTAACTTTCCTTTGCAAATTAACAGTTTAATCAGCATGTTTGTGTATCTCATAAATCATGTATGTATGCTTGAATGATTTTATCACATAACACCTATTAATCCTGTTCAACCTTCTCAGCTAAGTATGTCGGCATGTTTTACACAATAAACAAGATTTAAAATGAAATTCTCCCAAGTCTACTATTGTTAGTTATCTTTTTAGCATTCTATAGTGAGATTTTACATGCAAACAAGAGCACAAAAGACATATCGAATTTCAGTTCGGCTGTTCATAATTTCTTTTTCACTCGGACATCCTGTCTTTGTTCCCTTTAGTATTTTACTGTACAGATGCATTAAACATTTAGATTTTTCTGATTGTATTTCCAGTAAAAAAAAAAAAAGGATGTGATAGAGTGATGTATATTATTAAATACTACATGTGTCTAATTTATTAAAGAAATAAAATATTGATGCCTAGTACATTCATTAGTATCTTTACTAGTGTTTTGAGGTAATGTAGGTACAGCCTGCTGGAATCTCTGAAAATGAGGTGGAGGGGAGGGGCTGTCCTCTATATGGGCACAAACAGATAACCCCTTGCCCAAAGAGCAGGCTATAGGCCTTGCTTTGCAGCTGTGCACCATAATGGCTGCTTATGATATGACCCCCAGCACCTGATCCAGTAATGGCTACTGGGACACTTACCCTGGGCTCTAGAGGTCACTATCAGGTGAGTGTTTGGGTCTATAACACTCCCCCATGTCTTGGTGGAGGCCTCTGAGAGGGTGCTTGAAACTTGTGGTTAGATGAGTGCCATGATGTCAACTCCCCCTGTTACTCACAGTCCTGTACTACAGAGGAAGCCTCCTCAGAACAAAAGCCTAGGTTGTAGATGTGAATTGTTTCATTTTCTCTCACCACTGCAATTGTGACCCGATCTGCTGTAACGAGCCGGAAGTCTGCGTTGTATTTATTGAGATTATGTTGAAAAATATCAAAAATATCGATTTTTCTGTTTTTGGTCTTATATGAAAGAAAAGGTCTTCAAAATGAATCTCTCAAAGTTTCATCATGGAAATAATTGCAAAAATGTACTTAAATGTCTATTTAATCTGAGTTGTAGCTCTCAAATCTTACAAAAGAATGTCCAGAATAAGTGCTGTTTTTGCCTATCCTCTGAAAAGTCACGATCTCAGCTGTCCAATGTGTTTTTCTAAGTATCTAAATGCCTGTAGTAAACTTTTGTTGTTGAATACTGAGTGCATCTCTTTGAATGCTATGGATTGTTATAGATATCAACAAAAAACTGACAAAAACTTTAAATGCGATTTTCTCGGTTTTTCAGTTGGAAAATGATGCTGCAATACCGTAATTCAAACGATTGTAACTTGACGACTGTTTAAGATGCATCTTTGACCAAGATATCATTTCAAAGCTTATTTTATTTTAAAACATCTTTTGAAAGATTCCAAAACCTTAATTTTGAATTTTGGGTCACTGTGACTCATTATGCCAGATCAGGTCACAACCGATCATTGAACATTCGACATAGAAGCATAGAAGGACGGAACAGAATATTCTATCCTCAGGATCCTTTGCCATGTGTACATTTAAAGGAAACACTTAATTGATAAATATGGTTCAGCCACTTACTTATAACCTTTCCAATGCTTTCAATCTTATAGTCCCTTGGTCCTTTGTTGACAGTTTCTGAGCAGCCTGTTCCTACCCCAACATCCTCCCAGTGCTCTGGTCACCCCCATGACCTCCAAGTTATCTGGTACCCTGCCAACAGCTTCCCAGTCTCCTGATTACTTGTCTTGGCTTCCCAGTCTCCACATCACACGCCTCTGGCTCCACTGTCACCTGAACCTTTGTCACCTTCTCCTAGTCACTGGTTTCCTCATCCCCCGGTCCCTTGTTGCTGGCATCTAAGTCTTCTGAACTTAAATAATCACACAAGCCCATATAGTAGGGCTGCCGTGTGTTGAAAAACGTAGCACATTAATATGCATCACTCACTTCTCACTGAGCTCCAAACTCGAATTTCAGTTCCAGCAGCAACATCAGCACAAGAACTGTGTTGAGAGCATCATAAAATGGGTTGCCATAGTATAGCTGTTGCACACACATCTAAGATCAAAATGAACAATGCCAAGTGTTTGTTGGAGTAGTATTAAAAAATAGCCACTGGACACTGGAGCTGTGGAAACACATCTTCTAGAAGTGTGCTTCACTATCTAGCAGTCTGACAGACATTTCTGAGCAGAGGACAGGAGAATGCTTACTAGTGCCAACAGTAAAATTTGGATTAAATGAGACCACGGTCTGAAATATTTCAGAGCTCGGGTTAGGACCCTCGTACAAGTAAAGTGAAATATTAATGTTATATATACTGCTACAAGACATTTTTAACAAATATATGCTTCCAATATTGTGGCAACCATCTGAGGAAGGCTTCCTATTCCCCCATCACTGTGCCACTGTGCATTAAATGAGGACCATAAAAACTTGTTTTGAAGTAAAGGAACTCCAGAGACCGGCAGACTGCACTGACCTCAACCCAATTAAATACGTTTGGTATGAAATGGAACGGCAGTTGTTAGTCAGGCTTCCACCCAACTTAATACATGCTCTTCAGAACTGCTCCAACAGAAACTTCCCAAAAGATTGGAGACTGATATTACTTCAGAGGAGGGGACCACTCCACACTCCAGTTTTGGACTGAGATATCCAAGTTCTTACAGGTGAGATAGTAAGGTGTCTATCTCGATACAGATTACTAATTTCTCCTTACAAAATATAATCTTTAACCTAAGAATTACTGAGTTACACTCACAAAATTTGATTACCTTCAGTAACAAAAAATTTCAACATGACAAAGGATAAAAAGAAACATATTACCTTACAAAAACAAAATGAGGTCATATCATAAATCATACATCCTGGGCTCAATTTTGTTCTGGCAGCATAAACTGTTCTCTTGACAGAACAAACTGAAACAATGTTCAACTCCTGTGAACATTGCTGTGAACCCATTGCTGACACTGGTAGAGATAGAGATTCTAAAAACAACCAAAGCTTTTGATTTCTGCACTGTTGACTACACATGTCTTATTATTGTAAAGAACTGCATAAAAAGTGCAGAAGTCAGCCTCCAAAAATTTAAGTGAGTGAGAGATTATTAAACATAAAGTATTTTAGCATAAAATTCAACATTTAAGAGCGGCATCGTCCCCACTGAGGTTTTCAACATCAGGTCAATGATGAACCCTTATGAAAATTAACCATGGTTTACTATGATTAAATAACCATGAAGGTAAGGTAAACTATGGTAGTACCACAGCTACCATGAAGTGCTATGGATAAACCATAGTAAAACTATGGTTACTTCATAAAAACCACAGGAAACCATAGTGAATTTTCGTAAGGGTAAAGCTTGGTAGAACTGAATCTTTTTACAAAAATCTGCAGCTCAAACTAATGCAGGTTTCTATAGTATGTACAAACATTAGCATATAACAGTGAAAATGAATATATTTTGCTTTAAATGTTTTGCTTATATAATACAGTTTTACATGGATCAGGAGTTGCGGATTCAGTCTCACACATTTTTTTTTTATGAGAACCGAACTCATAGTTTTATGCGGAAATCCCCATAATAATGCGGAAATTGCAAATATCCTCTGTGTTTCTGTTGCTTTTTTGTGGCAATAAATATATTTTTTCTGGATGTTTTTATACAAGGGGACTCAGGGCAGGCTGTACCCGACCTGGAAGCAGGGTTTTGGAATGAAAGAGATACCCAAAAGAGTGGGCTCTGAGACTTTATACATGAAGTATACATTGTGCACACTTTTGTAGTCTTAGACTGTGTGTATTTGGAGCAAAAGGCTTATACATACATTCTTTTATTTCCCTCAAGGTACATATGATGCTGCTGACATTGCAGTAAAACTGTTTATTAAACATTTTAGAACATGCGTACCTTAATTTCTCATGCAATAAAACTGATATTAAAATGCACCTCCTGATGATGACTCACAGTGTGTCGTGAACCAAAAGGGTCCAAAGGGAAGAAAGTAAGTGTACTTGTGGGGTAATGTGGAGGATTGACAGGTGTTTTGTATTCAGAACACTGATGTCCCTGGCTCTCTCTAATCTGGTATGCTTGCTTCAGACTTGTTTAAAACTATGAGTGAGTCATCACAGTGAAGGCAGAGGCTGAGGTGCCTACCTCTAACCCTCTCATTAGATTAATATGCCATTGCCCTGTTTATCGACATAAATAAAAGGATCCATCCTTTTGCCTCTTCCGGGAGGGGCTTCTTCTTCATCATCATTCGTTCCTGGGCTCAAGGTTAGCTCGAGATGTGCCAGGAAGAGAGCTATGGGGTGGGTGGGTGGGTGGCTGGGTGGAGGATGTCTAAACAAATCTCTGTCCTGACAGGTGTCCTCTTTGCCAAGGTTTGTCCGGGGCTGCTCCTGGAACAGGGAGTGGGGGGAGCTGTGAATGAGGATGACGTGATCCTCTCTCTTCCAGCCAATAAAAGAGAGTGGCCAAGCAAGATCCAACTCTGTACGTGCTGTCAAATTCAATAAGGTAGTGCTTTAATGTTTTCTTTTAATCAACCAAATTGCATTATACACTGCCGGCCTACTCTCCCCACAGCGGCCTGCAGGGAGAAGAGAAGAGAGAAGAAAAAAAAAAAAACAGGGGGCAGACAGGACACCCTGCTCCTGTCCCACTGTAGGCAGGACAGCTGTGATGTAAGGTTAAAGAAATCTATTTGAGAGGGTCATGCTCGTCTGCATGTTAGCCAAATCTTTGTCAGTCTCCCAGCCATGCTCTTACTCTGTGCTCAACATTGAATGGTGGCCGATGTAAGACTTACTTCAATTCCTGCTATGAAATTGTATTTTGTGCCTCTGTTGGCTAGTGGAAACATTCCTGAAATAGGCAACTATCATCTATCTGTTGGTGACTGGGAATGATGTTCACTCACTCAGTGTAAGAATCTTGTCATCATGATTGGAGTAACACCGCTGTCAATCACAATAACGTCTGGCTTTGATCAACTCATGCCGAAGCAAGGCACTACTAGTAAGCTCCCAAGAATATCTCAACAAAGTTCCCATAACTGTGATAGATGAGGAAACAATTCAACATCAGACTCTCAGTGTCTTGGAGTCATTGCGTGCACACAGGGAGTTTCCACATAAGTTATGAGCAGTTTTCCCACCTTGGAAGGAGACATGGTGAAGATTGAGATAATGCTCTTCCTGGACTGAAGACAAGGATCAGAATGAGGGAGAGAGAGAGAAAGAAAGACAGAAAAAGAGAGAGACAGAGAGGACATAGACGAATGGTTATCTTGAAAGACTGCAAGGTGAGAACCTGCAGTGCTCTTTAATCTTTGCTGTCTGTGGTTTGAGCAGACTGATGCTCGCAGCATGACATATCAGCAGCGTAATGATGGAGTATGTGTTCCATCTTGAAGTCAACACTGAAGCAGTCAGCATCACACCACTCCACACTCATAAAAACATCTGAGACCAGGAGAAGAAACAGAGGAGAGAAGAAAACTAAAGGGATGACTTCAGCCACAAAGTCACTTTGACACAGTGAATGAGGAATCAGGTAACGGGATCAGGCTTCATTAGGTGACTTCAGGCGAGCTGGCAGGCGGCCAGGTGAGCTGGACGCTCAAATGGACATTGATTTTTCAATAAGGGCCCTCAGAGCTGTCAGCCAGCCACGCCACACTGATATCCTCCCTCTGGGGAGAAGGCCTCTGCTGCCTGGCCGCTTTTGGGTCTGACTGGCACCCACATGCAGCCTCTGCAAGGATTGTCCACTCCTAGTCTCAACACCAGAGAGTCTGATGGGTTTTGTTGCTCAGCCTTGCAAAGAATTGCACACTTTGACAAGGGGCCATTTGACAGACATGCAAAACATCACAAAGCTTGTCTTCAAGGAAAACTTTTCTTAATAATTTTTTGAAGATTTAATAGTGTGGAGTTCACACTTTTTTAGTCCAGGGACTCTATCCTGTCCAAAAGGTTCACTTGGAGCAGAGTGTAGAACAGGGAACTCCTCAGATGGGTAAAAAACAGACTTGCATTGGACATATGTACTTACACACATGTCCAATGCAAGTGCAACTGACAAAATTCTTATAGTTATGCTCAGCTAAGCATATAATATACGTTAGAGGGTAGTATGGTTTGCCAATCCAGGTTAGTGTATCCATGGCTCTGACATTTTAGTGTATACCTGACTTTCAAAATACCTGACCTGACTAATCAGCTCATTAACAAATTTCTACTGTTTTAAAGGTAAAGGGGCATCCTAACCAGGTATGGGAGCACTGGACTAATAACTCCACTGGTACTGTGGACCGGAGTCACCTAGCAGATGTAAATAGCTGAAATATAGTGGCAGACAGCCTGTTCTGACCAACACAAAAAGTACTTTGAAAAGGAAATGCCACAAATGCTTCACTGCAAGTTGTATGATTGGTGTCAGCAAACATGAGCGATTATCTAATTTAGCAAATTTTTCAATGACAGGGCATACTTTTTTCAGTGCAATAACTATTTTTTACTCTAAAAAGCTTTGGCATGTGGGAAAGACATGCTAAATAATACGTAATTGTTTGTTTCCTACCAGGCTGACAAAAGTGCAGCAAAGAATTGAAAATAGCTGTGAAATGAAAGATTGTGAAATGTGTGGTATTTTAAAATGTGGTTTACATCAGACAGTCTTCTTAAACCCGGTGTCTGAAACCAAGAATATCTGAACTAGGATAAAAACAGTCCTACACTGCACATCACATCTCAAAACACATCACCTAACACTAGACCCTAGACGAAAACCACTAACAAAATATTTTTCACTGAAACTTGGTAATGATTAGTTGACTACTTTTTTGCATGATTGACCTGCTTCTGTTCACGCTGATGACCCACGACTGTGCAGTAACGCACAGTTCTAACTGCATCTTCCGGTTTGCTGTGGTGGGTTTGATCAGTCGGAATGTTGATGTGGCATGGAGAGAAAAGGTGTCTCTACTCTACTCAGCTGAATAGAGTGCACACCCCGATCCCAATTCTAACAACATTCTACAAAGGGGCTTTAGAGAGCATTTATTGTAGTCGCATCCTAGCATGGTACAGAAATTGTGCTGTATCGGGTTATAAGAACCTACAGATTGTAAGGACTGCTGAGAAGATCATTGTTCTTTCTTTCTTCTCTGTTGTTGATATTTACACCACATACTGCCTCTGCAAAGCTACCAGAATTCCCTCCATCCATCTTCCAAAAGGTTTCACAGCATCCAGGCCTTCACTAATGGGAAACAGTTTGGAAACAGTTTCATTCCCCAGGCCATCCGACTACTAAATCAGTACTGAATACCACACACGCACACGCTCTGAACTGAGTAGCTTCTTTTCTTCCAATCACACTCCGCACAAACACACACACTAAACTGTTCTGCCATAAACAAAGAAAACTTACTCCCCAATTGCCATTGTAAATACCCAGTATTGATTTATATACATTTTATAATCCTGTTGCTGCTACTTGCTATTTTTGCAAATTTATTTATTGCTGTCTACCTCAATCTTTGCATTCTTTTACATTTTTTGCACACAAAACTACTATGTTGCTAGAACACAGTATGCCATAATACTGTTTCCACTCACCCTAGTACTATAACTGCACCTGTCACCTACACTGTTTTGTCTCATGTTGCAGTTTACTGTACCATTGCTTTTGAGTACAACACTCTCTTTAGACCTGTCTTGTGGTGTTCTTTGTGTTGCATCATGGCCCTAGAGAAACATTTAATTTCCCTGTGTACTGTGTATATGATTACTTGACTTGACGTGTCTTTTTGAATGACAGCTTGACCAATGAAAATCAATAGTCATTGAATCCCTAATATATATTAGCCAGTACATGTAACTCTGTAGAGCATCTGGAGGTAATACTAACTTAATATTGACCCTTACCCTACTGTAGTAGCAGGTGTGCATAAGTATGCATGTCAATGAACCATGAGAGCCCTGAGAAAGTCATTTGTTCATCAATCGACAGAACACAGTCCGGTGGTTGGTTTGCGGGCACGGGTGAGCTTGTGTTGTTTAGAGAGAGCGAGGTTATGATCCACTCTCTTTGACAGCCCAGTCATATTTCCCAGTTCCCTACAGGACAGGCGAAGGGCCCCCTGCTCCTAGGCCAGACACATTTAGTGCTTCCATCCATCAGAGCCTCTCCCTGAGCCATGAGGCCCAGCACGCACAGGGCTGCCCTGCTCCTGAACTCCTCAAACCAGCCGCTCCGAGACGACGAGAAAGAGAGGACCTACAGAATATGGCATACTACATTTTTTCTGGTGAGTCTTTTTCCAGTCTAGGAAATGTTCCTGTTGCACACTGTGTACCGTGGGACCCCAGTTTAAACTATTATTATTGAATAAATATTCTTTCCTTTTATGAGAGGCAGCTTGTAACAGTGGAGTGAAGAAATGAGAAGCACTGCATAATTTCCACAATTTACCCTTACAGGTAACTGTCAGGTTTCTAAGCCATTAAAGAGATTGTTGTGCAAAATAACTCTAGTGATCCATTTTTGCAAGATCATCAATTATAAAAAGCAATGTAAAGGTAACGAGTGACTGTGGGTGCATATGTGTATGATTAATTGTAAAAGGAAAGGATGCTGGTAGGACTTTAGGGAATGAGGAGTTTAAATAGAGGTGGGCTTGGTAAAGGAGTGTGGTCTTTAACACTAGAGAACAATTTATCTTGGGTTGCTGGAAAATAAAATTGCATATACCAACTCCCCTTCTCACTCACTTAGCATGAAGCAATAGTGTAAATTTGACACACACATCCCCCTGTGGCTTCTCCCCTTCACACTGCGTTCTGGGTAAGTCTGTCTCACTGCTTCATATGCAGTCTGATTACATTCCAAAAAGAGTTTTATGACAACACATAACAGGAAGCATCAATCATCAGCTCCTTGGTTGTGTGTCGGGAATGTAGAGTTTCTCTGCATAGTTTCTCTTCATGTTTGTTTTAGACATTTAGCACATTGAGAGGAAAGAGTGCCAAAGCCAAATGTGCTGCATTAAACGATGTGAAACCTAATCGTGGCGGATGGGTGTAAATCATGCCCTCCTACTGACACATCAAGGTACACAGCTTCTCGTTTAGGAAACGAGCAGTTTTATGTCAACAGTCTTCTGTTCGTAAAACTCAAAACTCGCATTAGATATCAGGCCATAAAAGAATCACCTGCAGGCTTTTGGAACTAATCGACGCTCTGACATCAGTCAAGTGCAAAGTGCAAACACTCAGCTCTAGCCAGACTGAGATTTTTCACTACATTTTATTTGAATATGATTTGCCAAGATAAAGCTAAAGCAAGTAATCTATTTCCTCGCTCAATACCCGTCCCTTCCAATAAACTTAACGGAATGGGCATGGACCACATTCTGCCTTATACTGCGTTTCTGAATCAAATATGAAAGCTGCTTTATGACAGAATGTTGTATTCCTTGTGGTTTATAGGGCCAATATCACATGCCTTTGAACGTCAATTAAAAAAAAAAAGGAAAAGAAGGAAAGAAAAAAGAAAAAAAAATTCCAAAGTTTGGAAACACTGACAAAACCATGACACTAATGCCTTTTGCAGTACTAAAATGCACCAGTTTTGCCCTGGGCTGCTTATGCTCTCCTGTCCTCTGTCAAAGCAGGGCTTTATACATAATTCATTTAGGATTATCCCCAGAGAGCAGATAGATCAAACTAACCTACTGTTTCACTGCAAGCAACAGCTCTGCAACACAATCTCCAAGAGTGATCTCAACCCAACCAAAAGTAAAAAGATGCTCCTCATTTTGATCAGGGCACAGTGCACTGGGTTCAGGCTTATGGGAATGCTTTTCACTGGATCCATGAATTGTTTATCTTAGCGTCCTGGAACACTGAACTTTCTGATGTGTCAACGTGAGTTAAGCCTGGCTTGGTCCCATATCTCCAACAGACCATGCTCACGACCTATGTGATGTATGCAAACACATGTGCACACGCTCAGGTAATTACAAGTGTAATTCTTCCGCACTCTCTGGATCAGCTTGGATAAGGACAGCCACACAAGATGCCGTTAGGCCGTGGGTTGAGGCCTGTTTGCTTCGCCTTGTTATTACCCTCACATTTCTCCAACAAATCTGCCCCCAAACTGTCTAGATTCCTACAGCAATTAAATTGTTTCTCCCCTTCTCCCCTTTGCTTTCTTGCCTGTCTCTTTGGCAGGAGAGGTGACCATGTTGGTCAAGCTGTCTTGAGGCTTGCATGCCAAAGTTGCCAGAGTCAATTTGCAGAGTCTGCTGTGATTTCTCAAACAAAAGGAACGATGGATTTTTGTGAGGGGAATGTCTGGAGTACGGTGAGCTGCAAGAATTGCACAGGGTGTGCCATTGTTTCTCAAACGCCAGTGCTTTTCTGGCAGCGCTGGCAGCAGTTTTTGTTCCTTTTTTGAGGGAGTGAGTCCACTCTATCAAAAAACTTGACTGAGGAGACGTGCAGAGAGTAAAGTGAAAATAAGAAGCATTTGTGGCTGTTCAGGGATGTTGGAGAAGTGAGGACTGGAGAAGAGGTTTGACACTGGTATGATGGTAAGGGGTTCTCCCCACATCACATATCACAGGAATTTATGTGCATGACAAAGTAGCCAATAAGCAAATAGCAAAGAATCATGCAAAATCTGCTTTTCTCTTTGTTTCAGTGGTTTATTTGGACTCTGACAATGGTTTGAGAACTATTCTGCTCCATATAATATAGCAATGTCTATCAAAACTAGTAAAGATGGAAATAATGCTTGGGACCATATGGTCTACATACATTATTTCTTACTGGACGGTTGTCCTTTAGAAATTGCTTAAAGAGAAAGCTATCCTGAGTGAAAGTGAAGATTCGGTCATACGTGAACACACCACTGCACACAGTGTGAACAGCACGAAATTCACCCTCTGCATTTAACCCATTCAC
>JBBPCW010000006.1:14800939-14817833 GCA_037974425.1 Phenacogrammus interruptus
AAGTCTTGAAGCAAGTCACTGTCCCTGGGCACTGTGTTCCTGGCTTTACTTGGCGAGTGGGTTCAATGTAGAGAACAATTTCGAGCTCTTCACACTGTGGTGTGTTTATGTATGACAAGTGGATGCCTTAGACTTTACATAAGCCAAAAAAAACCTAGAGGAAAAGACAGGAAGAATATTGCATAACAATAATGTTTAGAAATAGCCATTAGTTCACTTATTCCTCTTCTTTAAATTGGCTCAGAAGTGTTTGGAAATGTCCCATTTCTGAAAAAGGTCCCTTTCAGTTTACATAAGTTTCCAAGGAAGACCACAGTGAAATGCTAAAACTGTCCATGACAACCTGGTGTAAACTAAAATTATTTTGGGAATGCCTTTTATCAAAGATGTAAATCTTGTAATTATATTTACCTTTGAGTATTTCATGTTTCAATGTAAGCATTGGCTCTTGCTTCCATATCAAATGTGCCAGTTGCCATCAGAACTAATGTTTGGAATAAATTCAGTTAAAAGTCACAGATATGAATGACATGCAAAAAGATAAGAATCCCTGATGTATGTTTATGAGTAAAACATTGCCATTCAGAGACCCTCAATGACTGTAGGCCCCTAGGCTTCAATCCAGGTAACTGTGAATTAAATCATCCATGTTGTTAATTATAGTGGAGGATCTGTAATGTTTCACCTCCACAAAAACCTTGGAACAATGTTAGGATACATGAGATCATTTAATCTAAGAAGAATTGGGAGATTATAAATGACAATCTGGCTGCATCTGCCAAAAGTTAAAACTGGGTCATGGTTGAATCTTCAGGGCAAAGATCCAAAACATACATCCAAATCCACACAAAAATAGTTCAGCGACCACAAAATTGAGTTTTTGACATTTTGGTTCTCTGAACTAAACCCCAGCAAAAACCTGTGGGGTGAACTGAACAGAAGTGTCCAAAAGAGAGGACCTAGCACCACTGAGGATTTGGAGTGATTCTGCATTGATGGGTGGTCTCAGATTACTTGCACTGTATTCTCCAATCTCATTACACATGATAGGAGAAGAATTATGGCTGTTATTTTGGCAAGAAGAGGCTGCATAAAGTACAGGGGTGCCAATAATTGTGACATATGCGGTTTTGTTAAAAAATACTTTTGAATAAGGGTTTTTGTTTCATAAGATGAAACTTCAATGAAAAGTTTGATTTTGTCTGGTATTTTCAGCATGATATTGAACTCATCAACCACAAAGTTTCTACATTTTTCCATGTGAAGCTGTTCTGAAGGCAAAGAATGTCCCTTTGGTTTCTTCATTTGGTATATATTTGTTATTATATCAGTAGGGCACTGTGGTTTACAATGTATTGTCAACCACTCTTGTTCTTAGTGGCCTTACATCTCATCTCTGTCTCATCATTTCAAATCCATACACAGGAATAGAAAAAAGATTCCTAACAATTAATATAAATGTGTATTTGTTTCATTTTATAAATCACTTGAATGCCAGTATTTTATATAAATCTTATTCTTATTAAAATCATTTTTTCATATGTTTTTTTTTCATCTTAGTAATTTAAACAATTTCAACAAGTTCACTATTTTTATCACAACGTAAATAGCTGTTCAAAGTAGACATATAGTACAGTCTTTTCTGCTGAGAGTTCATTAGGACAATTTTTACAAATCATCTTAAAAGACGCCGCTTCAAAAAAACAGGCACAAAATATCGTTGCTGACGGGCAGAAACCTCATAACTCCACTTTTGGTCTTTGTTGTTTTTTTCATAAATCGATAATATTGGTCAGTCTCCACGTGGGTCTGTAAAATTTAGAAATTATCAACCAATGAAAAGTGTTGAAAATAGCTTGGGATGTTTGATGACACAGTATTTATTTATTTAGAATATAAATCGTTTTTTCAGTTTCCTGAAAAATAGCCGTTTTGGACATATGAGGTTTCCGCCCGACAGCGACAATATTCTATTTTTACAGGTTGATCAAACAAGTAATCAACATAAAATAAAATTCGAACAGATTGAAGAGGGTTCTTAAAGAACCCCTATTGACTCCCCAAAGAAATTGTAACTGGGTAGTTCTTTATCAAAAACAGTTTTAATTCCTCATAAAACTCCTCGAAAGGGTTCTTAAAATATATCTTTCTTACAGACCTTTATAAAGTTCTTTCCTGCTTTCTCCACTAATCCAAAAACCTTGTGTATATGTACCTGACCATGTTTGTAAAATGACCCCTTAAATAACTTTTTTGGAATAGCTTAAATATCTAAAGCCTCAATGTAATGGAAATTTAGGATTGCCTAGAATAAATAATGAGAAAATGTCCAAGAATCTTGTGTCTCAAAAATAAGCAAATATTCAAAATTCTGAAATATTGTCAAGATGTCTGCACTAGCCACAATGTTAGGTAGCCATAACATTAAATATATGCCTAATATAATACAACCAAAATAGTTCTGACTTATGCCTTGTGAGGTCCATTCCTTGATAAGCCAGAACTATGTTGGTGTACTGTGGTATCAAGTGGCAACAAATAATTAGTAGCACATCCTGCTCTTTGTTATGAGGCAGTACATCCAACAGACTTGATCAAATTGAGATCTGGGGAATTTGGAGGTCGAGTCAACACATTGAACACTGTCATGTTTCCCAAACCATTCCTGAACAGTTTTTGCCATGTATTTGGTCTGTAGCAATGTTTAGATTGGCTGTACATGTCAAAGTAACATCCACATGAAAGCCAGATCCCAAGCTTTTACAGCAGATAGCCTTCACTACCCACTTGCATCAGTGAGTCTTGTGTACCCATGACCTTGTCTCTGGTTCTGGGCTGTCATTTCTAGGACCAG
Source organism: Phenacogrammus interruptus (assembly GCA_037974425.1). Taxonomy (NCBI): domain Eukaryota; kingdom Metazoa; phylum Chordata; class Actinopteri; order Characiformes; family Alestidae; genus Phenacogrammus; species Phenacogrammus interruptus. The sequence goes on from JBBPCW010000006.1 coordinate 14,803,794, forward strand.
GGGTGTCATTAGGGTTGGGTATCCAGGGCAGACCACCATATCAACAAACCAAAGCCCCATCCCACACCTCCATTGACAACTGTAGCCCAAAGAGCTTCAAGAGCCTAATGTCACCTCTCCCATGGACAACTTGAAGGAAGTACTAATAATTACACACCATGAACATTGGTGTGTTTGGTATACATAAGTCATTTTTTCACAGCGCTCTGGCAGCTCTACAATGCCTCATTTAATACGTCTAGTATTTGAATCAAAACTGATAATATTAGAAGTACTGTAATGAAATGTTCTTACCATTGAACCACAGAGCTCTTATTCACAATTTGTGGTTTGCAAAATTCAATTATTTCATAATGTTCATACAAGCCTTAAAGCTTATAGTTTCCTTAAACCAATATCATTAAATCCAAGCCTTGACTGCACACTGAATGCTGCAGGAAAACAGCAACAATTACATACTATTGGAGTTTACAAATCACAACAAATTGCACAAAAAAAGTGAAGAACATATACAGGAGACTCATAATTATGTTTTTTTCTATTTGTGTATGTGAACCTCGAGAACTATCTTCAACATTCAACGCGTACACAATGCACTTCAGAATTCATCATTGTGAATATTTAAGCAGGTGTAGCAGTAACTTGCCATTTCAGCCTGCCAGTGGAAAACTGTTATTTTAATATTTCTGTCAAAACTATACCAAAAGCACGATGGCATGCTTTGCCAGAGAGAGGAGGGTATTAAGAGAAGCAATGTGAAAAATGCTAGCGCTTGGTCTGTCAGAGGTGAAAAATGGCAGGACAATCTGGGTTATGGAGCCGAGCTCATTAATCTTGTCTGACTGCATTTCACACTGAGCCAGGGTAAGTAGTTGATCTTGCCCCAGTACACATGTTACAGGGTTGAGCTTCCTGAGAGTAGCAAGCCCCTATTCTCTCCCCACTCCATACTAGCAGGCCTCAAAGCTCCACACTCCCCAAGTGTAAAAATGCTTTGGCAACCACATTTCTCCTGAGATCAAAACCAAAAGGTCCATATGGAGCTCACACCACATGCACACGAGTCCAAGTTTTTACTTTCATTCTTCGAATCTTTTATTCAACAGTTAAAGCTGGAAAAGTGTTGTCCTCCTCAGGTATGATATCTGTGCTAAGCATGAAGATAATCACATACTGGCTCTCTAACCAGCCTGATTCTTTGTTCCAACAGAATGTAAAATGGCTGCAATTTGAAGTTTAAAGTAGTGGTCTTATCTCATCTTATCTCTGGCATTGCTGTAGAACTTGGAACAACAAAAAGAGTAAGTAAAGCACAGGGATCATAGCGGTCAATAACTACTGGACCATGAAACAGATAGATAAAGCTCACAAATTGTACATTTTATCCCTAACTTCGGCCCTCAAATCATTTTCTGTAATTGTATATTTTCATCTGATGGGTAAATTAGCTTCACCCACCAGACACTGCGGTTGATTACCTAACATATATTATGTAAAACCATTTTATTCCGATGCATTCTGTGCATGGAAAATGCAAACATGACAGTGTGAATATCGCACATGGAGAGGGCGTGGTTGGAAATTAACATTTTGTGTACTTAACAGCAGTATATACCATGTCAGAATCAGAAAATTTAAAAGCTAATCCACTAGAACACATATTTCTCACTAGTGCCCCAAGCATTTGTGTAGTTCAATAAAAATGTATTTCATTTGAAAATCATTTTTCTAATTAGGCATTTTAAAAGACGTCCACTTTAAGTGCCCAGAAGCAAGCAATTTTTCTTTTCAGGTAATTCTGTGCTATTATATAATTAGCAGCAATTAATTGATCAAAATAAAATTTAAATTTCAAATACAGATCTGCATGCTTGACATGAATTCTAACTATGCACCAAATCATGATCTTTCAATCTTCTGCAATTTCAGATTAAAGTACAGCTCAGGGAAAACAAGTACCACTCACATTGAAACAAGTTTGATTCAGTTAGAATTTGAAGGTCCATGTGAAATTAAAATGAGGGGAAATAATTACTCATACTTAGTGGAAATATACCTGATTGTTCCACACAATGATACAGCACATATTTCTATTCCTACACACCAAACTCATCTGCTAAAAAGGAAGCACAGAGATGCAGGTGCAGCCAGTCCCATGACTTGAATTTGTGGTGAGAATTTGTGGTGGATTATGAAATCGCTAATTTTTTCTTATATCATAGACATATTATAGTTGTAACAGGCAAAAATGTCTGTACTGCACGGTACTTTTGTTATGAATCTACTATGTCTGAATACTTTCACCCTTCAGTTTTAAATGTGTGTTCATGTTTGCGAATACAAAATTTCTTGTACATATTTATGTGAAGAGAGAAAATAATTCCTAAATTTGAATTCATTTGAGAGATGGAAGTGAAATAAATAACAAAACAGTGTCTGTGGCATGATGCTCAGGGGGAATGGTGTGTTCATAAGGTGCATAGACTGGCCAAATTCCTTACTTTCCAACTCTCTTGAATGGCTCTGTAAACAATGTTCTTGGCAACATAGTTTTTTGTTGCTGGTATGAGAAAGATTTCTTTCATTCTATGTTGATTTTCTACTGACCCAGGGCAGCTGATGGCTTGGTGGTTAGGCAGTTGTCCCTGTGATTGGAAGATTGTGGGTTTGAATCCCAGAACCCTTGAGCAAGGAACCATGCCAACATAGGTGACGTGTCGCTGCTTCACTTGGTTAATGGGATTATTGCCGAGAAGTATTTCACATTGTTCACACTGCGTTGAACGTTCACGAACGACAAATTCATACTTTACATTTTACAGTTTTTCTACTGTTCATCATGTAGAAACAATCTAAAGTCACTAATAACCTGAATATGGTACAATATCCAGATAACCAGAACTTTCAAATCAAATTCATTTAGCAAAATTCTTCAGGCGAAACCTCTTAAAAATCCCAAAGTCTTCCTGAAAAATTGTAAAGCATGCAGAATAAAAGTTTCCAATAACCCATTAAATGTGAACTTGCTTTTAATCACACACTTCTATTAGTTTATATATTCTAAGCATCAGATCTGTGCCACAAACAAAAAATTAACACTCAGTTCTCAAATCTGTGTAAGCCATGTTTGCAGAAATGGAATAACTTATTATTCATTTTTCATAAGCTCATTAAAACCTTTTTAATGATAATAATACATGGACAATGGTATGAACTCTCCCTATTAAATTGAATACAAAATGAGGCAACTATGTTGAAACTAATGGCACATAAAGTTTTTTTCCCTGCTTTGCATTGCATAAAGGGCAGCTAGAAGTATTCAGTGTCTAAACTTTGGCACTTCCCAACTTTATTTTTCTGTTTACCCAACATAAAACTTATTCAGCTGTGGCTTTCTGTCTGGCAGATCCTTATGAAAACAATTATTGCTTAGTAAAGTCCAAAAAATGCTAAATTGCAAAAGTGAAAGAGAGAGGGAAAGGAACTGGGCATGTCTGTTTGAGATGGTATTTAGCCCAGCTGAGGGGGTAATTGTGACAGTAATTTCTGCAGTTGGCCACGTGTTGCTGATGATTGTGGAGTGAGATAGAGACTCAGTGGAACCCATCACTATTACCTTGGCTTTTTGCGGTCGCCCTTCTGCCATTTCTCCCTCCCCACAAGCAGATGGTAGCCTCCGACGCCTGCCAACTATTTAGGGAGAGGAGAAGCCGCAGTGTGTTCTCCGCAACAATATTTTAGCATTAATCTGTTGAGCTCACAGCTCCACGGAAACGTCTGGCTCCCTTTTGTGCAACCTCATTGCTGCAAGCTGTGGCCAGAAAGACTGAGAGGGAGGATGGAGAGAAAGCACACAGAAAGAAAGGTATGCTCTTAAAACAAAAAGGTCTTAGAGGTCCATGGCTGGGTTGTAGGGTTCTAGTGGGAAAAATGGAATAAAACCTCTCATTATGTGTAGGCTTTATGAAATTATGTATATGCTTTACAAAATGCAAAGTTCTGTAGTAACCAAAAATAGGCTCTGGATTCAGCAACTGAATGTGGTTCTTTTACATTCATTTTCAAAGAACTGACCTGAAATGAGAGCATATGTACAGAATTGTACTTGTTTAGTATAACATAACAGGCTTGAAAGGTGTCGGAGTGTTACCTTTCCACAGTGTCAGGATGGGTCATGGGTCACACTACTGAATTTCTGCTGTGGTTTACCCTAAAAGCACATGTGTTCAGGCACGGGCCTGCAGCACAATGACCGGCCTGTCACCCTGAACGCTGTATGCCCTGCAGATGTGCAGGGGAATCTGCCTCAGGGAGCAAAATCAAAAAAAAAAAAAAAAGAGAGAGGGAGAGAATGAGCAAGAGTTGTTTAGATCGTATCCTTGGGGTTTCTTAAACCCTTCAATCTCTCCCAATTATCATTTTTTAAAATTAGCAGTGGCCAATTACCTCCAATTCTGTGGACAGACTGAATCTCTTTCACGAGGAAAACTAAACAGTGCACTGGTAAATCAAACCATGCACATCCACAGTTATCTTCAGCACATGTGGAGGCCATCAATAACGTTGTTGTTAGTTTAAGTGCTGAAAAGAACGCGTGCACACATGAACAGAAGAGCACGTATAAACTCAAGGAAATGAAGATTCTTTGGGAAACTGCGTTAGCCCATGAACAACTTCATTCTAAAGCTGCCAAAAAGAGTTATGTGGAGTGACATCAAAGAAAAGCCATAGAAAGGGGTTCCCTCTAGAGCCTTTTAATTGAAGTAAATGAGAATGAAATGCACAAATGTAAAGAACGTCCTTCCATCCATCTATGATCTCGGCCACTTAACCAGGGTAGCAGAGGTTGTAGTCTATTGCCGCGGTCATAGTCTTGGGAATATGTGGTAGAAATACAGAATTGATCCACATTAAGTTCACTTTTCATTTTGAAAAGTGTTTTTCAAATTAGCAATACATTAAAAATAAAAAATACATTTCAAAAAGAATGAAACTAAATGGAAATAATACTTAAAATATGAAACCATAAAAAACTATACTGGAACATGCAATAAGAAATTACATTTTGAAAGAATTTGACTAAAGAGATTTTTAAGGAGTTCCCTCACATCAAATCTAAATTGGATCAGTGCTGGTGGGGCCATGGCCCAAGACCACACACAGTTTGGATCTGTCAAAAAGAAACTGTCAGAACATTGGCTAAACATAAAAAAACTATATAGAACTGCCTGAAGCAACCTGTCAACCAGTAACAGCCTTATCAACTCATAGAGTAAATGTTTTACTATTTGTGTGCATTGTAAAAGAATATGTTACTCACATGTAGGACAGTGTACCTAATATAAATACATATCTAAAGGATATCAACCCGTTTTTCAACCTTTGCCTCTACAAGTACTAGAGTTGTACACCCAGAACATCTTAAAACCCTTTGGAAAGAACTGCATGATGTGAGTGAAGCTGCTGAGACATGATTTAAACAGTATGACATGTGTGTGTCTCCCGGTTCCTGCTGTTCACAGAAAATTAAAAACTATGAGAGGAAGTGTCAACATCAAAGTGGGGAAATGTGGACAAATTCCTATCACCCTCCCAATAACTACCATCAGGACCTTCTCTGGCACACTTCTAAAGACTCCTTTGTCCGTGAGCTGAAAGACAGCATTGTTGAGGAAGAAGAAATGAGGAGAGAAGAGAGCTGGTTGTGAAGAGAAGTGGCAGAGCAGGCGTGTGAAACTCAACACGAATTCAGATCTCCTCAGCAGAGCTTGCTTTAACCAGAATGCCATTCAAAAAATGACTCTTAAAAAGAAAGGATGTAAGTTTCTAGAAAAAGCCATTCATTTGCATGTTATCCAAGAATTTATAAATACAGCTTTTCCTCTATTCTCGTTCTCCTCCATTTCTAACATCTAATTATCCTGTGGGTGTAAAGCATTTGTGGTTACCAACGATGTTCACCCAGGAAGCTTCATAAGTGACCAGGCTATTTTTTTTCCTCCAGGTCTCAGGGCTTGTGTTGCTGCATGCCTTTCGGCCCAGAAGACGATCCGTGAGGGGATTTGTGGTTTTGTGGGCTTGGGGTGGAAAAAACAACTGTGTATTGAAGCCTGGAGTGTTTGCCTCTCTTTCCCCTCCTCTGATCTGACACATGTCATGGGCTGTGACAGAGGAAGAGGAGGGGGTGCTGCTTGCTGGCCAGTTTTTAGACTTCGCCATCATTACACTGAAGCCATTACTGAACACTTTAACATCAAGCATGGAAACTGGCTGAAAAGCAAGTCAATACAATGTAAACTGCTTTGCTTCAGAGACCAAAGAGCTGTATTTTGAACCTCACTAACCTTTGAGTTTGCTCAAAATACATGTTCAGATCTTACTTCATTAAATTCCTATTAGTTATAATTGTCAAAGCCAAATATCCAATGACAATAAGGGTTTATTCACTGAAAAAGAAATCAAACAGAAGCCAGCAACTGGAAATTAAAGATTCCTAGAAGGTTTTCTTAGGAGAAAGAAACCTTTTTCACATTACCGACTCCGTTCCTCTGAGGTGAAATCCACATTATTATACATTGAATCAATTCCTAGCCAAACTCAAAACCAAAATGTGCTCTTGATTTTTTATATACATCACATTATAAAAATAAGTCTTTTTGAGGTTAAACCTCAATGTGTAATTTGAAATTTTGGGTTGTGTGTTATATAAGTTGTGTGTTCCATTTTGATTTATTGCATGTTTAATGAGTGTAACAGTGAGATTACAAGTGGTCATTCAAGTACACATTTCACAAAAAGGCATTGTCTATAAATATGCAATTACAAAGTAATGCTAATATCCAAGCAGTCTGAACTAAAACATTCTAACAGCATTAGCAAAACAGCCAAAAGAATCCTTCAAAACAGGGTATGTTGAATATTATGTTTGTATATATTGTTTGCATTTTTGGAGCAAAGCATATCTGACTTTGATAGAGCAGAAAACTGCCTCTTGCAATAGCCATTCGAAATCAGTTAGGCCTGGAAATAACCATCTTACCAGTAGTTAATATGCTTTGGTATTGCATAAATGCTTGGACAGTTCAGTAAATGAGGGGTAACCTCACAAGACAAGTTCTGTTCAAAAACGTCTGGGGTGTTTTTCATGGCTGGTTCTGTTCTTGGAGGATCATTACTTATGAAAACACATTGTTCCAGGAAACTGTGCATTTCACAGGAACAACAGGAGAGTCTAACAGACAATGAGATATTGTTGAACAAATTTAGCATATGTTTCCATGCATGAAAGACCGGAAAAATAGCAGAACGTACCTCTTCCCAAGCATTTAATAATAAACGAAGCCCTATACAGCATTGTTCAGACAAAAACACAGTAAGCACTAACACTAAAACACTAAAGGCATTGCCTGACATGAAATGTTGTGCAATTATAAAACCTTTAGGTATTAAAAGCCATTGTGTTAACAGTAGGAAAAGCAAGATGCAAGAAATAATCCTCATAAAAGCAGAGAACTTTGAAGATTAGTCAGTGGATGTCATGAGATGATTCCTCGCTGGGAGACCTGCAAAGCTTCTCCTGAAAGTCAGAAAGAAAGACACAGAGAGACAGACCACAGTGAAGATACCGTGGTCTTGGAACATTTTGCTTGACAAGACAACTTCATGGATGATTGCTATGCTGCCAGTGAGCCCAGTTCAGACACTGGATACAATTCTGTTCATCCACGAAGCCACAAATAATTACATTTTCAGTGCTTAAGATTGAAATCTTACTTGTGGTTATAAACAGGCATTCTAGAAAGTTTCTTGTTTCAAACTTCGTTGCATGTTTTTGAAGTGAATGCACAACACTAAGTCAATATACAGTGTATATATATATATATCCACTTATTTTATTATGATGATGCAACCACACAATTTTATGCTTCATGCACACATTTTCTGTAAAACAACAGGAATCTGTAAAAAATGAAATGCTGAACAGAACTGCATATGATCTCATCAAGAATGAACACCTAAAGCCAAATCTCCAGTACTCAGGTCTGGAGACACTGAAAATAGTACTTTATACTTTTTTGGGGAGATGCAAAAAAACTCATCAGAAATCACTACACTCAAAAGTATTTGCGACACAGGCTCACAAACAGTTTTCATCCAGGGAGCCCTTTCGGTATGAAAAAGTTCTGTGGACACTCACACCCTACATCTTCCAATGGTAGACACATCAGGCAAACATGCAGTTGTTTAAAGAATTGTCTGTGGTGGTTACATAGTTAGAATGAGCAGATGATTTAGTATTTAAATTAGGAATGGGCAATATGGTGCTATTTTAATGTTGTTGCAATAAACTATGTCCCAATCTGCTTTTATAGTGTATTGTGAATATTTCCTGGATTTAAAGAACACCGGCAGACAGTAAAAAGCTCAGATTTTTTTTTTAATGTGACCCGATCTGGCAAAATGAGTCACAGTGACCCAAAACTCAAAACTCAGGTTTTGGGATCATTACAAATAAGAGGAAGCAAGCTTTAAAATGATATCTTGGTCAAAGATGTATCTTAAACGGTTGTCAAGTTACAATCGTTTGAATGATGGTAGCACAGCACCATTTTCCAACTGAAAAAACGAGAAAATCGCATTTAAAGTTTTTGTCAGTTTTTTGTTGATATCTTTAACAATCAATAGCATTAAAAGAGATGCACACAGTATTCAACAAAAAATTACTACAGACATTTAGATATTAGAAAAATGCATTAAATCAGACTGAAGACACATTACTAGAGCCAAAGAACTCATTGACCAACTTTATTCAGTCTTGTTGTCCAGCAGCAGAGCGCAGATTATTTTGACAATGACATTATACCAAACAGCAATCACACAACACGACACACTTAACTCTAAACAGCTTCGATGATGTTGACCCAAAATACAAACGTTAAACCCGATCTTTGTGGGGAAATATATTCAGGAAGCGCCGCGGTCTGATGTTCGGGCAGCAAGTCGAGCTCTCGGAGTGGCAGAAGCAGCTCGTCACCGAGGTAAGCTACACTTATCTCTTATCTGGAGCAGGGTCTGGTGGTCATAAACATGTGTACCAGCTGTTCGGATACACATGTTTGCGAGTTTCAGTGTGAAATCTTGAGAAGTAACACACAATAGTGTTGGACCCGGATTGGCCGCTGCGTCCAAGCGCGCTGCCATCTTGGTTTCTTTTGAGAGCTACAACTCAGATTAAATAGCCATTTAAGAACATTTTCGCAATTATTTCTATCATGAAACTTTGAGAGATTAATTTTTATTTCACATAAGACCAAAAAAGATAAATTGATATTTCTTAATCTCAAAAAATAGAACGCCGACTTCCGACTAATTACGGCAGATCGGGACACAAATCGAACCATTTTCAAAAACATGACATCGTTTAATTTTTGTTCTACTGTCCATTCCTGGTTTAAGTGTTAGAAAATTATGAGTGTAGTCCATAGAAACAAATTCACATCATATTGGCTCAGAAAAAAGCTTTATTTTGAATGTTAAATAGCTTTATTTTGGATATTAAATGGCTCTTGTCATGCATTAAAAAAGAAATCAATTTTTAAAAAAAAGTATATATAGGCCTATTTTAACAAGTGTATGGTTTAGCACAAAAAAGGTGATCTATCACCAGCAATTGTAGACAGAGATGGATGCGGTAGTTTCTTCAGTATCCCCATTCACCCAATTCTTGGGAAACAGACCCCTCCTAGCCATTGAGAGATTCAACTTTTTGCACCAATTTCATTCTCTTCATAATTTGTTTTCAAGTTTTGTCTCAGTGAAGAAGTTGCTTGGACTCTCGCTGGCCTGGGTTCATAGGCTGTTAGTTTTCTCTTTTTTTCCGTAAAAGCTGTATGGTGATGAGACACAGACGACCCATGATTAATACTGCTGTTGAGTCATCACCTAGGGGGAATCCACATGGGCTTAAATGTATAATTCATAGCAGACATCCCGTGGATCCTACCAGCTTAAATTCACCTGCTTCCCATGAATTTGCTTCTGTAACAAAGCCATACAGTTTGCCATCTTTTCTGGAGGACCCAGTATAAAAGATTTGGCTGTGACATAATATGATTGGAAAGCATCTGAGCTGGAGACAAAACACTACTGAAAGACTCAGCTGGGATCCTGCTACCAGCAGCACACACCACAAGATAACCCCAAAGTCCCCTGTTATGTTTGGAAACAGAGCCTTTGTGTTCAGTTAGACAGAATATTACACTGAGGAGAAATAAAAGTCAAACTGAATTATGCCGGGTGAACAAAAAAGGTTCAAATGAAGTAATATTACATAAAAACAAACTAACGTGACATAAAATTATCTAAAATTGTGTAAAAAATATCCTGAAACTATATTGTCTTAAATGTGTGTTCTTAGATTAAGTTAAAGAAAGTTAAGGCTGTTTACAACCTTTGGTCCTGGAGGAACATTGTTTTTTAATATATACTGTGCACATGGTAGAAATGACAGTAAAAACCTACTTGACGTGACTTGAAAATAAACAAGAAAACAAAATAAACAAGAAAAAAGGGAGAAAATGGAAGATGTGCAAGGTTGAATTTATTCTTAACCAATTGCTTTCTTGCATTCTGGGTCTAAAAGGCCAGCAGTTGAGTATAAAAGTACAGCAGGTGAAAGGTGAGAAATCATGTTCACAATCGGTTACCAGAAGCAAAACAGAAACAATGTACTGATTGGCTATTTATGTTGGAAAGTAAAACTGCCTTCTCTTGCTTAGAAGATAAAAAAAATCCCTGATTGTTACATTTCTTTGTGATTGAGACTACTTTCAAAGCACATATGGTGGCTGTTGGCCTAGTGGTTAGTCTGTTGCCCCTGCAATCAGAAGGTTGTGGGTTTGAATCCCTGGACTACCAGTGGCACCACTGAGGTACCCTTGAGCAAGGGTGCTATGTTCACGGCTGCCCACTGCTTCACTTGGTGAATGGGTTAAATGCAAAGAACACTTTGTGCTGTTCACACAGTGGGCTGTGGTGTGTTCACATATGACAAATGGACACTTTTCTTCACTATGGAGGTCTCTACGGTGCTAAAATCGTATAAATCAAAAAATGATCACCACTCTAACGTATCCCCTAAGACAGCAGAGGCAGGTTGACACAGTTTCTTAGAAAATTCCATTTAGTTACATTCCCTTTCCATCGATATATCACTTCCAGTGGCTGCTACACATACAGGAACATTACGTTACCTACATTACTCATCCTCGCTGGTGGACAAATGAAAATAAAATAAGTATGAAAAATCGATGTAACTTCCTTTCCTGTACCATAGCTTCCACTACTCGTACTTGTTGTTTTGAACTCTGTATTCAAGTTAGTGGTTAAAGATATAAATGTAGAATTAAGAAAGAAGCATGGAATGGTCTGTGTGTGCAGTGGGAATAGAAACGAATCGGAAATGAAGACACACAAAAACAAACTTTCCAGCTGAATTTGCTCAATGCAGTTTATCACATTCAAGTGACAGATATAATAACAATTGTTCAGCAATAAAATAAAAAAATAATAACTGAGATGGATAAAGGATTACCCACTACAAACCAAGCACCTGTAATAGTTTTGATTATTATAAAACAGCTTTTCCTGGAACATTCCAGAACTTGGTAGTGCACCTCAATGCAAATAATCAACTGTGGGTGGCACGGCACTGTCAAAAGATCTCAAGGATAAAGTCAGGGGATAGCTGGAGAATGCATTATCAATCCCTAGGAGCAGAGTGAAGTCTATAATTAAGAAGTGGAAAGTGTTTGATAATTTTAGGACCCTCCACAGATCAGGCCGTCCTTTCAAACTGGATGGAAGTACGAGGAGAAAATTTGTCAGAGAGGCTACCAGGAGGCCTATGTTAATTTTTATGCAGTTACAGGAATCTATGGCAAAGAGTGATCATCGTGTATGTGTGACATCAAAAGTGCTCCACAAATTTTGTTTGTAAAAAAAAAAAAAAGCTGTATTACGTCTTGAAGCGCACCTTGAAGATTCTGAAGCCAAGTGGGAAAAGGTGTTATGGTCAGATGAGACTAAAATATTTGGCCTCAACATCAATACAGCTTCCCTTCCAAACATCACAATACAAGCACTGGTACGGGGCGTGATCCTCTATCTCAGTGATTATTTTTTCTAAACTGTTGCTGTCATATCTTTCATTTGAATGGTATAAGTTACACTGTAAATACAGCTGGATTTGTGTCTGTATGGCCATTTCAGTTTCTAAGGCAACAAAATGCATTTTGAAAGAGGTTATACTTTTCTAGACCTTCTGTATATGCCTTTGACATATCAACCATAATAATCAGTGAACTCAACTGACTGACCTGAAGACTGCAGCTTCACTTTGCACACTCTGACCACCCAGAGAAGAATGCAGTTTGGACCCCTCACTTTTTATAGACTGATCCTGCTTTGAATGATGTGTAATACTCCGCAATTCTTTTACTTTCACTACAAAACAATGCGGGTAAGACTTCCACTCACTTTTTACCACTACATTTTTCATATCCAAAGCTTCCTCATCAACAATTAAGCAGCAGACAGTTCCACAGCTGATGAGTGTTAGCAACTGTTTTTGCATTGATTTGCATTTCAAAAGGTAATGTATGTTAAAGCAGCCTCAATATATTTATATATATATTTTTCAATATTACATTGTGTTTTAACGATGGCACATCACATATCTTATGCTTCCCAGAAAAGATGTTTGTTTTGTGGTATGGGGTGTGGGGTGGGGGTGGAAAACCCTCCCAGGTCCAGACAACAGATGGCACTATTGCGCTGGGGCAAATTTTGGTGCCTTGAATTTATCATCCACACATCAAAGTGATTGACATGTTCTTTTACAAACCACTTACAAGCATTTAATGACCTTTACAAGAGAGGCCATTCTCTTTTCACTGTCCAGTTGCCTGGGAGATGGAGTCCACATGTAAATGATATTCTCTCTCAAATCAAACATCCTTGATGGCTCTTCAAAAGGCGCACTTGAATTCAATGGTTCCCGTAAAAACAACCGCTCTGTCAGTCTCCCCTCAAAAGTCCCTGGGCTTTCTGCTGGTTTTGGAATGCAGAATTAAACGCAGACACATCCACTGAGCAAAGTATTAAATCTGACGAGTATATGGGTTTCCACCGCTTGTGTTTCGAGCTCTCGACCCCTTTACAACAACTCTGGCTCACTCCTGCGACAAAAAAATGAGAGGCCATAAAGTCAGCGCTCAACTTTTCCACCGGCCTGCATGTGAAATTATGAGACAATTGCCACGACTTAATAAACAAAAGAGATGGAAGTAGCAGCTGACCCTGCAGTGAGAAAACGAGTCACTCGTTTAGGCCCGACGTGTTTCAACAATTACAAACCAAATTGTGCTGTATGAAAACCAAAGCCCCTTTTCACAAGATCTCTCTCCCCCTCTGGAGAAAGGGAAAGCTCTTCCAGGTTTGTGTATTGGATGTGTCTTTGGCTTAATTACTGGCAGTGCTCTGCTCAGTTCTTCTGATGGCGTTTCTGTAATTGAAGAGCACCAGTTCCAGTTGGATGGCCAGTCTGGAAGGCTGAGTATGCTTGGGCCCGGCCTTCTTTTAATGAGAGTTTGTGAGCCCCCTAAGTGTTCCAGCAGATCCATTCACACTGCCTGCAGGCTAAAGCACGGCTGTAGCCCTTTCGCCTCTCCAGAAAGAGTCAGCCGAGGCCGAATTATATGAGAATAGCAGTGGTGATTATTATTCTCTTTATTACCATTATCATCGCACAGACACACTCACAGCGGTGTGAGGGTGGTCTGATATGAAGAGTTGGTTGGAGCAGCAAGCACTGGGACCAGACTCCTTAACCACTGCTCTCTTCATTGTGTGGAAAGGAGATGATCTGCCAGACATGGGGAGCAGCTGGTCAATTGAAAATGACTTGCCAAACATCTCTTAAAAAAGGGGGGAAAAAAGTGGGAAAAAGGGGGAGGAGGGTTTGAACACTTCTCAGATGTC
>JBBPCW010000006.1:14820709-14855454 GCA_037974425.1 Phenacogrammus interruptus
GAACGTCCGAAACCAAACTGAAGGGAGTAGAACTGAACTGGACCAAACCGAGCTGGTATCAGTCAGTGGAGAACCCCCTTTAGATATATGGAAATGAAATGCACCCACACTAGAGACATGCCGACTGTAATCCAGTCTGGTGCGTGCAGACTGCGGTTATAGACTGCGTCATCACTGTTTTCGGTCAAGTTAAAAAAAAATATTTAAAAAATTTTTCGGTGGCCGAATATTCGGTGCATCCCTAATATTTGGTGTTTACACTATGAAAATAGGCTTTTTAGGCATTTATTTTACTAAAACACAACAATGTGGTTTTCCACTATACGCGGGTGCTCTTGGAATGTAACCCCTGCGAAAAACAGGGGGTTACTGTACATTAATGTTTTTCTCTGAGACAGGGTCCAAGTCAATGCAACTTAAATTATATTAATGCAACATAATTGGTACAAATATGATAAAGGACAATAATCCACAAGTATTCACGGGGGTTACGTTCTAAGAGCACCCACGTATAGTGGGAAAAAAAATCCTAAATATGCCTATTTTAATAGTGTAAACCCTAATTATGCCCCCAAAACCCGTATCCGTACTGCATAGTTTACACTTAACTCCTGCAGTGCTAGAATGTTACCGCTGTACAGACTGCACTGTAATTTATCCACGGGCGTTTTCTTTGATATGTGCTGTCAATCTGTGCACAAAAATCTCTCTCGGTGAGTACATACACACACACTCACTCGACCATATCCGTATCCGTTGTGTACAGTGTACGCTGAACTGCTGTCTCTCACGGTGCTAGAATGTAAAATACCGACGTTACCCCTGTATAGACTACTGTAATTCATGCAAGTGTGTTTTCTTTGGTATGCTTTGTCATTTTCTTTGGTATAAGCAGGGTAAATATAGCAGGGCTGCAACTGTTGAATGTTTTTGGAATCGAGAATTCTGTCGACTTTTTCAACGATTAATCGGATAGATCATACTTTTGTGTTTTTAAACAACTATATCAATAGTGGGTTATGCAACATGAAAAGCCTCTTAAAATAAGCAAGATTTTTGGCTGTTATTCACAAAAAAAGGTTTTTATTCAAACTCAACATTTTTATTAGATCAAAACTTAAAACATTTGGCTTACTGGGTCCAGAACTAAGCCCATTTAATCAACCATTCTGAGAAACATTTATGATATACATGAAAAAAACTATGAAATACAACCTCACAAATAAAGGTGTGTACCCCCTGCTATAGCGAATTAACGAATTAAACGAAGCCTTGAGGCAAAGAATTTACCTCGAACATTTTTTTGTAATCGAATCATTCGAGTTACTCGAATAACCGTTTCAGCCCTAAAATATAGTAATAAATTCATATATAATTTAGAGTAATAAAAATATAGGGCTGAGATCTCTCAGAGAAACACTCAAGATAGCTCCACACTAGATACATCACAGGACACCAGCCAATCAGTAGCAAGGAGAAATAAATAGCGTTATCGGATTGACTCCCGCCTCTGTGTACAGCGCCTCTGTGTACAGCGGCAGTTCACCATCCTAAGATGAGCTTTCTTTGTGTTTCTCTCCACAGTACCAAAAAATTGATAGTTATGTTTCATATGGAAATGTAGCTGAATTCACATTAATATGTTACAAAATTAGTAAATTATATTTTTCTTAATTATTTAGCACTAAAACACTTGACAAATTGTCTGGGCCTCGTCTGCCACAGCCGCTTTATATATATTTTAGTAAGCTTGTGCAGAGAAAAATAAATAAATAAATAAATAACTTTTTTTTATTGAGGTTTTCCCACTACATTAAATAAATTGCTTTATTTAAACAGTAGTATATGGAATGCTTCAAACAACGCCAGACACTGTTCCAACTAATAAGTTATACAAGCCAACTAATACAAGTGGTTCTGTGTTTTTTGTTTTATTTGTAAAAGTACATTCCAATTGGGATATTTGAAAACCTAAAATTTGGATATAGAAATAGCAAAATGATTTACATTACCATTTATTCTAATTATCATTCGAAGATCTAGTGTGGAATCTGAAAGAGACAACTCTCTTCCACAATGAAACTGTACTCACTCCTTGGGAGTTAAAGACTTATCTTCCCTGAATGGTAAAGCTGATTCCAATGCAGCGCAGCACACCCAGAAAATACAGTTTGTTTAAACCCAGAGACCAATTTTACTGGAATGAAGACACAGGACGTCCTTCAAGGATACAGGACAAGAAGAATTTCTAATAACATTTTAATGAGTGTAGTAACTGTGACTAGTATGTGACCTCTCTGAAAGCAGGTAACCCTACTGACCTGTCTCTCCTGTCACATAAAGTCATGTCTAGCACTAGGTTGTCAGCCCCATAAAAATTAACTCCTGACACCAGCGTACCTTAAACACCTCCATCAATCACAAATATATTGCTTAATGGTAAGAAGTGATTCAGCTTGTTTCTTTTTTCAAATTGAAAAAGCACATCAAAGCATAACAGACAACCCTGTGGTCTGGAGACCCTCAAAGCACATAAGAGAAAACATACCTCAGTTGCTGCAAACGACATGGCAAATTACACCTGAGGTGTCATGATCTGCAAAGTGCAAACAACATATGCTGCATGCTGATTCTTTTGAGCACCTGAAGGTCAGTGATTACACTGCATGCTTTACATTTCAGCCAACCAATAAAGTATCTGTCTCATGAAAGGCTGAAGTGAAACAATTCAATGTGTGTACTAGTGATATTTTGTTTGCCCTTCTGATATCAATATCCAAGTATCACCTCCTTTCCTTCAGCATCTGATGCACATTACCTTTTAAAACATCTTCCCTAAAACAATTACAGATCTCCCCGTTTACTGAAAATTTGTGTTGGCTAAGACAGCTAGGTTCAATGGGTCTCAAAGCAATTAATGTAAGCAGAAATTTCCTCCAACACTGGCAAAGCACTGTGAACAAATATTGTCTTAAATGTCCTTCTTTAAGTGAAGTCTCTTCCAAGAAACACCGGTTTCCCATCAGATTTAAGAAGAACGGTCCCATCTGACAATGTGCAGATACAGAGAGTGATTGTGCAAAGCAAAAGTGAAGAAATGAGCAAGCAAGATTGATATCTATTATGTTTTTGGTGGGAAATCTAGCTGCCAACAGATGAGGAGGAGATCATGGAATTGATAGAGGGAATGAGTTTTAAAATCATAACAAAACAATGCCAGAATGATCAGCATTAGTTTAAATATAATAGTTATCAATTTATTCCCTCAACATCACATCATTACCTCAATTTCAATTGTCATTTACACATTGGACCTTCTCTTATTCTGATGAAAAGTTGTAGTGGCGTGGTCCGACAACCCTGAATGCGACCCCATCAAGAGGTTGAGACGTTCACCAACTGCATACTAAAAAGACTTCTTCTCCAGGAGTGTGACACAAATGAGAACCTCACTGCAAGTGTGAACCAACACAGGGTTTGGCCACATTTGCTGAGTAAGGAGTCCTTTATTACACATTTAACTGTCAATGCTTAAATAAGCAATGTATACTGCCCAGCTGGCAGTTAAGATTTCTATTAAATGTACATTTATGCTCCATGCGCCATGGCAACAACATAAACCATTTTAGTGATACCATCTGAGCAGCATTTCAGTTTTTCCTTTGCTGGTCTCTACACTCCTCCACTGCTATTTAACCCCTCTGCAGCTATGCAGCCATGGTGTGAGCATTGCATATTTTCCCCTCACCAGGCACTGTTGGCCGTATTTGGCACAGGCTGGTATGATTCATGCGGAGGGGAATCGATAGCGGTGCTTTACCATGCAAACATAGAAAACAGCTGTGTAACACAACGCTGGGCCCTGTGGGCTTAAGTCAACACATTAGCTGAGTCGAGCCTGGGCAGGCATGCTGCAAGCAGATCCAGCTTGTAGGCACAACACACGCTTGCTCATCTGTCTCCTTCCTGTGCTCGATCCCTCTTTCTAATTCAATCACCAAGTAAATATAAGAGTTACAGTTTTTAGATTTTCATTCATTTTTAGTTTGTGTCCTGTCAGATGGGACATTTCAGATGGGAATATTTATTTCAGTTTTTATAGAAAGAGTTCGTTTTTATCTTTGTTTTTAGTATTACAAAAACATTTTTTCAGAAACTACAGTAAAAAGATGATCTATAATCTGGACTTCCGTTATTCAGGTCAGATGAATTTGGTGATTTTAGCAGTGCCTTTTTATTACCAGCAGACTATATTGAGGATCTTTTTAGTAGTTGGTTTTACAGTGAACGCTGAGGTTAGATTTACGTGTTTTTTTTAAACCAATAACTACTACTAATAAGAGAAAGGAGAAGGAAAGGGGGGGAAAAAAGAGGGCTTTTCCTTACTCACCTGGTAGGCTCTGTTGATTTGAGAGGCAGCCCAGGCGGCATACTTCACGTTGTCCTTCTTTACTTTTGCACTGACTTTAGGGCTGCCAGCTATGTGACTTGCTGACTATGAGGTGAAAAAAAGGAACATGAATACGAATAAAAGAAGGGCTTCATACTGGCATGTTGTAGGCAATTCTAGCTTTTATTTTTAAAGCCAACAGGATTTTTGTGATGGCTGGGAACACGTCGGAACTATGTCAACAAGACAACATACTGCAGATATTAATGTTGTGTAGTGTAAGGTGGGCAGTAATTCTGGGATTTTTAATCATAGAGGAGTGTCCACCAAGGATAGGAGGGAGGGCTGATCAAATTGATGGAAAGCTGGATGGATGAGAAGAGTGTCTGACTCTCAAAACCTCCACAAGCCACTGAGATAATCGAGTTCCTCATCATGGAAGGATGGTGAAGTTGAGATGGCACTAGTAGTCTTTAGAAGGGGGAAAAAGTGAGTGCTTCCCTACTGGTTGGGTAAAAGCCCTGGTGTTCATGTCCCTTAATGCAGTCTAATTTCTCCAACAGCAGAGATAAATGGTGCTGACAGGGGCGCGAGTGTCTGGGAAGCGGCCTGTGGCTAGTGTGGTGCAATGTGAATCATGCTCTCCATGCCGCCCAATACTCTCCCCTCCACAACCACAAAGCCCATGTCTTTCCCATGTTACTGCCATGAGCCCCATAAAGCAAAGCCCGGAAAAGTCCATTGGGCAGCAAATGAAAAGTCCTCTGTATGGATGTATTGATACTTTATCTACACAACCACTCAACCTCTACTCCAGTTCTGGCACAAACCATGTTGGCTTCAGGAGTTTGATATGACTTCTTTGTGATATGAACTTGGCGAGTGACCCTCAACACAAATTTTTTATGTAAGATGACTGGAATAGACAGCCAAAGGATTTGGGATTTGATATATCAGTGTGCCTTACATCAGCATGAACAGGGTTACAGTAAGATACAAATCTATATGCTTTTATGTTAATGGTGACTGCAACTGCACCTTCAGACAAGGAGTAGGTAATATTTTTTTAAAAATAACTTTGTTCAATCCAAAATTAAGAGTGGAGAACATGCAGTATTTCAGTGCCTGCAGGAGACGGCCGAGGACTGGGGCAGCTTTTTGGCGGAGGTCTGTTCCTGCTCCTGCCATGCCTTTGACACATGCTAATAGCACATCAAAGCAGCAGGACGGCCTGGGCCTGTGTTTGAACTACTGAAACATGCATGTGTGTCTGTGTGTGTGTAGGAGAACAGTATGTGTCTGTGTGGGGCTCTCTGTGCACCCTCTGCCTTCCTTCTGCTCCCAGCTGCCTGTTTGTGTTCCTATGTCAGGAGTCACTTACAAATGATGCATTGGTGTTAATGGACAACTTCCTGTTTAAATAAATACACAGATGAAAGGCTTATTCAGCACAGATATGACCAAAAACCCAGCAGCTGGTCCACGTGGGACAGAGAAGCAGCTAGTCTTCTTCCATTCTTTTATAGCTGAGAGTTTATTTATCTTCACCATAAACATAAAAATGCTCAGCAAAAGGCTGAAGGGTTACATTTCAGGAAAAACAGAGGCTGGGGCTTTTCCGAGGTAGGGAGTGGTAACAAGTACTGAGTCAGCAGTGACCTGCCCCATCTGAAGCCCATGAAGCCAGCATAGACAGCGGCAAAAAGAGAGAGCGATGGGGGTGACAACAAGAAAAGGTGTTTGTTGTATTTAGCTTTGGCGCAAGTCGTGACTCACCATGTACAGGCCAAACAAAGCCCTCATGTTTCTGTTGTTCAGCTTCAGAGCCTGCGCAAAATATTTCCTGGCCAGTTCCAAGTTCTCCAGCCCCCCTTGGGTGTACTTCACCTGGTCAAATAAAGCAGAGAAAACAGAAAAGCGGCAATATTATTTTAGACATGGACTTTACTCATACTGTAATTTAGAGGTTCAAAAATGTCAACTCTATGAACAAAGTATCTTACTGATACCACAAGCCTCATGCAGACAAAGGCACTTGAAACAAAGTTACAACACAGTTCAAACAAGTCTGCAATGCAGACAGGTATACACACTGAGACAAGCAAGAGGAGACACACTGTTAGCTATGGTACCTCTGCATACTGCTCACAGTACAGGTGATTATGCGGGTTGGTCATCATCAGCTCCTCCAGACAGAAAGCTGCTTTTGCATAACTAAAGGAGCAGGACAGAGAAACAGAACATTTCTAAATAAACAAGGCACACAAACACCTGGGAAGAACCACAAGAGCTCCCGTCTGTACACTTATGGCATACACTTAGGGCTGCTGGTGTAAAGTAAATCTTGGTCCTGCTGACAGCAAGAAAATGGCCTGCCTAAGGTTTTTCTTTTATCAGCCTTTATAAGGGTTGATGGATATGTGTGTGTGAACATCCATATGGTAAAATGATGAATGTAGCTTTGCATCAGTGATGGCAATTCTGGCCTATTTTCCCCTTCTCTTACGCTTTTGGAAGCTGATGATGAGAAAGAGGAGAGAGTGTGAGATCTCCACCACATTTCTAGACACGTAGCATCAATCTGTCTGCCTTCCCCTCCAGGCTTAATATGCAGTTATAAAGGCTGTCTTGAGGTCATAGTCGAGCAGCAACACGCTGTGTCACTCTCAGATGAGATCACTTCTCTCCGCGGGCTGCTGAGCTGTGGACCTCAGTCTAATCTGCAACCACTTCATGAGCTCAATCAGAGAGGATCACACACACACACAGGCACACACTTACTCGCTGATGCATGCAGACTTTCCAACAGCTCCCTCCCACCAAATAATCAAACAATTTTACAAAGTAATGCTCCACAAGGACTATTATGACAAAGCCGCAACACACAAAAATGGCCAGCGTGTGTGTCCAAAACCTGCAGTCGAGTTTAAGGGGCTGATTACCGCCTCCAGGGCCTCAGAGTCCCCAAACCACACAGTTTTCAGCTACCGTTGGAGAGGTCTCAATATCAGGTCTGTTCACGCGTCAAGCACTTTACTGTACGTGCTCACACACAAATCAATTTATTAAAATGTATCAAATTCACAAACAAGTGCTGGAGAGCTTCCAAATTGACTGTGAATGCTAATCTAAAGCAATCTTATTGTTGACGAGTTTAGGGATGGAGGAAAAAAGTGCTCTGACGCAAACAAGGTTCCTTTGGCGGGAACACAGTGCTGGCATTACTCCCTCTCACGAGATGAAGAACCTATCAGACCATGTAGAGTATGTTTAAGAGACTTCAAAGATTGGTTTAAGGGGGAGACAGTGAAGGAGCGGGGAGGGAGGAAGGCAGGGAGAGAGAGAGAAAGAGAAAAAGAAAGAGAAAGAGAGAGAACGAGCACAGAGGAGAACAGGCCATTCGGAAGGTTGCAGGCTGCTTGCAATTACCACTTCCTTTCCATAAAGACTTTCAGATGTGCTCCTGCCATGGCCAGGCTGAAGCTGAGTAGGAGAGGGAGGGAGGGAGAAGTGGTGGAGGGGGGAGGGGTTGTGGATGGGGGGCAAGAATCAGCCCACACTACTATGGAACTCAGTAAAAACCCACCTGATCCAACACTGATGTAAAAGATACACTACAAGATTACTGTCTTCAGCTACACATAAAATTATTGTTTTCTCATTTGTGAAAGCTCTGCAACACTGTGTGGAACACTGTGCCTTCTCATAGTCAGGTGAAGAGCAGTAGCAACGGAAGCTGATTATGTGAAAGAAATATATTGTATGAAAGAATATACACAAGTGTCACTCAAAGGTGAAGAGGGTATTGATTT
The DNA here is from genome assembly GCA_037974425.1 of Phenacogrammus interruptus. Taxonomy (NCBI): domain Eukaryota; kingdom Metazoa; phylum Chordata; class Actinopteri; order Characiformes; family Alestidae; genus Phenacogrammus; species Phenacogrammus interruptus. The sequence continues at coordinate 14,828,912 of JBBPCW010000006.1, forward strand.
TAGACTACACTCAAGTTTAACATTCTCTGGCTGTTTTAAATGCTACTAGATTTCTAAAAGTTTCTAATTCTGGGTAAAGAATGGTAATTAAACCAAGTCAGACATTTACTTGCCTAAACCACATGAACCATCGTTAACATGAAACCTCCCTGACCTATAGTTCCTTCAGGCTACAACAGGGGGATTGCTGAAGAACAGGTGGACATTGACACCTCGAAACCATATGCTCATTCATTAAAGAGTGTCTTTAATTGAAGTAAGTGGTGAGTTGATTTTTAGGAAATAAATCTAGAGTAAGATTTACACATCTGCTATTAGGTAAGCTGCCAACAGAAGGTAAAAGTAGGCTCTATATATTCAGTTGGCAGGCTGACAGTGCAGAGATATGGAGGGAGTTTATTTCTCTTCATCTCTGCCACAAGAGTTCTTGTTTTTACTGGCTGGGAGACCAAGTGCCACCACCTTCTCCTGGGAATCTCTTTCCCTGCTCTCTCCCTCCCTCTCACACAGAGCGTGGAAAAGATAGGTGATAATACACAGCTCGCAGGAAGAGGAGGGGAAGGGAAAAAAGGGAGTCTGTGACCTAAAATAAAGCAAAGAAAGAAAAAAGTGAGAAATTGACACGCCTGTAGATAGGGGGTTGTCAGGGTGAATGGTGTGATATTAGAAAAGTTGGACTAAGCGGGACGATAATCCTCTCACCCTTGGATTTCCTCTGTCCACTACAGCAATAATGCCTTCACACAAAAACATGAGCCAGCCAATATACAGCCCCCTCACCAAGCTCCTGCATTCCTACAGCCAGCACCCACCTACCAGGGTGACCATCTCTCTCCCACACACACAAGCACACACACAATAAGCCCAAAAACAATTAAATAGGGATGGAAAAAAAGTGACACAAACAAAATGATTTTCCTACAATGTTTATGTCTGGCAGACACTAACCCCTGGCAACAGAGATATCAGTAGAGATGGGGGGGTGGTCTTATCCTGAGAGTATGAGAGGGGGCTTAAGGAGCAAATCCTATTAAAGCCCTACTCCATGTGACAAACAAATCCTGAGCTCAACACAGGCCCCTGGCTGAGATTGGCATTTCTCTTGGATTTCCCTGGGGCTGTCCCACAACCCCTCATGAGCCAGCGCTCATGGTCTGATTCGGCACAGAACTGATCAGCTGTCTGTCAGTTATATAGGAGTTTGCAGCAAAATTACTTCTATCACTCAATATGGACAGTAATGAGTTTTGTTTGACAATGATATCGTTGTATTAAGCACAATGACTACAGAAATAAGAATAGTCATTACTCATGTTCATTGATGTAGAGTTCTGACAGCTCATGCCATGCTTCCTGGTCTCCCACAAACCTGCAAGACAAAGTGGCAGTTAGGTTCTCCCACAGACAAAAGAGGGGTTAAGGAAGGGCTCAGGGGGCAGCTCAATCAAATGCAAAGCCTCTTTTAATTAAAAAGTGGAGGGGAAGGGGAGGAGAAAATGGGGCCCAAATCCTCTTGTAAAACACTCACTGCTCCAGATACTCATTCAGCTCGCGAATGGCCTCGCTGCTCTTGCCTTGCGCTCGGAGAATGGAGATCTTGCGCTTCCTCACCGCCTGTGGATCGACATCAACATAGGATTAGGGTTCTGAAGTCTCGAGTGTTTGACCAAAAGAGAAAAGGGGAAAGAAAGAGGGAGGATGTGTAAATGATCAGGGTGCTGGGGAACCTGCTGTAATCCAAACTCCTACTTGCTATCAAAGACACACCTGAGTCCAAGCCACTATCTTCTTAGTTAAGTGTGAATTCAAGAGTGGGTGCCATAGAGTCTGTATTGATACACAGTCATTGATTTAACACAAACACATTTTGTTTTATGAATTTCAATAGAAAAAAGATTAGTTAACTGTAAAGTATGCAATTTACTGAATGTTTTAGACTATTTTTGTCAATACATTTCTTTTCTGGAAGCACAGCTCTGTTTGGAGAGGTAAAAGTGAACAAGACAGTCCAACCATCATCTGGTTTGCAAGTTGGAGTGCCAGCACCGATTCAATGCAAAAAGTTACACTGTCAATATGGTGCAATTGGAAAACTTTCCAAGACTGAACTGTATTCTTGTCACCCAGTCATACAAAAAGATGCCAAAGTATTTCAACAAAGGACTATTGCATAAGAAGTCTCCTACTTCATTCTAACAAACTATTACACACCCCACTATATGTACTTTAGTAACAACACTGTAATCAAGCCTAAAACATTATACTAGTTGGTTTCAAGAGAAGAGAGCATTCACAAGCTTTGACACATAAATCATTAGCCTGCAACTGAAGAGTGGACACGGGCTCTGCACACTTACAAGGAGCAGATATGTGGTGACTCATCCTGTTTAAGTGGAGAAAATAGCACATTACCCAAAGCCTGGGGCTGCATACATTCATATGGGCTTCTGAGGTCTTGCTTGCATCAGCCCCACATAACATTTGTACTGGCTTTTTTTTTTGTCGACATGACCTTCAGTCGGATTAGAGTCTCATCAATCTGAATCATAAAGCATTATTCCTGCTGCGACGACTTTTTTCCAGGAGCCAAATTTTTTTCATGTACTCGCAAGTGCAGGGCAAAGAGCAGCAGCTTTACCCATAGAAGTGCGCAGTGCTGCCACAGAGATTATTTATGGACTGGCATTTGATAGAGTGGGTCTTCCTCACTCCCACACTGCAGACCAAACCCTGTTGAGCTGGGCATGAGTCACAGCTGAGCAGTCATAAATCTGGAACTGTTCCGACACCATTACCACTCCAAATCCACTTATCCATCACCCCAGCAGCCACAGCCACAGCCACTAGCTCCCCTGCCCGCACCAGGCCAAGATGTCGTGCTGACACACAAAAGCACCCGTCACACACCGAGGACGAGAATGTTCAAAAGAGCAATCAGCACTCAAATCAATTTTACCAAAAAATACTAGCAGAAGACATGCCAAAAAAACCTGCATTGTTCTGTTAATTGAAAGGGACATTTTAACTTGCCTCCTTGCTGATAAAAATATTATATTTCAATTCAATTCAATTTTATTTATATAGCGCTTTTAACAATGGTCATTGTCACAAAGCAGCTTTACAAAATGAAATAAATGTGTGTATATGAATGTGTGTGAATGAAATGCCTCTGATGAGCAAGCCAAGGGTGACTGCGACAGTGGCAAGGAAAAACTCCCCACATCTGCTTAATGTGCAGCTCTAATAAACCCTTCTGGTGCGTCAGGTCTTTATGTCCCATCCACTGAGTAACAGAACTAATCGAAACTCTCTTTGGTACAAACGGCCTGTTTTTAATGTCATAGTAATTTGGCAAAAAACGCAGTTTGCACAGTAACAATTTCATTTGTGCACACAACTGGTGTATAGATGAGTGTGTCTTGGTTTAGAGTTGTCAAACAAACGCAAGTTGTGTGTGCAGTTCAAAACCTGACAAAAACAGCAGGGACAAACGTACTATGTATGCACTGCTGACTCTTCTCGTTTTCCTTCTATTGTGTTGTTCAGACAAACTGTCCTACTATGGTACCTTTTTTTATAGGCAGCACCCAACATAAAACTAAAAGGTAGAATATTTTGATAGTTAATAATTATCAAACATGCTACCAGCACCATATACATGCCTTTTTGGAGTGGGGCAGCTGGTGGCCTAGTGGTTAGTCCATTCGCCCTGCGACCAGAAAGTCTGGGTTTGATTCCCAAGACCGCTAGGCACTGCTAAGGTACCCTGAGCAAGGTACCGTCCCCACACACTGCTCCCCGGGCACTGTGTTCGTAGCTGCCCCCTGCTTCACTTGGTGAATGGGTCAAATGCAGAGGAAGAATTTCGTGCTGTTCACGCTGTGGTGTGTTCATGTATGACAAATGGTCACTTTCACTATTAGAAAAAACAGCCTGTGTGCTTGTTTTAAATCTAATAACATTACACAGACACAGTAAAACTGATCCAAAATTCTATTAATCAGTCAACCATTAGAAAACAATAGATGATCTTTAATTTGTTTTTGTGATTGATTTTGGCAATTAGCTTAATTACCTGTTTAAATTCTATTAAAACATACAGCATTGTGGCTTTTTTCCCCCCAAATGTTTGATCTACTACCTTAAATCAGATCTACTGAGACTGAAAAACGTTTACAAAAATGTAAGAGACATGTAAACGCATGTCCCAAATAATGAATGAATAAATAAAATTCTCACCTTTGCCCTCCAATCCCAGTAGTAATGATGTGGGAGAGGCTGACCCTGTCATTGTTGTGATTCCTTCTGTATTAGCACTTTTGAGAGACACTCACACTGAAGAATTGAGCCATTTCTACAAGCCTAGAAGCCACACAAATTACACCACACACCCACAAGCTTGAAAGGAGTCTACTCTCAGACTTTTACTGCCCATCATCTGACTTCACAACACTGAAATTAACAAACATACTTAATATGCTTTTCCCCTCATGAAACATGGATTTTCAAAAAGCTAGCATGTACTCTCACTCTACTACATTTAGTCATTTAGATTACTTTCTTATCCAAAGGGCAAAAAAGAGCAAACTGGAAGCCAAAGTGATAAAGTATCTGGAAAAACGTCTAGAATACATATCCTTAGCAACAACAGCTGTGACATAGCTTGAATAAAAAGTGTATTACTTTATAGGTTTTTCTCTGTAGAGGACCTCACTGTCACTGGTAATTCCTGCCACACATGAAACTGTCCAAAATCAAACTGTGGCTTTGCTACTGAATTCCCACGGATGAAAGCACTTAAAACCAATCATTAATAAACGTCACCATAATCTATACACATAGCCACAGGTGCAAAGAGGCAGAATTTATTAAACAGTACAAAGATGAAAATCTACACCAGCATTACTGACATGCTTGTATTTGTCTGCTGTATGCTTATAAATGCCATCAGATTCTGCACAATAATTGTGTCTAGTGCTTTAGGAATTCTCATTGACCTAAAGTCCTTTTACAAGCAATTCCAGTGCAATTACAGCCTGAATGGGCTGGAATTGAATAAATAAATTGTGTCGTCTGTGCCATTAAGCTTTAAAATGAACGGCTAATTAAAGTTACCTTTCAGTGTGTTAAAATAGCTGTACATGTAATGCCATAAATGAACAAAGGAGAATTTCTCCAGATCATTGCTGTAGGTATTGGAACACAATAAATGGTGGAAGGGCTAAGAGTTCTAACATTTTTGGACACCGCCATGGCACAGAAACCTTGAACAATTTTTGTTGATTCAACAATTTTGGTTAATGGGTACCACATCTATTCTACAGCCTATAATTACAACAGCTCAGTTTCCAATCTCAGCTCCGCATGCTATGATGCCTCACAAGTCCTCACAGTGGTCGCCAATTTTCCGCCATTTTTTTGGCTCGTCCCCTTCTTCTCCCCCGCAATTCCACTGAACATGTTGAGCAAATAGTGTCTAGATAAGCCTCCTCAACTTTCACAGACAGGTAACCTAGATGATGTCATCCCCTCTCATACCACAACCTCCGTCACCCCGTCTGCTGCTCTGCCAAAAAGTGTGGGATAGTAGGGGGAAAAAAATATGGTCTGGTTGACATCACACCACAGCTTCATTTTGTTCCATCACCGCCCCCAGGTTTGAGGAGCTTACAGGATCTGATGGGAGGAGGCGGATGTTTGGACATCAGGAAAAAGGTTGATCCCATCAGAGAGATCTGGGCTGGACCTTGGTTTGTTAGATTAGTTCACAGGGCACCTGCCTACTGACATGATTCCCACAAGTGGGTGAATCCTACTGCACAGGCATAAATGATCAACAATTTCACCACTGACTATGTCAAAGATATGACAGAAAAGGTATGCTGGGTAAGGCTACACAAGTCAAGGGGCTAACAGGTAACACTTAACATAAATTATCACCATATATACAGTGATAAACATGCACAACTTAGTGACACTCCAGCTGGGGGATGAGAAGTGCTAGTGGGTTGGGAACGGTTGGCGATTGGTGCTGGTAGATTGTTGAAACAACACAACAGAACCTTATATGTCTTTTTAGAACCATCTGCACTGGATTTATACTGTGCTTTTAGAAAACATGGCCTGTGTGCTTGTTTAAAACCTTTACGCAGACACAGAAATACCGATCCAAAATTCTATGAATTAGACAACCAACAGACAAATATTACATTATCTTAAATTTGCTTACGTGACTGAGAAGCTTAATTCCCCGATGAGCTCGATAAGCTTATTTTTAGCATTCACTCCATCATTTAATTGTAATTAGCTTTTCAGAGCTGTTTACTAATTATCTTCATCATTTAAAATTAAAATTCTCTTTTAAAAGCTTAGTGACACTCCAGCTGTGGGTGAGAAGAGTGCCATTTCTCAATAATGGACCATTCTGTTTGGCGATGACATTGTCATGATGCAGTTACTACTTACTGTTTAGTGGATGGGTGAATAATTACAGTTTTTAAAATCAATTACAACAATAACAACTGAAATACAGTAAAAAGAACAAATGTTTTCAATTTCTAAAACCTTGATAACCCTACATCAAATAGGACCTAAGCAATCTGATTATTGTTTTCTTTGCCTTTTTATTGAGTGTGCACTAAATGTGGGGTAGGGAACTGACATGCATAACATTTTGAACTATCTGGCTCATGAAAAATGTGAATTATGCCCACTGGTATAGAAAATCAAATCTTCTAAAGAAATGCAAAGCCCTGAACATACATGAATATTTAATAGCTTTTAAAGTAAAAATAGTTTTAAATATTTAAATTAATACAATCTTTCGAACAACTTAATGTGCTGTTCACACGCACTTAACAGTACCTCAAATATTCCAAACCATATTTATATGCAGATGACATAGTAAAATGCTGTAGTTTTTCTGACAAAGGCATGTAGGGTGCCCAAAAAATGTCACCCTTTAAGCCAAGTTAGTTTTTTGGGTTTTTTTTTTACCAACCAAGGTTTACTTGGATAACATTAGAAAATGGGGAAACAGGTTTCTATAGGAGGTATTTTGATATCATACCTTCTGAATGTTAAGAGTGAGGCAAAGATAATTACCAGATTGTGAAAAATAATTTGACCACATTGGTTTGAGGACATTCATTTTGTATTATTATTTTTAACTGCCCATTCACACTCTCTTCAATGTGCTTGCAATTTAGCTGTGATCATGGGAATAGAGAGGGTGTCTCGGGTGAAAAGCCTAAAAAACAAACAAAAAGGATCTCTTGTTTTCAAACGGAGAAAGACTGATGGGGCCGCTTTGGTCCAACAGAAACAGATAGTAAAATAAATACTAACGGTAATGATATAATGAATGTGGGAGGTGATGGAGGACAGGCAGTGAATCTTTTCATGTAAGACATGAATGACGATAGCTTGGGGAGTGCAGAAGGAGAGTGGGGAAGGACGAAAACGAGAGAGTGGGAGGAAAAAAGAACGAGAGAGAGGCGACTGCATGAATGCACATGAGGGTTTATTGATTTTGTCAGCAAGGCCTGTGTGTTTGAAACAGACAGACAGTTAGGTGTGGAATCCTCAGATGAAGTCCAAAGAACAAATGTCTATGCTTCATCTTGCACACTTTGCCAGCCCAGAGAAAATGTTTAACATATCTAAGCAAGTCCATATGTCAGAGCAGCACAGGAAATGTGTTGAGCGTCTTCAGAAGAAAGCCAAAACAAATAAGGTCTTAGTTTCTTTTGAAAAGCCATCAAAACATTTATTTTTCTTGCATAGCCACATGTCTGTATGGAATCAATTAACAGCAGGTACAATGTGTTTTGGAGTGATGGCAGAAACGGGTGGCGGTGAAGGACTGGCAAAACACCGAGCAGACTTGGGTGCTGTAAACGATTCAACCGAAACTCAATATAAATCATTGAATTAGGAAAAAAATGTATTCCACTGGGCATCCATAGAGCAAAAGTACAAATTGTGTTCAGTGGTGGGAAAAAAAGGAGCAAATAAGGACCAACTGATTCTAACACCTTAAGTCATCTAACTTCAAGGGGGATAATAAAAGAAGAATGATAAATCCTAGTCTTTAAAGACACAGCATTTATTGTTGCTGAAGTTGCCCATGACATGTTTGATCCTACTGGGGCAGATAAATCACAATGCACGCGTTTGATTGTAAAGGAGGGCTGGAGAGAAGGAAAGAGAGAACGAAAGAAAGAACATGCGAGAGCAACAGTGTGGTTTAGAGGACAGAGTTTAACTAAACAAACTCATACCACTGAACTTCAGAGTATTTTTATCACAACACATTTCAACCACAATGTTATGAAGCCAACTTCACTTCTTTACTTACTGTATTAGTGGGATCATCTTGTAGTATTGAATCATACAGCTTGTTGGCATCGTCATACCTTTGAAAGCAAAGAAAGACTGTGTTTCAGGGTCACCGACACTCATTCCAGTCATACATTATCAGTCAGTGGTGAAATTAAGCAAAGCTCAGGGCAATCAACTTGCTGTATATAGGATAGCTTATCTCTATGGTTACGCGAGAACACTTGCACAAATCAGTGCTGTATCTAAGGAAGGAAATAAACAGTCATTACTGTAGCGGCTTCAGCAGAAAGTAGTGAGAGCCTTTTAGAAAGTTTTACAATGAAGTGAGCTCACAAATGAATATAAACAACAAAGCCAGGCCTGCTGATCTGCATTTACAATGACTGCATATGCTTTGATTCACCCCTAAACAAATCACTCTCACCAATTACATAGCATTTAGGAGCTTTTCTCTTGAAAGTTGAGTAAGACCTACAGTATATAAAAAATAGACCCTGGATACAGCAATTTCACAACTGTCACTCATAGAAATCAACCTAAAATTTAGTTTTAGGATGGCACGGTTTTGCATGATTTTGTAAATCATTCAGTCAAGTGGGTAAAGTCTACTGAGAAACACTCATTGCTTTATATTTATTTGGAGAAAAATGCCCCTTGGTTAACTTGTAGTGGTGTCAGCCTTTTTGTATTTACATTATTTTGGTTGCTACAACAGCCACAACGAATCATTCAATACTGAAATTTAAGACATCGGCTAAATTGTTGATTTTTTGTGGTACTTAGTATGAGGCTGTAGATTCAAACATAGCTGTTACATCATTCACTCACACCATCTAATTATCACACCCGTGCCCTGAAATGTAAAACTAAAGGACAAAGTATATTCGTTGTTGAATCAGTAGGTAGGCCCATACACAGTACTGTGCAAAAGCAGAATTGACTATTTAGCTCATTAAAGGAATAATTTGCAAAATCCAGCACTATAGTAGGACCGGATCAGGACAAACTAATGTTTCGTTCTATGTGTTGTTTTTTGCTTCTTTTCACTTGGGCAGGCAAACTCTGGCTTCATGATCAAAACCTGTTTTTTGCCCACAGCCAGTAACAGAAGCGACTCTGGTTCCTATTATCACTGAACAGCTCCACTTCCACTGCCACTCCTACCCTCACTTCCACTTTATTACTCGTCGGCTCTCTGGCACATCTGACATGGCACTAGGCAACCACGCCACCACCACTCTGCTTTATTTATGTACGATTCAGGCATGTTTTCTGTGTGCGTGCATGTGTGTACGGCTTCATTTAAGCAGCACGTCTGATGGCAATTAGTCCCAAATTTGCAGTTTATTTAATCTCACAGTGCAGGGGCAATCACTCTCAATTATGGCATAAGCATTAAACAAGCTGATATGGTACACAGACGGAAAAACGGTGACTCATAAAACATATTACCATTGGTTTTATTTCTTTATAAAATTATTCTCTTTCTCATTGCTTAAACTGAGAGCTGTCCCAATAGAAACAAAAGCTGTAAACATGTGGGCCTGAGATAAAAAGAGCCCAAGCAAGAGAAAGAAAGAGGGGAAAAAACAGGGACCTCCAGAATAATAGTGGTAGCCACCACTTCCTTCCTGGGAATTCCGAACTCAGGCAAAAGAGCCACAGGACGACTGAGCGTTCAAACTATCTTTCTCTCTCCCACTTAGCCAGAGGAATGGTGGCTTGCTAAATAAACAGCACCACATCCCACTCATCCTGCTACTTATGATCTGCTTACAGATCACAGCACCCCCACCTCCACCACACACACACAAGGCCAGGTTGCTAAAGTGTTGGTGCGAGCCTTACCTCTCCAGAGCCTCTAGCCGCATGCCCGCTAATCGCTTCACTCTGTGACTATCTGGAAACTGCCTCTTCAGCTCCTGTAGACAGCTCTGAACAACATGCAAAAACACAAATACATTTAATTGAGATATAATGTATGTGCACAAAGGCTGACACTGTGTGGGGGAAAAAAAATAATAAAAATCAATCTAAAAATGGCTCTCTTTGCATTCAGTATGTGCTGCTTGTCCTGACTTACATCACTCATCATGCTATTTTACATAAGTTAAGAGCAATAAAAATATTTCAGGTTTCTAGCTTTTATATATAAAGTCTTTCAACTACAAAAGGCCTATTCCAGAATGCATGAACTGGCTAGTCTGACACAGCAATATTACACTGCTGACCATAAAGAGAAATAGAGCAAGTTTCCAGTTTGCGGGTTCCATGATAAACAGGTCAGCAGTACAGCTGTGAGAGACAATGTGAAAAATTGCAACTGACGTGGTTGAGAACTTAGCGTGCTGGGCTGCGGGCACCCACAATTCCACACCAGCTACTATAAAAAGGAGAAACAGGATGCTACTTGTACCAGCTTTTTCCTCTTCCATACAGAACTGTTCCTTGTTTGTTTTTGTTTTTTTATATATATATATATATATATATACCCAGACACATGACTTGGGTGACGAATGGTTATCGTCAATTCTAAATGTTTTCCTAGTCAAAATAAAAAGTTTGCTCTGTGGCTCAGCCCAATTGACCCATCATGGTCATGGTGTTTTTCCCTCGACTTTTTTTGGCTACCGGTAAGCGTCTGAGTAAGTGTTTCAGTTGAAGACTCTCCTTTTTCTTTTCTTCTCCCCAAGAAACACTCCAAGACTCAGAACTAAAGGAAAGATAAATTATTCTAAATGTCTAAGAGCCTGTGAAAAGAATGACTGCATTTATATATATAATCCCATAAAGCTGACACCAAAGCAGCTCAATGTAACTCTTGTGCTTCAGAAGTCATTTTTTATAGTCCTGGGATTAATCTTCAGCAAATTGTTTTTCCAAAGTACAGACAGAGTGATGTTTTCTGGCTGAATAGAAATCATTTTACATTTGGCAAACAGGGTGACAAAGCAACACCGTGTGAGAGAGGAGTCTCAAGCAGAGTGGATAAGAGAGGAAGAGGGACTGTGAAAACCTCACCCAGGCCAAATCATCCCGACTACAGTCCAGCGCTGCGATCATCACCTGCTCGTAAATGATCCAAACTAGGAGGGAAAACAAAACGACACCATTCAATGAACCTATTTTAGCCAGGTAGCAAATATGAATTTAAACATTACTATATCTAGGAGATACTACATTGCAGCATTAAACATGCATTATTAACACTAATGTTTAAAGGTTTCTTCTTTTAAATGTTGTGCACGTTTCTGTAAAGACACTAGGGAGAGTATTGAAACTAGGGATGCAGTTTTTTTTTTGTTTTTTTTTTTGCCAAAACCAGAAACCGAAAATGCGGAAACGCTTGGCCGAAAACCGTAACACCGAAAGAAATTATTATACCAATTTTTTGTAATATTGCCGTTATGGCTGTGACTGTATGTACTTACCTCACTAAAGTCAAGAACTGCAATTGCATAAAGTAATAAATATGTTACAAAAAAATGAAAATACTTAGCATTCAAACAATGCACAATATAAATATTTTACTAGCCTCGCTCATGAATAGCCTAAAACCCAGATAGCTGAATTATTACATAGTTAAATATCTTCTCTCATAAAACTAGTGAATTCAAGTGCATTTTAATATTCTAAACCAAGTGCATGAACAAAGTGCGTTCAGAACAAGTGTTTTAAATACTGTTGAAAGTATAACGACATTCTCTCTAAGCCTACAACAAAACAGTGTATTAAAACAGAGACTGGCAGCCCATGTATAACTGTAATCACTGGAAAACTTTCTTGCCTTTTCAAAAACAGACGGAGTGGGTGTGCTCAAAGGGTCTTGCCTCTTCTGTGCTCGACTGGGATGTTTGGATTTTATATGGTAAATTAATCCTGACTTTGAGAAAGTCTTTGTGGATGCACCCCCTCTAGAAATTTTGGCATTGCACGCTTGACAAACGGCTTTCTGGGAGTCTTTCTTAAATATATCGAAATATGCCCACATGGCAGACATGTGGACTCTAATCCAATCTGGTGTGTGCAGGTTGCGGTTGTTGACTGCATCATCACTGTTTCTGTAGCGGTTAAAAAAATTAACGGAGGCTGAATGTTCGGTGCATCCCTAATCAATACTTCACTAAAAAGGTAATAAGCACTGCTATTACACAATATAATACAATATACAATGGTTTATACAATGCCAATATCCCAAAAATATTTACAAAAGCAACCATAACACTAAACAAGTTAGTGTAAAAAAAAATAGTAATTTACTACATAAAGTAAACAAATAAATGCAAAAATATTGTGAAACATTCCGCAGTTCTCCCCAATGTGTGAATACAAACACATTTTAGTAGCATCTTCAGTTCTATTTAATATTGTTTTGTCCTACTACTTCCCCTTATATATTTTAAATATTTCCACTCATCCTTCCGTAAAAAATATTTTCACCGTTTGCTGAAGCTAATAGTCAACCACAGCAACACATACACATATAAAAGGCTATGATGTGAATCCTGAGTATTGATGAACAGAATAAGAAATGATACAGAGAAACAGTAACTGTTAACTATCAGCTGCACCTTTATGGTAGATGGAGCAAATACAGACAATGAATGCAGATTCGATGTAAGTGCACCCACTAAAGTGGTTTTCTTTGGATGCATTATGGAAAAGTTACATTTGAACATCTTTTTATTTGTAATAAAAAACATGCAACACATTTTAAAGGAGGGGGTCCCATTCACAAATCATAAAAGCACATTCACTCAGGTACCAACAAAATGCTAATGCCAAACAACGCTTTTGCTCAACCATTTAACTTCAATAATAAAATACACTGATTAATAGGATTGGCTAATGTACACAATTAATGAAAATAATTCAGTGTGATTGTCAGACAGAGCATATTTCATCTGTTAACTGGAAAACAAAAAAAATAAATAAATGCCAAAATAAGCATATTCCTGTAGCTCTTTCTATCTGTTTATGATTCCAAGTCGTGCTTTGATAATTACCATCTTGTTTCACAGCCAATTTAAGAGCTGGTTTCAATAAAACCAGGCGGTGTTAAGTGTTTACCCTTCACCGTAAAGACTGTATGAATCATAATGACAGTGGCAGCCAAAAAGAAAAAAAAAGCCAAGCCAGCAGCCAAAAAAGTGGCAATAAAGTGCAACTCATCTCATCATGCAGTCTTTTCTAAATAGTGTAGTGTGTTAAGGCTTTGGCATAATAAATCCATTCCTTAACATAACGGAACAAAAGGGACTTGTAGTAAGATTTTAGCTATCTATTCATAAAATTGTTTTATGTTTCAGAGAGAGGAAAATATGGTGTTAATATTACAATACACATTTCTGATCTTTACTTTTGACGCTGACCTTCACCATTTAATGCTCAATCGCTCAAACAGTATCAAGTATTTTCTCAAAAGTAGTCTGAACACTGAAAGTAAAAGTCTTTGGCAGCTGAAAAAAAGAAGACTGACTCATCAGTGTTCCAACAAATTCATCCTCTTCACAGCCACACCACACTTTGATGCACATTTTGAGTAAGTTCTTGAAATTCTGTTGTTTTTTTAAATAATCACTGCCCTGCTGAGCCCACAAATTATGTGGTACAAAGATGAGAATATCTACACATTGGGGACTGTTGTCAGACTACGAAAAGCAAAAATGCAGGGTTAATGTCCATAAGATGTATATGTATGCTATATAATGAGATCAATAAAAACAGTGGTGCATGATTCAGTGCATCCCTAGTTGATACCTCAGTCACTGCTTTAGTGTGTCAGATACGGCTTACCATGATAATCTTAACTGAGAACTGTGGAAAATGTTATCATTTAGTGTAGGGACAAAATGGGTCCAGTGTAGATGACATGATTAAGGCTGGAAAACTCCATCTGTCAAACACATCAGACATCAACTCCATCACAAACCTGAAATCTGTTTAATTTGGACAGGTTGACAAGTGCGTCCAAAAACTTTTTATATGTGATGGATCGCGGCCACATATGCTAGTAAGCTAGGAAATGTCCCTCATCCATCTTCCAATTAAAACTGTCTTTTTTTACTGCATTGCATGCAAGCACAGCTAAGAAACTGTCAGAGGAAACACAAAGAAAAATAGGGGGCATTAAAGAAGTAAAATAAAGCAGATATGACATTCTATGGAAGACAAAGGGAAAACAAATAGGAGAGTTAGGTGAACAGAAGCAGAGACGTTAGAGAAGGTATCAGAGAGATGCGTAGAAAAAACTATAAAGGGCTACGCAGAGTATTGAAGTGTCAACTACAAGCACATGTGCTCTTGCAAGGAAGTGGGAGAAAAGAAAATCTAGGAAAAGAGGAATAAATGCTTTGAAAAAGAAAATTAACAAAACAGTAAAATCAATTGTGAAAGCAGAAACATCAAAAGAGGAAGTCTCAAATAATTGACAAATCAAATGGCAAGATACTGATAAGAAACTGATAAAATCAGAAAGCCAACTTAAGTGAAGCAAGAATCCTAACACCAAGAGAGCGCTTCTCTTCAACAATGCAAAGAACATGAATAAACAAACTCCCATGTCACTAACATGGACAACTGACATTGTGAAACATCACCATCTTCAGGAGATCTTGAAGTTGTAAAAAGATGGTATAAATATATTTACAGATTTAGCAGACACTTCGAAAGCACCTTTTCATTACATAAGAGAAACAGACCCCCTGGAGTAATTTAGGTTTAAGTGATAGATGTAGCATTGTGTTTTCCAGGGGGCGTGCGCTGCACATGTTCCACTCATACAGTGGGGGTACGAAACAAATGGTTTATTAAAAAAAAAAAAAAAAGCCTTTATATAGTGATCCATGTCAGCTTAAAATAGCTCATCAACACTGTAAAGTGGTCACTGAATAAACAAAGCGACGTTCTTGTAGAATTAACTGGAGGTATTGCCTATTTTAGCAGGATTGTTTTGTCTAATGAAAGAGTACAATAATGTGTGGCCGTATTGTAAACATTCTTTTCGGGACACCCTTGAGATGAGACAGTAGATCTTTCGTTACAGGACACCCGATAAGACAAAGGAAAAACGAATAGGAGAGTTAGGAGAACAGGAGCAAAAGTCAGATTATTCAATCTAGCAGTCATAAGATTGTAGTTTGAACTTACTGTCATCCCCAAGCTTTGAAGCATGCTCATTGATCAGTTCCTCGCCAACATCCACAATCTGTTCACTATTTCTGTAATTCTCTTCTCTCCACTTTCGGAGTTTGTCACGCATTTCTGAAAAACAATGCAGGCAAAAACACACACTGGTTCAAACCTCTCAGAGTAAGAGTGCTTATATAGGATCAACAGCTTTTATTAATCTCCAATAATATGACTTTTACTAACTGTATGGCACCCATGCTTAACTCAAGCCACCTGCATAATAATAATACAAACAGGATGCAATAAAGGGGCGTGTGGTGGTCTAGTAGCTAGGCAGTTGGCCCTGTGATCAGAAGGTTGTGGGTACATATCCCAGCTAGTGGCATCACTGAGGTACCCCTGAACAAGATACCGTCCCCACACGCTGCTCCCTGGGTGTTGTGTGTCTGGCTGCCCTTCTTTACTTGGTGAATGAGCTCAATACAGAACTTCAGGCTGTTCTCTGTGTGCTGTGGTGTGTTCACGTATGACAAAAATTGACACCTTAAAAGGATAATTTGATACTGGTGAGCAGTACCAAGATCTGCAAAGAAAGCTAACGTTACACCACTTGACCAGATTCCACAGTAAAACGTTGGTTAAGGTGTGACATTGGTCATCTATAAATATGTAAAGGGTACATCTCCAGCAATCTCTTAGGTAACAGTTAACCCCTGTAGTTAGTCAATGTTTCTCACTGTGTTTACAGCAAAAACACAACTAACCTTAAGCGTGTGGGCCAGCTAGTTTTTCGTGGGGGAACGAACAGGTCTCTTCTCAACAATACAACAAAATGCATAGATGGCAAATCATCCAGGAAGCAGCAGCTACAGCTAAGCTAGTCCTCAACTCTGCGCCAAGATATCTCGGGGCAGCAGGCTAGCATGCTCTAAATGTGCTAAATCTACCCTTTCCTGATGTCAGCACCGTCATACAGGACTAAGTAACGTAGTTTAGTAAGTATAAAGTGTCAAAGCTACATTTTAGTGCGTTACCTGCAGTTCCATCACCAACAGTGCTTTTTATCCATCTTGCTAACCAAAACCTGGCTAACGGTGGAGCTGAGCTGGCCCAGCCTGTTCGGTTTAACTCATATGTGAAAAAGCAAGCCGCTGAACAACAACTTGGCAAGTCGTTAGAAACAATTCGTTTGTTCACAATAAATACAGCTAAAAATGTCAGTCTAAGGCGTGAATACAGTGACAGAAGCGTGTTTTTACCTTCCCAAGTCACATCGTATAGCTCCGACACAGACGCCATTTTTCCTGTGGGCTGAACACGTCATGAGCTGAGAGCTGATTGGCAGAGAGCTGCTTGTCAGGAGTGGGTCAGAGAGGCGCAGAGGGCAGAGGCATCCACGGCACCACAATACAGATGACATGTAGACATATAGACATTCAGGTATACGTAATATTATCCCTTGTACTCCTAAATACAAAAATAAATAGATGAAATGCATGAAATAACGTCCAGTCTGTTTCACTACTCCATGCAGACTCTGGGATGTCTTAAGATTTAAAATGTATACAAAAAGTTTCAATTGTCATTATCACATTTTTTTTATCCATTCATTCCTCATAGCCCACACACCTTTGTAGTATTTGTTCAAACTATGGCTACATCACTGTTTTACAGACATCATGGCCTTAATGGTCTCAGGCAGATTTTCTGAGAACTGCCCTGACACCCCTTCTCTGCTAACGATACAATCACCCCACAAATTGATACTGAGTTCACCATTTGAAATTCCCGAAGTGGCAGGAGTGTGTCATATGATTGATTGCAATCATATGGTTGTACAGGTTGTTTGCAAAAATTGCATTTTAGAATCAGATGACCTTAGTGATCTTAGAGGAAATTACTTGAAGAAGGGCTGTGTATTGGCCAGATAACAAACCTGTGCCAAACTCTACCACTAAACCACCAATGCTGAGCTTGAAATTCTTCTCTGCCTTTGACCCACTCACCTGAGTGAAGTGAACAACCAATGATGCAGCACCCGGGGAGCAGTGTGTGGGACAGTACCTGGAATTTGAACCCATGACCTTCTGACTTTTACAGGTGCAACACCCTAACCACCAGGCCACTGGCAGCCCCGAGTTTCACCCTCTGCCAAAACCCATTTGCATTAGATTGCCAAAATAAATTAATTTCCATCCTCCACAATACAGTCACATTTGTTGCACATTGTAACACTACTATCCCACGTTTTTTTAACTGCATCTTTACTCCTCCATTGAACATTAAAAACAATGCAATTGTATTCTCACTTATTACTGATGCATTGTCACATGTCTATAATGTATATTGTCACATTTTTGCATTGCTATATCACAATATTTCCATGCATTTTTAGAACCCCTTATAGAAACATATGCACAATTTACACACACAGTTTCATATGATGGCTGTGTGGCTTCAACTGTGTGTGGATTTTTGTCTGAGTACTGAATGTTCTCTGCTTCTAACACAGTTGCTGAAGTGGACCTAGGAGTGAATGTGATGTCAGACTCTCTGATGGAACTAACTGGACTGTCTGTGGGTTTTATGAGGTTGGCCTTTCCCAAAAGGGCAGTGCTAGTGTAAGAGCATAAGAGCACCATAAAATATCATAATTTCTCCGGCGATACAAAAAATACACAATGTGCGGTTTATCTTACGTTAAGTTCTGGCGATTCATGGACATGTAATTTCCCAGTCTGCAGATGGCAGTCAGTTGATATGTGGTCAGGCTTTTGCTGGAAACCCAAACAGCGCAGCGACCACATTAAAACAAGCAAAAGCTGGCCTTTGGATCGAAAGGGCTTCTCTGGGGCTGACAGGGCACTGTGTTAAAGGCTGGGGGCCCTCTTACAACCTGCTCAGGCAATCTGGCCTGTGAAACCTATGTGAGTGAAGGTGTGGCTGAGATGGAAGATGGCCTTCTGAAGAACGTCCACAAGTTTAATGAGTTCCCTTTAACCTTGGTGGCTTGAGGTGCAGCTGGACCCATAGCAACCCACAGACAGTGAGAACAAACATACTGTGTTTTATTATGTGGGAAAAAAGTAATTTTATTTGGGCATCTCTGAGCCAACACTTGGCAATGTTGTTACAAGGAGCAGAGATCAGTAACGGCTATTTGACATTCCCCACTGGCTTTCAGGCTTCCGTGTCTTTTGGAACGAGACACACATGCCAGGAAGACGTGTTTTGTGTGTGGTTCTTTAAAAAAAAAATGAAAGAATGAACAAACATAGTGGCCCTCAGAGTTTTCTGTATGTCTATCTTTAATAGATACAAGGTGATTTGAGGATGCATAGAACCAAGTGAGTCAATATTGAATAGAAATTGGTAAGTGGTTTTAATCAGTCTTGGGATTTCCAGACCTTTTTGACATAGGAACACATAGCAAAGCTTTGATTGATGTCTGACACCTTGAGCATCTACACAGACCAGGTGAACTTCAATATAACAAGTTGTTTGTTGTGCGTCTGCCATGGATCACTTGTGGTCTAAGGGTTAAAAGTAGGTGGAGGAGAATAGTGCAGTTTTTAGCAGCTTTTTAAAGCTAGCTACAGTCGGTGTAGTTCTGATATTGATGGGCAGTTTGTCTGTAAATTATGCTACATCTCATTTTATTATCCACCCATTCCTAGCAGCCCATACACCTCATGTCCTGAGGTGAACGCCACAAACAATATTGTGCTCTTAGTCAGTCTGCGCTTATTTACTATTGACTCTGTTCAGATGATCTGAATCAGTGGATGCCTAGTTCCCCTGACACCTGGACTAACAGTGTAATTGCTCAGGGTAGAGTAGGGTACTGCCACATGCACTACATTATGCGCTGCTGGATTGGATTTAATGGCTGCCGTTCCTTCTCATTAAATTCAATTTAAACAGGAGCTTTAACAACACCAAGCATGGGATGACTTTCAAAGTCAGTGCTGCTCGTGCCTTACGTGTGCACAGATGTGTTCACACTTGCAAGTAATCTCCTGAAATTAAGTTGCCTAAGCATTAACAGAGTCTAACATACTAAAGAAAGTATACAAAGTTTAACTGCATCACACCAATTTTCGTAACTTGCTTTGGCACTGGACAGGCAGTCTGAAGTCTTAATTAATTAATTTTTTCCTAATTAATGATACAGTTTATGGGGTTAAAATTACAGCTTCCTGAAAATACTTTTAAAGCTCTCAGTGATCCTGCCCACAATATTAGTCCAAGCTATCTATCATTACACTCTGGCCCTTAGATCCTGTAGTCTCTGTTGTTTTGAAGAATTTTGTTTCTATTAGGGTGTAATGACACGTAACTGTATTATAAATAAACTCCAAATAAATCTCCAACTTTCACTTAAAGATGTAGGTTTTTATCTTATCCCTCTGCTTCTGCTGTTGTCAGTGCATAATGTGGTAGGTTCTGCTGTTTTATTTCCTTATAACTTCAATATATTTTGTTTATTTTATTTGTCTAATACCTGTTGTGATTTCTGTTGTCTTTGTGTTTTCTTTGTTTTTTAAGCAACTATGTCCCATATAAATAAAACTCTTTATTTGGGAGATTTATTTAGCCTGTGTAACTTTTGAAAATTAACCCTGCTTTTTCAGATTTAAAAGAAATAAAAAGATCTGATGTGATGACTAGCTTTATATTTATGGGTAATTTTTGTTCCTAGTTTTTATATCCTTATATTTATATTTATTTCTTAGACAGAATGCTAATGCTTGTGTGAAACGGAATTTCGATACCCTGTATACTGTGTATATTTTGGTATTGACAATAAATCTCTCTTGAATCTTGAATCTGTATCTTGAAGACGTTGAACATTTTGCATCCAAATTGCATTAGACTCTGGTTCATCATAACCTCTACTGGATGACTTATGACAAAATATGCTTCAAGCACATGATACATAGTTTTACACATTATTGTAAAAGTATTATTTCTTCATAATTTAAAGGTAAAGTATAGTTATGCTGTTTTCAATGTTGCAGTTATGGATGTAAAAAATGCAAACAGGCTTTTGTGAAGTATACTTTAGCTTTTTAAAAATATATTATCTTCACACATATTGTAAATGTAATATCAGTGAGACACAAATGAAAGCCTATTCATTGAATCACCTATTTAGCATTACCCACCCTCAGCAAAATACAGATTTCTCCAATCATTTCATGATTCATTTTCTTTAACAGATTTATTACCAGCATTTGTTAGGTCTATTAGTCAGAACCTAACAAATGCACAAGAATATTTTACAGGTAAATGAGAAAAACAGAGACTTTTTGCAACTAAAAGAAACAGATTGTCTCCCCGAACTCCGCCATGTGCGCTAAAGATGTAAGACCGCAACCAAAAAGCAGCTCATTTACGCTGACAGGCTGAAGACCTTTTTCCTGTTGTGAAACACTTTTTAGGTTCAAGATACTCCACATTAGGTCTTGTCTTCACTTGGAACTCATTTTGTTTGGTGAAACGTCCTGAGACTGAATGGGACATGCATCAGTTCCCGTCAATATGTGGGAGCAGTAAAGCATGACCCACAACTCATCCATGCCACGGAAATCACTTTCTGGACTCAGCTCGGTCACATATTTGGCACTGGTATTGAGAACTCAGGGTTTGATAAGGATCAACATCTAATGTGTTTACCACATTTATAACATCATGTAGCAGTGAAGTGTACTTGTTGTCATAAGTAATTAATGTAATTATCAGACAAGAGGGGAAGATGTCACTTACTCTTGCAGCTGTGCTTCATGTCGTGTCACGCTACAACTTATGAAAAACAAAAAAACAAAGAAGAAAAAATGAAGAGAACTAATGCTTACCCAAGGTTAAGTCTTATTCCCCTCAGAAAGTCCCTCATGTGCCGGTGGTCTGCCCCATGACTTGCTGCTATTGTTATAGCTGAAAAAAATGGAGAGATGTCTACATTCTCATGAGGTTTGCACTATGCTGAGGTTTTGTTGCACAAAATAGTTGGTGTCCATATCACTTTGACTTCTTATTACAGCATTTCATCAATAATCATATCCATTGGTTTATTCCTCTTCTCTTTTTTACAAAACGATTAGCTATTCATGTTGTTCACAATGGCAAGACCACCATTATCTTTATGGTTTATTTTCATCACACAACATTTCCCGCTAGGTTTTGTTGCATTTTTTAAAGAGGTTATATAATACTTAATATAATGGTGATGGCTGTGGTTTGTTTCAGACAAGCTCATGTAGACTTCCTCAAATACATTTACACAGCCAAAGAAAAGGCAAGCCGAAGCTTTTCCATTAAATCATTAAAAGGCTGGAAATGCAGTCTCAGATTCTCAGGGTTAGGAGTGTATTTTCTCGATGTGCTTGGTTACATGTGCAGTGCAGATGTCTTTCTGGGTTGGTGCAAAGGGAGGCTCTGTGTGAGTGTGCATTGTTTGCTGGCCCCCTTGGCTTAGCGATAACACAGGACCAATGGCACTGAACAGGACAGCGCTGAAGTCAGCACTAGGCACAGGATCAGCAGTCGGCTGATTTATATAACAACAGGGCCAGCTAGTGAGTTGATGCGTATCTAAGAAAAAGTCTGAATACATAATACTGGCACTTAGGCTTGAAGTCTCAAGCAAAGAAGCATGAGTTCAGAAACGATTGACACAGGTTTCTTCTCTCGTTTGCTTTTGAAATAGTTGGAGAAAGTGTCTTTCCCACCAGAATAAGTGTTTAGTGAATAAGACTGTCTTTAAGAAAATGGATTCATCATCCATCGTGTTATGTTTGTGCTTTGTCTTTTTGAGAACATTTTGAATTTGTCTTTTTCGAGAACTTTTTTTTACAGAGATAAACACAGCCAAGTGCCAAGCAGCATTATGCTGTCAGGTAAAAACAGATGGCAAAAATGGGGCTCTGGAATGAAGAGGTTACTGAAAGGTTATTAAAAACTGAAGTTTCTTTTGAGTGGTTCCACAGAAGAACTGCTTTAGATGCTGACCTCTTTAGATGCTGATCCTCTTCACTGACAGTTTTACAAAAAAAAGATGTGAGCATGAATAACCTTTTTAGAGTTTAAAGAGCCTCCACATAATGACAAAGGTCTGCACTAAAAAACCTTTGTCTAAGTCTGTTTCGGAACCTAAATCTGCCTAAATCTGTTTGGGACCCTTTATTGTAAGCTAATATCTACATGTGTTCATAGACAATTGCTTGAGAAAATAGCATTTCAACAGACAGATGTGCAGACATACCATTCAAATGGCAGAACCAAGTGCGTGTATATCCAACTAAATACAAAGAACTGGTAACAAAGTAACTCAAAATGTATTAAAACAAAGCATAAAAAACTATGCCTTAAAGAAACACTTTAAAAAACTTGGAGAGTGTAGAGATCCTTAACTGCAGCTGAGCCATGACTGGAAAGGCAGCTGCCTAACATGTAGGCAATGTAATATCACCCTTTCCTCACAGCTCATCCTTTCTTGTGCTTCAATATTCCTCTTTACAAACACTGCATTTGATTGTAAGATGTAGCTTCAGACTTTTGAAAAATAAACACTACTTAGCAGATGTCTGTCAGAGGAGTAATAATGTGTGCTGTATGTGATTAATATATTATTGCTGTCATATTAAAGACTCATGTTTGTCTACAAAAATAATAACACAATTTAAAAATGCTAGATGTCCTTTATATTGTGCGGACAATGGCTTGTTCAGACAAATGGTTTAATGGAAATAATCCAAAAATATTTGCAATGAATAAAACGTTGTTTTTTCTTCTCCACATTAAGTTCTTATTTCGGTGATTACAGGCTTGGCAAAGACACCCACATATTAATTCTGTCTTAATTAAATTCTGTCTTGTTTTGGGGTTTTTTAAATGCTGTGCATTTCTTGCAGAATGAATCAATAGCCATGGTTAAAATTTGCTTGCAGTAAAATGTCTTTAAATGAACCTACATTTAGGTTAAGAACATGTTTTCTTCTATAGCAATATTTTTAAGTAGTGCAGACCCATGGTAGTAGCGTATGGTCAAATATCACTCAGGCAGCTTTACAATCAACTGGATCCTCAGTTACTTTTTTACACAAAGACCATAAGGAAAGAAGGCCTCTTTGGTCATCATCAGACCATAACAATTAAGGGAAACTAAAATGGCATGTTTACAATGGAGTTTTCAGGCAGTGTTTTACAAGCACTCACTCTGCTCTAGTCCTTCCACCATTACTGTGCTGTGTCTCTGGCATTTTTTTCCTCTTATTCACAGTCTGGGCTAGGGCTCCTCATTAAGGCTGTTTTCGTCTCTCCCAGGTCGGGTAGACTGGGGAGCGCCTGGCAGCAGTAGCCCACACAAAGGTGCAGAGAAATTGGCCAGACATGGCTGCTCTGTAGACCACCCGTCCGCCACCCTAAAGACTCGGATAAGTAGCAGCGGGGGGTCTCCTCAACGTACTGCTTAACAATAATTCCCTGCAGCTAAGAAGGCGCCTACAGGGCTTTGTAATAGACATGGAGAGGGCATGATGCCAGCCATTTCCGTACACTACACATATCTCCCCTGCTCAGTGTACCTGTGGGCTTCTTAAGCCTGGATAGTTTAAAACTGGACAAGCGTGTAATTGTTTCCTGTGGCACTGTGTTGTGTGGTAACAGAAATGATGAAACAGTCAGTATCCAGAGGTGTTTCTCCAATTCAAACCCTTCCTTCAGTTAAAGTGTTGATATTTTTGATGTAATGACTCAAGTAATGACTCAAATAAGAGTTACAATAACACAGAGTAAACATATATTAAAAATATATACTATATAATTGAACATACTATGCCCACATTATTTTTGGTGTAACAGAAGTAGAACCCTTTCTGATGCACACACTCAAAAACTGTATTTAAATAACAAGAGTTAGACAAAAATGAACTGAAAACGGGGCTGTGGACTGTATATTGCTTTTTAGATGGACTGACATGGCATTCAGATATATCTGGCATTTGTTAAAAAGTTCAGCTGAATTTGACATTGCTACAATTTAATGTTAAATGTGGTGAAAAATGCTCTGCTTCATGGTGGAAATATTAAAACACATTTCCAATATTAAGACAAGTTTTTTACAAAATGCTTTATTTTTATTTCGTAGAAATGTTGTATATCGTCGCTGTCGGGTGGAACCCTCATATGTCCAAACTGGCTATTTTTCAAGAAACTGAAAAAACTATTTATATTCTAAATAAATGAATACAGTGTCATCAAACATCCCAAGCTATTTTCAACACTTTTCATTGGTTAATAATTTCTAAATTTTACAGACCCACGTGGAGACTGACCTATACAGTAGTATCGATTTATGAAAAAAAACAACAAAGATCAAAATTCGAGTTACGAGGTTTCCGCCCGACAGTGACGATATACTCAATAGAACGGTTTTGTGTTATCTCAGATAACATCACAGTTGTGATCCATCAAATTACAGCCCTGTTATTCATCATAAAGTGCTTCCCTTCAATAAATAACTTAAATAACACTTTCCCCATATCAGAGAAGACCCCTGTAATCATACAAAGAATTATTTAAACATTCAAATTCTTTAAGTCATCTCTTTAGCCATTAGCCAAGAAACCTTGACAAAACCCAATTAACTTCTTAGCATCACAGATAAAAAGCAATAAGACATGAGAGCCCATGCAGAATTCCCTTACCCATCAGAAAACCATTATAATCTATTATTTTGTTTGTTTGGAGAACGTCATATAAAAACAATACAACACTCAAGGTTGTGTGTCATTATAAGTAACATCAAGGCTTTAATGATCCATGGTAACACACACCTGATGTTATTTGTAATCACACACTCTTTCTTATGTTTTATTATTATAATCCTGTTAGGGATTCTGCCACTTGAATGCAGTTCCATTCTAAACCAGATATTGCCTCTCCCCATCAGTTTATTACATTATTCCATTCCATTATTTTAAGACATTTATACACCATTATTATATGACTTGGAACATTTTTACAAAATTCAGTTGTGAGGTGCTCATATTATTTTTTTTTTACTGTGTAAATGTCTTAGGCACCTAGGCAAATTTCCATCAGCAGTGGTTTTCTTTTTGTCAGCAAACACACAAGTAAACATGTGAATAAATGCAAAGAAAAAGGCAATCAGTAAAAAGTATCAAGGTTTCTTTTTTCTAAAAAGTAATTGATATTGATATTAACAGGGTGGTGGTGGTCTATTGGGTAGGATTAAAAGCTGTTTACTACTGAGCAGAAGTGTTATGTTAGTGTAAAAACAGTAATATTACGTAAAAAATACAAATAATTCTAGACCTCTTTCCTCATGGAAGCCCAGCAGGGCTGGACTGGCCGTCGGGTGTACTGGGTATATTTGGGCCGGCCAGGTAAATTTGGGCAGGGGGCTCCCTGTCTCCCTGGAGCAACTTTGGGTTAAGGGTCTTGCTCAGGGATGCAGTGGTGGTATGCTGAAGATAGGATTCAAACCCATAACCTCTCGGTCCAGAGGCAAATAGTATTCTCATGTGCCTAAGACTTGTGCACAGTACTGTATGTACAGACTGGAACTGTTTGCTTTATCAAGAATCATATTTAAAAAACAGGTTTCCCTTTATAGAGCGGAACCATTTAACCAGACACAGAACCAGGTGTACATTTAGAGTAGATTCATTTCCTGACAAATGTGTTAGAGAGTATCACTGCTCAAAAACATTTAGGAGAGCACAAATCTATCTGAAGTGCAACTTCCTTACAGTCTTGGTTGTATCTTGAGGTGAAAGTCATCAGTGCTGAATAAACTTTCCACTTCAATTCAGCAGCATTTTAAAGTTTTACTCCCTCTCTCCTCTATGTATGTGTGAAAATGTGTGTTTGTGTGTTGATGTGGAATACTTAATTGTGCCAGATATTATTTCTGTAGGCATTTCCACCACTTTTCTTGGTAGGGATGGGTGGAGGAAAAGTGTAGGCGAGAATGTGTGTGTGTGTGTGTGTGTGTGTGTGTGTGTGTGTGTGTGTGTGTGTGTGTGTGTGTGTGTGTGTGTGTG
>JBBPCW010000006.1:14858472-14889139 GCA_037974425.1 Phenacogrammus interruptus
CACACACACACACACACACACACACACACACACACACACACACACACACACACACACACACAAACAAACAAACATACCTAAAAAGCAGTTATTAACCAAGAAAAAGTACAATGAATTTGTATATATGGGCCCTTGGTCAAAAGTGGAAGCATGAAGATAAATGAATATTTGTAACAATGAATATAACACGTAACATTCAGTAGTTAACATTCTGGAAGAGCGCTATGCCTTTCAAGAGCTCAAGGACACTTTATGTAGGGGATAAGCAGACTGCAGAAATAATAGGGAGCTAAGCCATTTAAAGATTTGAAAGCAAGGAGGAGAATTTTGAATTTAATACGATAGGCAACTGGGAGCCAATGGAGATCATAAAAGATTGGGGTTAAATGAGCAGAACGTTTGGTGTGAGTAAGTATTCTAGCCACAGAGTTTTGAATATATTGTAATCTAGAGATGGAGTTGGCAGGTAGACCAATGAAGAGGGCATTACAGTAATCAATGCGTGCATTTCATGCAATACATTTCAAATAAATAAATAAGAGCATTTGAATGGAAATGAAATGAAGGGATTTAGTTCCAATAACAAAGTGCAAATATTCTAAAATATGCATGAACACAGTAACAAAACACCCCTAATATTAAGTAAATATAAATGACTGGAGCTACTTGTTACTACTACAATGGAACATGGTTATAACATTATTTAACAGTTTCCCAAGTGAGCAGTTTCACTGTCAGGTGAAAGGCATTAATCTTAGAATATCAAACTGCTGCACTACTGAACAGCCTTACCAAGGTTTACCAGACTTTCTCCCTCTAATGTGAATAAAAGGGGGAAAAATTGGATCTTAAATAAAACCCCACACACATTCAGTTGTTCAAATGCAAGTGGTAAAAAATAAATGACTAATAAATTACACTAATTTATTGCATATAAAAACATACATATATATGTACATCTATTTTTAAAATATAACCTATGAAATTAAATAATTCCATTATATTAAAAATAATAATAATAATACGTATTATTATTATTATTATTATTATTATTATTATTATTATTTCATATATTAGTAATAATATAGGAAATTATTATTATACTGATTTGAAACTTGATCTACACATTGAAACATTTTTTTTTAATTAGTGTTATTTTTTAAAGGACGAAATATAAATATGTACATGTATATATATTTACATTCATTACATTATTACATAATGTATTACCGGTTATTTCTGTGTTTGTTTGTTTGTTTATTTATAAACCTCTCCTTTTCTCCGTTCTCCGTGCTCTGCTCTTCTTTTAATAAAGTTTTTTTTGTTTTGAAGCCGGCCCTTTCCCGGGACCATCATGGCGGAGTACGACCTCACCACCAGAATTGCTCATTTTCTGGACAGACACCTCGTCTTCCCGTTACTGGAGTTCCTCTCTGTTAAAGAGGTACATGCATAGTTTTTGTTTTTTAGTGAAAATGTTGTGGGGGAACATTTATTTATGTACTAGATGCTGTAGCTGAAGCACGTGTGCGGTGTTAGCATTAGCCGACTAGCTGAGCTGCTTAGTTGCCTTAGCAAAAGTGGTTTAAAGTTTAAAAAGACTTAAAAGTCCGTATCTGTAAATTGCAACCATAACATTTATAAAAACCCAGGTTTTCGTGTGTAGCCAGTGGTCATGTGGGTTATTATAATCAATTAATGGTAGCTAGCTTAATCAAGCTAATATAGTGGAGATACGATGTATTTTAACTGTTTTAGTAGCTGGTTGGCCAATTAGGTAAATAATTCTTGTACCTTCTCACCTTATACCCCTGTGTACATTCTCATCAACACTTATGTTCATAGATAATGACAGTAAGACAAAGCACAGTAGTCCTGCATTAGCATCTGTATCTCATAAGGTTCTACTGCTGGAGATCTCTTCTCATGCCCCCAGCGTGTTATTCATTCTGTTGTCTTACACGAGCGGAGGGAGTTTATACAACAGGTAAATCAAACGATGTTTTAGGTAATGCTGTAATAGATTATCTCATACATCCAACCAGGAGCAACCGGTGGCCTATTGGTTGGGGGGTTGCCCTTGCGATCAGAAGCTTGTGGGTTTGAATCCCAGAACTGTTAGTGGCACCACTATGGTACCCTTGAGCAAGGTACCCTCGCACTGCTGGTGGGATCCCCCTGCTGCTGTGATGAACAGTTTTTGCATGTGACTGTAAAGGGGCAACTTTATATTAAGACATCCTTCTGTAAAGTTCTTTGGAATATAAAATGTAAATTGTAAGTGATGATATTCTAGAAGCCAAGATCTTAACTTTTTTCACCCTAGATATACAATGAGACTGAGCTTCTTCATGGGAAACTTGATCTTCTCAGTGAGACCAACATGGTCGACTTCGCCATGGATGTGTACAAGAGTTTGTACCTTGACAAGGATATACCGAACTGTGAGTTGTCCCTCCTATAGTTTGACATGCTTGCCTTTTGCCACATAAGTTTTGTATTGACAGTCTTGACTTTTTTAGTTGTGTGTTTACATTTGACAAACTTTGTGTTGATTTTCAGCCCTGAGAGAAAAAAGAACTGCAGTTGTGGCTCAGCTCAAGCAGTTACAATCGGAGACAGAGCCCATAGTAAAAATGTTTGAGGACCCAGAGACCACCAGACAAATGCAGTCAACAAGGTGGGCTTAGTAAATCTGCAAACACACACATGCATGTACCAACACTGCACCTGTAGGGCACAGAGTGGCTGTAAGCGTCTGGGTCCACAGTTATTTGTCTTTTGCCAAGGGATGCTTAGGTGTCGCACAATCACATCACTCAAATCAGGTAACTGCTACTATAAAACAAAAACACAAGGAATTTCGGCATTAAATACTGAAGAAAATCTACACTGTGTTTCTGCTCACACTATTGTTGCATGAGAAAGCCGATCAACATCACACAGCTTCCAGAAAACTATGCCTACTTTCATGGTTCTGTTTGGTGATGGGAATAGGACACAGATACGAATAGTCCTAGGTCCAGATTAAGAACTGTACCATACCAGAGTGTTCATTGCAAGAAAAGAAAAAAAAAACATGTTGATTGTTCAATGTTTACATTAATTTGTTTATTTATTTGTCTAAATTACTTTGTCTGATAACAAATCAGCTTTGGTAGTATGTATGTTTATTGTTTATTTTTTACTAGAGGCCTGTATCACTGTGCACACATTACAAGTAAACTTTCTGTAAAATCTACTCAAGGTGAGATACAATTAACCATTGGCAGTTCTTTATTGATGTTGATATAAATTAAATATAGAAATAATGTTCTCAATAATGTTGTCCCTTTATTCATTGTAAAGACTCGTACCAGAGAAGGGATTTTATATAACAGGTGAATCAAATTAAATGTTTTATTGTTTAATTAATTATTTGGGTTATTCTATAGTATATTGTCATACAGCCATCCTATATGACACCCTTCACAATATGATGGACATGATCATCCCAGATACCATCTGGCCTTAGCTACTGTTTTAATTCAGTGTAACCTACTTGCTCAGAATCAGCAGTGCAGATTTAATGTGTCATGTTGTCATGTTTGCAGTATAGGCTACAATAAGTGACTGCTAGAAAATGAAAGAATGTAGGGATGTAAAATGGTAGCAGATTTCTTCAGGCAAGTTGAGACTTCTGTAACAGTCTTGAGAGTCAGCACATATTTTATCTTGCACAAGTTTAAGTAATTTGTGTTAGAGGTGATAATTGTGGCTGAATTGTTACCTGATTCTTTAAATAATCAAACTGATATTTGGTGGTGCCATTTTGGGGTTTTGTGTTGTTGTGTGTATAGTTTATACATGTGCTTTCTCAGGATGTGGTGTTGGAAAACCTCAGTCAGCTTCACCACTTACCACTGGAAAACAAAGAATCACAAAAAATGGTTTAGTACTCAACATAATCATCTCTAGGAAATATTTCAACATGACTGTGATTCTGATGAGTTTATACATGTTTATATATCCATAATGCTGCATAATCGCTTTCAGTCTTGACCTCATAGTTTAGACTTAAAAGTATGCTGCTGTGACTGTACACACAGAAGCTTATGTCTTTGCCATACTTCAGTGTAGCTTGAGGCAGTATGACATACACATATTAAAACCACCTGCCTAATATTGTGCCCTTCATACCACCAAAACAGCTCTGACTTGTTGAGGTATGGACTCCACAAAACCCCTTTTGGATCTGGCACCAAGCAGACCCCAGGGCAGCTGGTGGCGTAGTGGTCAGGGAGTTGGCCCTGTGATTAGAAGGTTGTGGGTTTGAATCCCAGGACGGCTGAGGAAGAATTTTCAGTATGCTATGGTTTAAAATGCTAGCCTTTTCTATCTTGTTGGTTCACTGGCTGTCCTCCTTTGGACCACTTTTCGAAGATAATAAACACTGTATATTGAAACCGCCTCAGTAGATTGTCTAACCACTATAGTTTGTCCATTATCAAAGTTGCCCAGATCTTTTTCTGCTTTCAATGCACTAACTTCAAGAACTGACTGTTCACTCGGTGCCTAATGTGTCCCATCACTTGACTCTTGATGGGTGGCATTTTGACAACATAATCACTGTAATTCATTTAACCAGTCTGTGGTTTTAATATATATTGGTGTATATATTAGAAGTGATATACCTGTTGCAGAACTGAGCTGGATGACCATAGGTTAGGGAAACTGTATTGTTCACCGGTCTTTATTGAAATAATCCCTTTAGGGACAATGATAGACAGTATTATATTTTCTATGGTTACTCTGCAAAACCTCCCACAATATTTTATGTTAATCATTTTATAAGTATTTCAAGGCTCCTACTGAGGCAAAAAAAGTGCTCACAAATAGAATTTTAAAGCTGTGTTCGGTTACCTGCAGTCTCGTCAAATTATTTAATGTGTTTTATATCAGCAGGAGAGATAGAAGGATAGTGTTAGTTAGTATTGTTTCCATTTTTACAAGGCTCTTTGGTTACAGGTTAAAAACACTGTTCTCTTCAGAACTCTTCAGAATGTCAAGCTTAGCATTGAAATGGTTTATTCCGACTTGTAGGGCACTCACACCAGGATAATTAGGGCTGCTGCATAAAATGATGGCAAGTGTAAGTTCAATTCTTTGTAACAGAGTTAACGTACATTCCCTTCTCCACTTTGAAAACTCAACCCATGCAGTGCTTCTTTTGTTGTTAATTTAATGTCTCTTCTAGCCTATGTGTTGATCTCTTACTCATACAACCCTTTGGCTGTGTCCCAAACCTCATACTACTGCACTAAATTGTAGGTAAAAATAGTGTACCACCAATAAAAGTTTGCATTCAGTAGTATGGAAAGTATGAAAGTATTTGGTTTGGGATGCACTCTTTGTCTCTTTCTTTTTTGTTAGTTTTCTGAACACTGGCCTACCAGCCACCAGCGCTCAAAGGTCCCATACTCGTTGGAAAAATCCTTATTATTGTTTTATTATGCAAATTGTCACCAATCACAATTGAAACAGGGGATTCTACTGTTGAATATTAATCTATTAAATTTAATTGAACTTTAAATCCAGTGGAATTACTTTCATTGGGACTCTAATGTGTTAAATTTAATTGAATTTAATGTGTTACCCCAACATATGAAGGTCTGTCACTTTGTTTGTATTGAATATCATTGGCAATGGATGTTGTGCTTCTGATTACGTATTTTATATGATTCCGGAAAACTGGAAAGAAACAGGCATACATTATACATCGAAATCAACCATTTTGGTTTGACAATCTGAAGAGTTCAGTGTTTGTCTAGTAACAGTGTTTTTAAATCACCACTAATACATAATATCGTTATCTACTACTTTTCAGAACATTTGAAGTGGTTATGGTTTGAAGATATGCCAAAACTAATTGCAATTGGATTGATTTGTGTTATAGATGGGGTTTGCATTCAAAGCACTTGTGCATGCTGGATGGGAATTACCCTGTGAGTTGGTCAGCATAATGAGCAAAATGCTACTAGATCCTGCGGCATTAAGGCTATGTTTTTGGTGCTGACTTTGCTGCAATTAAAATAGTTTGGTTAAACTCTGTGTTCAGACTTCACGTAGTTCCTTGGCAGGATGTTCTTTGGTTTATCAAAGTTCTGTCCGTTCGGCAGTATCAATTTTAAGGCTTAGTAGCATGTTTGTTTATTAAGAACTGTACTAATTACTTTTAAAAATGCTCTGTCAAAAAGGTCTTGTCCTTAAATATGCCATTAGTTTTCTGTATTGCAAATTTTAGGCTTCAAAGAAACATGTATTGTATTGGGCTTATAAATCAGTACAGTACAGTGTACTTTTCTTGGCTCTCTGTTGCAAATTCAGTTTAAACCCCAGAAGCAGACATATTAATTACTTGTATAGTTGTCATTGCAGTCTCTCCCTAAAGAAACAGTATAGGTTCTTTTTCTGTTGTTTCAGATTGAATTGGACTTGAACCTAATCATTGAGCATTTGCCAGTACAATAAATGTGTCATTTGCAAGCCTTAAGCAACCAGGAGTTTAAGCAACTCAGATTTGTTTCTACATCATTTATTATACATATTTTTTTAGATCATTCATCTTTCATACAGCCATTTCTAAATTAAAACAAAAAACTGACTAGATGAATGGATTTTTGCCCAGTGCTTGGTTGTGTGTAAGCATTTTGATAGGCCAACATTTTTCTTTGTATACAGCAAGTTCCTTTAACTCAGCTTTCAGGAAGCATGGTCTTAACGCTGTGTTCTGCAACTAGGTCATGTTCATTTTTTGTAGTGAGTAAAACCTGTGTTTGTAAATAGCCTTTGTGTAGACTGCCTGGTTTGTTTAGAGATGCTTCTGGGTTTGGAGGGGGAGACATTCAGCAGTGGGCCAGTTTTGTCCGTGCCCATCTGTAACATGATGCGGTCACTTATTCAGTACTGCTTTTCGTCATGTGTGCAACACAAGCAGCGGTTCATTCTGTCTCAATTTGAGTCTGATACAATGAGTCACTTTGTTTCCATAGGCCTGTATTTTCTCAGGAAATCATACAGAATGGAGGCCTGCAGGCTGCCTTTTAGCTTCATGTGAGAGACCTTGGTAGGTGGTAGATCTTCTAGGCATGAAAACCGGTTCTCTTTTTGTTTCTCCAAAACACGTTAATCACAGTTGAGGATTAAGCTGTGGCTTAAGAAGTGGGTGCAGTTTTAATTAAGCTACTCGGATGCTTGTCTGCTCTGCTCCTAATTAACAAGCGGCTTTGAAGTTTACTTGTTCGATCCGAATATTTAGGGTTTCAAGGGACATTTTTTGGTGTCTGGTGTCTCAAGTCCAAACGCAACCAGGAAATGTGGAATGAGACTTTTATTTATTTGTTCCTGTGAATAATAGGTGCTTTATTCTGTACACTAAGTCAGTTTGTGTGACTGCCTGTTTGCCATGCTCATGTCTGCTCTGTTTAGAAAAAAAATGTTCAGCAGGTGACTGTTCAGAAGTGTGTTGATGCCTCTTGGTAGCATTGATGAAACCAGAATGACTGGATGTAGGCAGCTATGATGGTGGGTGAGCTGTGTTAAACTGCTGAGGACTGAGTGTTCCCACCTACGGAACTCAGCGGCAGCACCTTCACCTCCACAGGGAGGCTGCTGCGGTCTGCTTGGGATCGCTGCCCAGGGAGGAGCTGGCTGAGTGTATGTCTATGCTGCTATCCCACACGCGCGCAAAGATATGAACTCGTAAACGAGCACATAGTGAGGCATGATGATTGTGTGACTGGAAAGAAACTCGGGGGTGTTTAAACGATGCTCGCAGTTTGGGGGGCTCTCATAAATGGCCATTAAGGGTGATTGTTCTCCACCCAGAATTTCAGCATCTGTTGGATGACAGTATAATGGCACAGAAGCAGTGCAATAGGAGAACGCCTTTATAAACAGCCTTTGAAGCTCCCCTCAAATAAAATAAACTTGCAACCTCCTCTTTCTGTCTGGGGTGTTCAGAGACACACAGCTTCATTTGCTGGTTCTTTAAAGGTTGGCCACATTTGGTGGGATTGGGGGTGGTGGTGCAGAAAGCACGATTGTACCCCCCCCAACCCCCCCTTGTAACCATTCATCAGTCCAAAGTCACAGATTTGCGAATCATGTGCAATAGGTCGAAGACAGATCCTCTTTTACCTTGGTTTTAAGTGAAAACTCATTGTTCTTTACAACTCAAATAAAATAATTTAAAATCTCTTATTTTTTAACAGCAGACATGTGTGTTTACATTCACAATTGCTGATGCAAGAACATGTAGAGACTGTCTTTTTACCACAAAGTTTTTTTATTTTTCAGGGATGGGCGTATGCTGTTTGACTATCTGGCCGACAAACATGGTGTAAGTACTGTCTCCTCCACTGTTTTGAGGAGTTCTCATGACTTCTTGGTGAACTCAGCCTTGTTTTGGGGGGCCAATGGGAGGGGCGGCCCTGAGCATGGAGACGTTAAATGACTTCCCAAAACCTTAACTCATTTTCAGGGTTTTTATGGCTTGCAGAAATTTCTGCGGACATTTACATTCTGTGGTGAATTGTTAAGAATAAACTGAACAGCTCGAGACCCGTGGGTCTGGCCGCAAAAATGTTTGGGGATTCTATATTTGACGTGACGGCACTCCCCTCCAACCCCGACATCCCACTGACCTGGGGCCTGTCCTCAGTGCACCTCAATTCACAGGCCCTGGTGCTTTTACTGCATTCACACAAAGGTCATTCATATTAACAGCCTTCAAAAGACTCACCAACCCCCACATGCCCTACAGCTTTTCCACACTTTACACTGGCAGCCCCTCATACTGACACTGGTCTTTTGTGCCAACGTTGTAATAAACTTTAGTCGACCTTTTCTCAAACATGCTGTTCAAAAAACTCTTGTCTTGTATGTTGTACAATGCATCAATATCACATAGTGAACACATTAATAGCATGATACATTTGAGTGTTTTATCTGTACATTTGAATGAGTGCTTCCTGCTTTTAACCTCTCTATTTTTTTTTGCAGTTCCGCCAGGAGTACTTGGATACTCTGTACAGATATGCCAAGTTCCAGTATGAGTGTGGAAACTATTCAGGTGCAGCAGAGTACCTCTACTTCTTCAGGGTTCTGGTAGGTCGCTAATCATATTTTCAGCTTTATTGTAGAAGTTTGATCTCATTATTTGAGTATCATATGGTTCTTGTGGTGTGGTGCCTTTTGGGAACGTATGACCTTAAGTTTGCTGTGGGGTCGTCCCCCAACATTTGTTATTAAGGTGTCACTAATCATTTCCTATGATCTGCTTCACTGCCCTGTCGAGTCCTAAAGCACATCTATCTGGGTCCTGTCTCTGTTACTTACTGCTAATGTGCCTTATCCAGACAGTCAAAAGGTGCATTTGAAATCCCGGAATTCACTTTTATTCACAAGCAGTAGAACATGCTATTTTTCAGCCATACTGGAGTGCTTTGTACAGGTGTGTGTGCGCAGCATGTTTGTTGACCTAAAATATTTATGCCTATGATGTAGAAACATGAACCATGCCCTAAAAGAATAATTATATATAGTGAGGAGACATTAAAATGTAAATAAAATTTTGGAGAAACATTGAGGGCTTTTACTTCCAAGCAGGTATACTGTGTTAGCAATTAGTAATGATCAAATTCTCCAGTTCTCTATGGTATACATTGAAATACTGAACAAGCACCATTTATCTTAATTTTGGATTAAGATTACAATATGAAAATGCGATACTTGAGCATTAAAGTGACATGCACTTTTTCCCAGGCTCTCAATTTCTTCTGTATTGTTTCAGTTATGGAGCTGCATAGTGTCCAGCAGTAACAGCTTCTGACTGGATGCTGAACCATGCTCTATCAGAATAGTAAGAGGTTGTTGGGGACCACTTCTCTTGTTTAACAGTTCCTTGTCTAATGGACAAATACTTTTATTTTGATGGAGAGTTCTTTGTCGATGTTAATGAAGAAAGCACATTATTCCCCTAGTGGGAAAAAAATTCTTAATATCGTGCCATTTCAGCACTGGACAGTGCCAAGTGGCTTTAGTTATGAGTATTAAGCATGCACTTAGAGCTGTTTTTATGAATTATATCAGTGATGAATGGATTCTGGTCTCTAGCAGGTAGAAGTACTAAAAAGCAGCAGTGTGTACTTTTCATCATCCATTGTGAAATCTGTTTAGCTGGCATAATTTAAGTCTCATCACATTACAAAAATTGCTGGAAAAATAAAGTGCTAGATTTGTATTTGCTTGTGAAAAGTGAAGGTTATGGCCTGTTAATTTCCCTGCATGTCTTCGGTGTTAAAAGAGCTTGTTCCTGGAATTGGGCAGGAGTTTTTATTGGGCCAAAAACTCAGTGGCAGGTTTCATAATCTTACTCCGCTGTCTATAGACTGTTGATGGGGAGTTTGTGTCCGGATCGCACATCTTCGGGATTCCCTAGCTTTGCAGCACTATAATGTACTGTGTCTTCCAGTAGATCTCCAGACATCAGAGAAGTATGTTAATCAGATGATATTACTGTGTCCCCTCCAGCTGCTTTGTGTATTTCATTAACTTTACTTTCACATTTCATTGTCTGGTGATATATATATATTTTTTTAACTTTTAATATGAAAAACACCAGAGCAACATGCCTACACTTGCTTTTTCCCACCCTCCCATAATGTTAAATTCCCTGGTCCGTGAGGATTCCTACCTTTTTTTTTGTTTGTTTTTGTCTGGTGAAAGGCAGAGGTGGACCAAGGGCTTTGGATTAAATAATTTTCACCAGTGGAATACTTTAGAAATCAGATAATACCAAAGTAGGTTTGCGGGGGAAGATAATTGCAGTTCACTGAGAGTACTGGCAGTATCCACGTTACACATGCGTACTTCTTATTTCCTCTATAAACAAAGAGCTCATTGCTCGGGCTCTGGTGTTTGTGGCTTTTCTCCCACTGCCTGCAGAAATGAGTGAAAGATGAACTTGCGCGCGAGAGTGGCCGAAGTGCAGGGCTCCATGCGATGCTGTCTGGCTTGCAGGAGGGAGAAGGGAGAAGGGGGTGTATGTGGAAGGCTGAGAGAAAGCCTGGGAATAGACAGACTCTGACCTGCTTCTGCGTCCCCTCCCTCCTGCTCCTTTCCCCGAGGCCACACTGTGAGGAGGTAATGCTGAAGAGAGGTACCCATTGTCAGCACTGCCCTGGGCTGGGAGTGTGCTAG
This sequence comes from Phenacogrammus interruptus, assembly GCA_037974425.1. Taxonomy (NCBI): domain Eukaryota; kingdom Metazoa; phylum Chordata; class Actinopteri; order Characiformes; family Alestidae; genus Phenacogrammus; species Phenacogrammus interruptus. The sequence goes on from JBBPCW010000006.1 coordinate 14,869,714, forward strand.
AGGCTCCATGCCTGGCTGAGTTATCAGACTACCCTGGTGCTGAGTGTTTCTCACAGAACCATTTAGCCAGCTTTCTCACATGTAATGTCCTCTCATTATTCTGACTGTCGGACAGACCTGCGCTTAGGGATGATTCATTAGTGCCGGACTGTAGAAAATTGCCCTTATGTGGTAAGCAAAGTCAAACACTCAATAATGTATCACAAGCTTTGTTTTAACTTTAATTTGTCGTCATCTTTTTTAAGGAAACGTTGCACTTAAGTCAGCCATTTAACATCTGCTTTACTTTTTTTTCTTTTTTGTATGCTTCCTTGTTTGTTGAATAAATTATTTGCTGTTTTGTTCACGCTATTTGGTTGTTTGTTTGCCTGTATACCCATGGGCTTTGCGGCAGCAGAAGGTTTTTCTTGGTCTGGCCATTCAAGCGTTTGACTATCGCTTACAGCTGCAGACACTTTGCGTTCATTTATATACACGATATAGGCAGTAATACAGAAATACTTTGCTGCTGACTTTCAAAAAGTAGGCCCATCAGTGAACAACATGCAGACTTTTATAACAACCTGACTCAGATACATTGAGACAAAAAAAAAATAATGTCAAAAACTGCAATAGATGGCCAATTAGCTGACTCACTTGTGATGCATCTCCCATTTCTAGTAATTCAGTTGCCGATTGTAATAAACCAGAAATACACTGCGGTTTAAGTTATGCACTTAAGCACCTTTTGCAGCGGAAACTTAATACTCTGACACACTCTAATTCCTTCTCCATCACGTGAAACACTCATGCCGGGCCCGCTGGTTCTGACTTGCTGCTAGTGGATTGGCATGGTCCGCAAGTACATACATTCTCTGTAAACATACTGTCTGACTTTTTTTAAGTTTTAGATTGATTTTTGGAATAGTGCTACAAAGCCTTTCTCATCTACTTCATGCAGAAAGAAGTTGAAGACATGATGAGAGACTCCTCATTTCTAAAGAGCTTGAAAAATGGCGTAATGTTCCATTTTACACACATCAAACACTTTGAGTAGATGAGACCCCTATACAGAGCAGCCAGAGTTGTTTATTGCACTGCAGCTTAGTGTAAATAACCACAGATTGCTCTAAAGCTCTGACTTTGCATTCTTCCCAAACAGCATGATTTTGAACCCTTATATTTTAGACCTTCATCTGCAATTGTTGAACAAAAGAATGGAGGAAAACTGGATTTAATCTCGGACTCTTTTTCCATGAATACCTGCCTTAACTCCCCCGCCCCAAATACTCCTTTGTTTTTTCCTCCCTCGTTTGCGCTGGACCTCCCCTCTCCTCAGACGGACCCTAGCATGGGATATGGGAGAGGTTAGGCTCCAGAACTCATTTAACGTGGGAAACACAGTCATTTAACGGAGGAAGCCAGGCTTGCAAAATCCAGACCTGAGGTCTTGTTACAGTGCAGGCTCGGTGCGAAAAGAGCAACTTATTCATATCATCTGTTAATGCAGGGATTGGATGTTGAGAATAAAGATTGAGTGTCCCGTCGGATCTCCAACACAGTAAATTTATTGTTGCTGGTCAGTCAGTGAAAATGTGCCCGTTTGGGGAAGCAGTGGAAACTTAAGGTAACTGATGGAAAAACCCAGGTATTGAAACTATTCTTGCATGGCCAACGCTGAAAGCCAGGCAGTGTGCAGAAAGCTGCCATAATGACATGGAGTTTCGCCAAACGTAGCAGGCAAGGACCTCCAGGAAAATAAGAGGGGGGAAAAAACACTTAGAAATGAAACGTTGACCTTTATATTGGCAACTTAGCTACCCCTACCCCCAACTTCCTCTGCGCTGATGACTTTTTCTTTGGAAGTAATTTTGACCTCTCCAGTGTTACTTTTGTCTACAAGTGTTTTGATGCCGGTGTCCAACTTAGTATGTTTATTCACAATGTTGTCAGTGGATTTTTCTTTCTCTTGCCGTAAGTGTTTGTTTGATGCTGTGGCACAGCCAAATGAGCACTGGCAACCCTTAATGCTGTGGCTAAGGTTTGCCAGTGCTCATTTGGCTGTGCCATGTTGAGATGAAATTGAGGGGGTGTGCTTTAATATCTGTAGGCAGTTTGGTCTTTGTGGACTTGCACAAGACACCTGCCCTGACTTCCTGCTTGAGTCACTGTCTCCCTGTATTATCACAGCTTCCTGTGCCACTCCCCCATCACCAAAAGCCAGTGGCTACAGCCTAGCACTCAACCTTCTGGCAGGACGGTACGCCTGCTGCTGATTATCTACTGCCCTTTGTTTATTTTTGTCCTTTTTGACATAATTAAGAACAGGAGCTTTCCTCCTTTTGAAGTTGATTGGGTCTACAGAGATGAGCCTTGTTAACTACAGGTTATTTTGGATCCTATGGCAAGAGTGCATGAAAGAAATTGTAATCCGATTCAAACAAAGGTTTTCAAAGTGATGGGTTATGCTCTTTGTATTGAATCTTAAAGTTATGCCATCAAATCACAACAAATCTTGGTGATTTTTGCACCGAAAGGCCCTAACCAGAAGAGCTTCAGCTCAGTTGTCAGCTCAGACATCCAAGTGCTTCTGACTAGCTTGATGATGCTTAAATCCACATTATACAACAGTCGCTGCCCTGACTGTCTGCGCTATAGAAACAGCCACTTTGATTAGTCTCCCACTGCTCCTGCTGTGTCCCTGTTATAGATCTGATCAAAGCTCCTTGCACATGTGTTGAGGCCAGGAGCAGCAGTAGCAACACACTTCATTAAAAAGCCTCAGTGTAGGCACAGGTCAGTGCAAGGCCACAATACTTTGGAAAGCTTTAGCCCCAAGTGTGGCTCTGCACTTCGAATATCTGAATGCGTGATGTGTTTGTGGGCCGTTATAGACATAGTGATTTATATTGTTTTGATGTCTGCTTCTGGGCTCCCCCGATGCTTGAACTGTAGACTGTGGCAACAGATCACCACCCAGCTTCCCAAGAAACAGTAGTTTTAACGTCTTTACTTTGAAAGGTTTAAAAAGATACATACTCTTGTTTCATGCTGTGTTCTTTGTATTGCAGTGCTTTTGGGGAATGTTTGTTTAGTGTAATACCCTTTTACTGAACCCCAGACTATCTTTTGATCTGCCTAACTGAACGTTTCCTTTGACATAGCCAGAGCTGACCTTGAGCTTAGTTAGAGCACTTCTTTAAAGCATATCATCATGCCACACGCAAGCTGGTCTTTCACCTTTCACCTCTAAAGACCTTTCAACTTAACCTCATGGAAGAATGCCTATTTTGAGTGAAACCAACCCACTGTGAGCTACTGGTGGGCAAAAAAGCATGAATGCACAGTATGTCTAAATTTTTTTTTTTACTGATGTCTATTATTTGGAACAGACCAAAAATACTATTAAAACAGTACAAATTTTAAGTTTGGCATATGGTATTTCAGTAAATTCAGTTGGCTGACTGTGCTCATGATTATACTCAGAGAAGCCTACTGACATAATCTGATGTAATTCTTCAAGAGCGCTGCAAATATCATGTTGCATATTTCTATTGTGAGGCTAGTTGGGTTTCATCTGTAAAAAATGACTTGTCACTTCAATAATTTTTATACCTGTGTGCAGCACAATGTACAGTTTTGTTTAAAGACTGTTTAAAGACTGAATGGAGGTCATGCCCAAATGTGCTTTGAGTTACCCTGGTAATCTGAACAGTTTGTGGACCAGGGCTTGTGCGCGACACAGTGGTTACTTTATCACAAAATGCAGTAAACAAGGTTTCATAAGAAGCTAAACAGACTTTCATGATCTATCTCTCTCTCCTCTTCAAGCTTCGGTCCCTGGAGATAACTTGATTTAATCCGTTTATCCTCTGCAAATAAATGAAATGGTTACCATATCCAGCAGTTGTGCCACTGCAGGCAAGAAACAGGGCTTTTTACCAGTGGCAGGACAAGAGTCAGGAAGCCTTTTTTCACAGTTGAGGTTTGGATGGAATACTCATTTTGTAAAGTATGTGGCATCCATCATATTCACAAAGAAAACATTACATTAAATGTGTATCTGGTGTAGTGCGAACCCTTGTCGGGGCCTCAAAGTGTTTAGCAACCTCTGTGCGCCTTGCTTTGTGCAACTAGATGGCCTTAAAGGAAATTAGCGCTTGCTTACCCTGAATACAAGGGTCTTTTTTAAGCTGTAATTTATAGTGCTTTATTTATGCATGTTTTATGCTGTTTGTGCAGGTTCCTGCAACGGATAGAAACGCACTAAATTCCCTGTGGGGCAAGTTGGCCTCTGAGATCCTGATGCAGAACTGGGAGGCTGCCATGGAGGACCTCACCCGCCTGAGGGAGACTATCGATAACAATGTAATGCCCCACCACTCAGAATTCAATACTGCACTTGGATTCCCTTACATAGGCTGTGATATTGACTGCCTCTTGTTTCAGCAAAGTACCACCACGACCACTGCTGCTGTTTCTCTTTCCCTCTCCCTCTCTCTCTCTCTCTCTCTCTCTCTCTCTCTCTCTCTCTCACTCTCTCTCTTTCTTTCTGTCTTTTCCAACCACTCTTTTCTGTTTACAGCTCCAGAAGAACCTTAATTATGCTGTTTTGCTTTTGATTTTTAATTGTAATGATAGATGAGAGAAAGTGGCGAGAGGGTTTGGCTTGCAGATTTTTTTTATACTTATTTGGATTTGGATCGGAATGAGACCAAACAAGTTTAGCCAACTGAAACTGAGTCATTAATGTCCAGGGGTCAGTAGTTCAACAAATAAATAGATTCAACTCATTGACCTAACTGGACTGTCATTACTTTAAGCATCTTTTTCTCTCCCTCAGACGGTGAGCTCTCCTCTGCAGTCTCTTCAGCAGAGGACATGGCTGATCCACTGGTCTCTCTTTGTCTTCTTCAACCACCCCAAAGGCCGTGACAACATTATTGAGCTTTTCCTGTACCAGCCACAGTAAGCACCTTCAGCAGCTACACAATTTTATTTGGCTTTGGTTTGGTTCTAATAAAACCGGATGAGGTTGGATGATGTAGGGGTCCAGGTTGGAAAGTCTACCGCAGTCCACAAATGAAACTGCTGACATTGCACTCGCCAGTCCAGTGTTTCATACCACTGCTTCAGAATCCCCTTGTGCACCCAGACAAATACACATGCCCTGGACCCCAGGGGTCAAAGTGAAAACAAGTTAGAATTTGCTGATGAGCTCTGAGAGTAGTCCACTGATCTAACAGCCAAGACTTCTCTGGTTGAGCTTACCACAGACTTTATTATGTAAATTAAATTAAACCCCCATGATAACATAGCAGCCATGGAGCTCATATGTTCTGTAATGTTTAGCTACTAATTTAGCTACAGTAAGTGAATACTTAATCTATTTTAAGACTATTTGTTTTGCCCCAATGCATTTTTTCTTCACAACCTAAAACACGATATCCCACCGCACTGCAAAAGATTAGGTCTGTTTGATTTTGAGCTGCATTTTCCCTTTCCCTGATTCTTACCAGCACAGATGATTAAGGATGGCCAGACCAGTAATTAGTAATAGGTTCCTCACCATAGCGGCTGTAAGGGTAGCCTGAGGTTGCTTGTTGTGCTGGATCAGGCTGGAAACCTCGATGAGGCTTGGCCCTTCTCTCTTGCTGGTGACCGCTTGCTTCCTTTGGGCTGGGGCCAGGGCCAGTGACCTGTGGCTGTGTGCCTGGGCTGGATGTTTGACCCGTTGACGGAGCCCACAGCGTAGGCTACACCAAACCTTATCCACTTACGGCAGTTCTAATCCAAGACTCTGAGACGGTTACTCATTTGACTTTAACGCAGCCCTATGGACTTAGCTGCTCATTATACCCGTGGCCTCATTATACTACAGTAAACTTTCTCAAATAGGTACTCCTAATTTGCGGTTAGTCTCATCAAGTCAAGGATCTTTCCATGTTGGCTCTGTTCTTTATAGCTGTTTTCTAAACAGTAGGTAGTTCTCTCGCCTTTGCTGCCTTACACTTTATTTTAAGAGCTGCGTAGTCCAAAAAAGATTAGACTGAATCCCATGAATCTGACTTAATGCACAATTTATTGCGTTTGGATACATTGCATATCATCAGTTACCACAACAGAGTTATGTTCACATTGATTGATGGTTTAATTTGGAGAAGAGCATCATTATTTATCATGAAAGATTGCTTTGACCCTAAATGATGAATCTTTTTTTCTTTTTTTTAATAACAACAATCATTTGGTTGTTATTATTAAGTTATACTGATGTTTAAGCTGAGGTCAGCCTCGTTCAGTTCAGCTGGCAAGCGCTTAGGAGAACTGTCTTCAGACCAAAAATGATATTGATGATCGCTGTACTCTGTAGTGGAGAGACAAACAAAAACAAAAACTGAAAGTTTTCACAGAGGGTAAGAGGATACATTCAGTCCAAGGACAGTTGGAGTAAGAATATTGTCATAAGATGACCTATGATGTAGGTGCAAACAGGAAAGATAATCCTGAAGTAATACTATCCTGACCATCGCCGAGTGGATTCGGTGTTTCACTTGATTTACCTCTAATTCCAACCCCCCACATGCATCATGAAATTGGAACTGCTTAGCTGTTTGCTCTTTGGCTGTGTCTCTATCTCTTTATCTCTCTCTGCCTCTGCTATTAAATCTCAGACTCAGATATTAGTGTGTTAAAATATTTTCTGAGGAATACACTGAATAGCCAGAGCTTGAAAGAAACTTGCATACTCAATACTTTTTTGTTCATGGAATGTATTTAGTAGCCAATTAAGTGGCATCACAACCCCAGAATCAGCTACTGGGCTGGTTAGATAATGCTTTTTTGGACATGGGGAGAATGTGAATTTCAGATATGGCATCATGACTCATGCAAGCAGACTGGCCATTGGAGCACCCCCTGGAGAGGGAGTAGGTGTAAGTTAATCAGGAGCACAGCATGGAGCATTGTGGTTTGCCACGGACTCGCACGACTACAAAGGGAGGAGAGCGAGACTGCGCTATGCTGGCCGGGATTACACACCGCTGAAGCTTGCTGCTGGTTTTAGTCCCGACATCTGAAGTGCCACAGGGCCTCTTGTCTCTTTAATTGTTTCAACTAATTAAACCATCCGCTAGCTGTCCCCTCCCTTAGAACGACATGTGTTTCTCCATTCTGACCCAAAAAAAGAGCTTTAGGGGCTGGCTGAGGCAGAGCAACTCAACTTCCTCTTTGAAATTTAATTTGATCCTTGTAGGAGGGGGAGGAGGGGGCTGAGAGGGTCAAAGATGTTCGTTCAGATACTGCAGGCACCAAGGCTGTCCTTTGAATTGGCTTGATATGTTAAGTGCACCTTAAATGGAGTTCTCAGGCTTATGACAAGGCATCTGTTGTATGTGTGTTTTATCCTCTCTTATGAGAGAAAGCTTAGGTCTGTCCCCAGGCTGCAAAGAAAGAACTTTGTCTTGGATTGTAATGGCAGCGCTACTCAACACTCAGTCTTGTGCTCAGCCTACAGCTAGTTGACCTGTGGCTGAAAAACAAGCCCCTCGTGGGTAGTATTTCAGCTACTGGCCAGGCCTGCGGCCAGTGATCCGTATCTAGACAGGGGTTTTCCTTCTCTTTCCCTCAGCAGAGGGACACAGTGAACAGAGATGCTTTCACCATTACCTCCCTCTGTGTCCTGTCCCAGCCCCATTAAACATAAAGGACAGCTGTCTCTCAAGTGTTTAACGTCCTCTGTGCTTTTCAGGTATCTCAATGCTATTCAGACCATGTGCCCACATATTCTGCGTTACCTGACCACAGCTGTCATCACTAACAAGGATGTGCGTAAGCGCAGGCAGGTCCTGAAAGATCTGGTCAAAGTCATCCAGCAGGTAACACATTGTGGTTTCTCACTAACTCATGCTTACCCACTTGAAAGAAATTGTTACATCTTTTGTTGCTTAGGTTCATAATCCTTTACTTATTAGCTACATTAGCCTCACAGCTCCAGTGCAGAGACATCAAACATGTTTGGCTTAAGGAGGAAACTGTAAACTATTCTGTCTTGGAAGATGCTGAACCAGATACATATTTGAGCACCGGTGCAGCATGAAATGTGCCATCATGCAATTGCAATATGTGCTCACAGTTCCTCTGAATTTAAAATGTTTAGGTTAATTTACTAAAACTGCAGCTTATCACTAAAAGGAATAGTGAAAGACAGAAATGAAAGTTCACTGAAGACAGAGCAGTGTTGTTAAACTGTTTCCCACCATAAACGTTCTTCAGAGGTATAAAAACAGCCTACCATATGCTTCTTAAATGTTGTAAATAGGACCCATTATTTGCACTGTCCCTTTTACTTTTTCATACCCAACTCTCAAATGAAAAAAAGAACGAGGGAGAGAAGTTTATTTTTGGTTTTACCAGCACCACAGTCTATGTACTGCATGCTTAGATTCGTGCTGCGATTTTGTAACACTTGGACAGAGACTGATTTGTTGCCTGAATTTGCTTGGTAGATTGAATTAACCTCAGCTGCAATTTTCATTGCCTGCTTTCCCGTTTACAATACATAATTTAAATGGCTTACAGTAGATGATCTGTAAACCGGATGTTAATGGTCTTAGTTTATTTTTTTCTTTGAATAGTAATGCACTCTTTTTAGATCTGAAAACCACCATCACTTAAGTACTCTGCAGCAGGGAATCACTGACTGACAGTTTGTGTGAGGCTATGATGGCTGAAAGCAGATCTTTACTCTCGGTGTGTCTTTAAAAGCCGAGTGTCTTTCCCGGTCTATGCTTCAGTCTTGTAAGTCTTGAAACCATTGCATTTGATGAATGGAGCTGGACGGTCTGATTGTAGTGTTTGAGTGTCTCAACAACAGTAGCTTCTTCAGAGATCAATGACACTGAAATCTAAATAAGAGCTGCCTCCATAGCCCTGGTGTAATCACTTAAACATGTGGCATAATGCTCCTCACGCTGCTCTCTCCACTCATGGTTTCTTAAGAATCTATGGTATTTATATCAAAGGGAGGACCCAAAACCTGTATCACATATCCTAGTGTGGCTCATCACCTTATAAATGTAACTTTAAGCACTGAGTGTCATAAATGACACATACTTTTACAATAGTTTAACAATGTTATTAACCAATTCCAATAATTTTTTTTATATCCTTCTAAGGAGTCCTACACCTACAAAGACCCCATCACTGAATTTGTGGAGTGTCTGTATGTGAACTTTGACTTTGATGGTGCTCAGAAAAAACTTAGAGAGTGTGAGTCGGTAAGTTCCATCAATCTCCTTCGTATTTATTATGTTGTAATTTCTATTGGCTAATTTATTTGATGTTTTAGTCCATTTCTAAAGCTATCATGCTCTTACATCCAGGAATTCAGGAAATTCTGAATTGCAATAAAGTTTTACAATTTTTTTAAAACTGTTAGTTTGGAACAAAATGTCCTCTAGCTTTCCTTAGGTAATACACTTAGGGGAGGGCTCCTTCAACTTGACCAAAGAACGCCTGCAACTTTTCAATTTACCTCTATGACTCCTGGATTTCCCTAATGATGCGTTGTAATGAAACCACAGGCAACCCAAACCTGCCACTGGTCAGAGGAGCTTCTGAACTTTACCAAGTTGTGGTGAGAGTCATTAGTGATGCTGTGTCATGAGCCACACTTGCCTAAAGACAGCCTTAACTTTTGTCTTAGGCCCTGAAAGGGGTCTTGAAATCTTGACCACTGTCTGTGGGAGTTTGTGTCATGGGCAGTTGAGTGAGCCTTTCGGAAAAGCATCTGACTCACTGTCTCATGTTTTTATGATGCCCAGTAATCGTCCATCAGTCAAATGGTTAACAAGAAGCACTTCTGGGGTGTTGAGGTGGGCCCACGCACTGGAAAGAGCCTACTGTGGTTCAGACAGGCCAGGCATCTGTATTTCTGCTCTGGTTTATAATGGCCTTGTTTGATGGTCTCTGCATTAGATTTCATCTCCTTTTTTGCTGTGTCATACACTTGTATGTTTACAGTCAAAGCACTGACTTTGACTGCCAGTGCAATAATGCTGGAGAAAAAGGAGCAGTAATTTATGGTGTGCATATTGCACGACATTGGAGCAGAATTTCGTTGTATATTGAGAGGCTCCCTTCCCAGTGAAATCTGGGGAGAGGAGAGTTTCCTTTTTTTTTTTTTTTTTTTTTGCTTTATCATGGTTAGTGTGCATGGAACGTTGATTCTAAGTAATGGCCTTTGGCTCCTGTATCCTGGGGTTATGAACGAGCCTTGCACGTTCATGCCGCTCCCCTAAACCTGGAAAACATTACTTTTAGACATAAATTTCGTAGCTAATGTGCTACACACACTCATGGCCAAAATGTAAGTAGCATCACATTTACATGTCTTTGGAAGTCATTTCTGTGTGACAGGTTCTGGATGAAACAAACACAGTATGCTTTTCAGTTACACAGATCATAGGACTGAGTATCGAGACTGAACACTGATAGTACTGAACAAATTATACAGACACTTGAAAAATGACTAAATCACCCTAAAAGCCTCAACATACAAGTTGATAAGCATACTTGTTCTAAAAGTTACAGTGATGAATGTTTACTACCTGCACCTCATGCTTATTTCTAGGGTGCATCACAGATGCTTTCAGATAGTAATTTAAAAGAAATCTAAGAAAAAGAATCAGGAATCAGTACTGAAGTCAAGATATAGGTATAAAAAAACAGTGCCTTGAAATTTTTCAAAACCTTGCTGTTTTATGTAGAAAGGTCTTAAAAGACAGTCATTATTCAGACCTTTTCCTGCTCATTGAATAATCAAGTGCACTTACATGCCAAACCTCTTTTTTTGTTATTTCTTATATCTTGTGATCTAAGTAAAGCCTCAGGTGTACTTAATCAGAGTCTTGACTAATTAGTGCCTGTTCACACAGTGCCTGGTCTGACTCTTCACTGTAGGGAATAAAGAAAGAGTGGCTCTGGAGGTCCAGTAGCCAGAGGGCTCTCTTACCCTGAGATCAGGCAGGTGTGCTAATTACCTCTACTCTCAAAAGGCCTGTCCTCTTAGCATGCAGAGCGTAATGGAGATTTCCCTAATGATTTGGTCATTTGGACATGCATAGACATAAAAGGCTGAAATGTGGGTGATTTGAGTCTCATTTTCATCCCTGCTTCTTGACGATAAACGTTCGGAATGAAAAACATCTGGCCTGATCAAATGGGGCTCCCTCACAGAAGTAAATGTTTATAAATCATGTCACTGGTTTAGTGGGGGTCCCATTTCACTGTTAAGTTTGGGTATTCTTTTTCTTTTCCATTGTATAAAACAAGGCTGCATTTTTCTTGCTTTGACTTTTAATGAATGAGGTGCATGATGAGTTTTCAGATTTCTTTTAAACTCAGCAGCACAACAGAGTTAAATGGCAGTGCTTCACAAAATTGTTTGAGAAGACAAGGACTTTCCTATGTCCAAAAGCTCCAAGCTGTTTTCGTTGTACTCAAAGTGAACAATGTTCAGTGTTTGATCAGGCTGAACATGCATGCAAATTTGCTTTGCCAAGTTTACATTTGTTAGGTGCATACTTCTTCTCAGAGCAGACATGACCTTATATAGGAGAGCTTTTAATCTTTCGAGTTAGAAAAAAATAAAAGTTGTTTTCAGGCCCCTTAAGGGTGAACTTAAAAGGACATTTTTGTGCCTTTGTGAAAACTGTTTGAGAGTCTTTATTTCTTGGAAAACACAGATGACAGTAATTATGGCACTTAAGTGGACTGGGGATTTTGTTAAGATAAGTGTTGTCATTGGTCAAATGTGCGCTGGCTGATAGGGCCATGTAGTTGGGATTTTTTCAAGCAGAACAGCTGAGATAGTAGCAAATAGAGCCTAAGCAAACAGCAAGACCTGAGAGCGAACAGACCTGCTGAAGATGGAGGACAAAGACTGCACATGAACCATGCAGTGACAGCAGGAGTTCACATGCTTTCACTACTGTGGAATTCTCTGCACTTTACAGTCTGACCGTGCTTCATTTGAGAGTATTACACCGTCCCAAAGCAGGAGTGTAAGGCTGATGCAGGAGTGCAGAGTGAATGCTGATCAGAGCCTAGCTGCCATATGTGTCTGTTATTAGCCGGTAAATGCGCTGTGTGAATGCAGTGGCAGTGTAAATTGGTTCCACTGTGCAACTCGATGGACCCTGCGGCAGTGGGCATGATGAGCAGCGATAAGTCAGAGCCATTGCGGTGGATTGAGTGGCTGGCTCTGTTCCTACTCTGTTTCATGTGGATACTGTGGAATTCCAAGATTTGTGGTTGATTTGGAGTGCTGAGAATTGCCCCAAATCATTCTCCCCTCCACCTTCCAAATAGGGGTTTTCTCCTTTTTGACAGTTGCCAAAGTAAACTGTTTAAGAGCAATGAACTTTAATGTTAGAAGTGTTAAAAGCATGCTCCCTTTTTATTTTACTTCTTTTTTTTTTTTTACTTGGTACTCATGGTACTCATTTTCATGAATCATGTTTTAATCCTGTCTTAATCTGGCACATGTTTCAGCAATTTGGGTTTCCCCACTTTTCCACCTGTTAATGTCCCAAGACAAAAGGAACGGTTTTGATTTCCTTAATGAGTTCCTATAAACTGCATGCCCTGCTCTTTGTGCTCATTTAACTGGTTCCACTATCCCAGTTTTGGAAAACGTGCTGTTCGTCTGCTCCTTAAACACTTAACAGTGTCTTTAATCTAATTGTTTTAATCTCCTGAAGGTGCTGGTGAATGATTTCTTCTTGGTGGCATGTCTGGAGGACTTCATTGAAAATGCTCGCCTGTTCATCTTTGAGACCTTCTGCAGAATTCACCAGTGCATCAGCATAAGGTAAAACATCGTCACCTTTGCAGCAGAATTACACCGCATGTGTAATCCCTCCAACTCTTGATCTGTTCATAGATAGTAGCTCACAAATGTCTGACTTAGTTTATAGTTTATAACATGTCAGTTGGTCTTGGTCGGTCCCAAGGTTAAATCAACAAGTGATGAGTGTCTTAAGAAATTATGTTCATATTGTAGCACAGCGGAAAAAAAACAGAAAAAAAAAACAAATGTGTCCACAATGTGGTATTGCTTCCCTCTTCCCCTTCTCAATGCTCCCACTTTGCTTGCATCCCTTTTTATTACCTACCGTGCTGGAGGAAGTGTGTCCAAAGAGCGGCTGCCAGCACCTAAACCTTGATGGCACGTGCGCACACACAACCAGAGATCACAGACACATCTCATCTGTTTTTAAGCAGTTTTTAAGCAATTTTCAAGCCATAGGGCGGCCTTACACAACACAAAGATCTGACCGTAGTTCTTGCCCTCTGTCTCTATCTTGCTCTCTCTTTGTCTGTCTTTCTCTGATCTATCAACTTGCAGATTAGAGCTCAACACTGACATTAAAAAAATTAAATAAAATTGATATAGTTAAGCAGAGCTGAAGACTGAAAGGTGGGAAGACCTTTTTTTTTTTGCTTCTCAGTAAAACATGCTTTGTAGACAATTAACAACCCTCCCATTCTACATTTGGTTGAGTGTGGCAGGTGTTTTATTGCCACTTTACCCTAGTTGCCCTACTTTATTGCTCTTTTTATGGTATATACACAGCGTTGTAGGTCTCCAGAGAAGACACGCGATGGTTTGAATCCCTAGGTTTTTCCATTGGTGGAAAAGAGGTCTTTGGAATGAGATGGAGGTTTGGGCGGGTGTCATTGGTTTCCCTAAGCCTGGTTCTTATTACTGAGTATAGAACAGGGAGGCAGAGCTGCACTGACTGTGTAATGAGCTTTTTGTAACTAGTAGTCTGAGCATCTGTCCAGCATTTCATTTTTCTTCCTCCTTTGTGTAGAGGAAGAAACACTTGTCCGTGGCTGTGGCTAACAGATTGAATCTAATTAAGAGGATTTGGTATCCTCTAAAATTTTGCAGAAACCACATATGTGCATGCGTTCCTGCTGCCGTCATGTGTATTATGTGTTTAAGATACGTTTACCAATTTATTTTGTTAGTTGAAGCTTACAGCTTTTTGGGGGAAAATGCAGGATTGTAGTAATTGTATGTCAAGTAATTCATGGATCTACAGACGCTGGTATTATTTCATACAGCTTAGCACACTCAAGTATTTACTGTATTTTGTGAAAGTTGTATATGTTAGAGGAAAGTTTGTAATGAGGTTGAAGCCTGGAATTTGATCAAATTGTTCAAGTCTCCAGTTGCTGACAGTCTGGAATTGATTAGGAGTCATGTCTCCTTTTGGCTGCTTTGTCCCAGTAGGATCCATTTATCTGTTTATCTGTTAAAAACAGTTAGTGGTGAAGCTCAACTAGGAGGAAGAAGCAGAACTGTGATCATTTAGTATCAGTTTTTTTAGGATTGTTCAGCATCAAGTTAGTAAGAGTGAGGTCGAGATTGTTTTTTTTTTGTGTGTGTGTGTTTTGTCTCTTTACCCAGGCATAGATCAGATGCTTGTTTCATAATGAGTACATTTTACAGCTCCTGACTATTTTACAGACATCTAGCGTGTATTTACCAATAGTGTAATACAACTGGGACTGCACAATATATTGTCTTCCATTCATTATCAGGGGTTTGGTCTCTGCAATACGGATATTGCAACAGGCATATGCAAATGAGTCTAATGAGTCACAGTATTTTGGACTGGAAGATCCAATCATAACTCCTGGTGGATTGCAGGGAGTTCTGATGAATCAAGGTATTTATGTAAAAAGCCGAAGTCTATTTTAACCTTTAAAAGTGTAGCCGAATCAGGGCATGTAGCCAGAATAGGAGATGATGTCTCCATAGTTAAAATTTAGTGGACTACTACTTTTGTCCCCTCCATTTGCTTACTTAATACTTGCAAACATAAATTATATGATAAGGCAGTTTTGACCACCCTAATAGAGTACCATCTTCCAAATCAGTTCAGTTTTGGCCATTGGCTGAGAATTTTGTTCCATCTCTTGTCAGTAACTTTTTTCAAAGAACATTAATAGTTTGAAAATCCAGTCTTTCAATGCAAAAGAGGATCTTTCCACAATGCAAAGAGCATCTTTTACAATTGAGTCATTAAACCAACCACAGAGTAATTTTGGTTTTATCAAAAAGAGGGAAAAATCAATTCTGCCCCAAGCTCTCTGAGGTCTCTCCAGATGACCTGGAATCTCTCATTGCCTTCATGTGGAAGTGTTTAACAATGAATTTGTTAAAGTCCTCTATGGTAAAAGGGGCACTTCTGTGTTTTGAGTCCATTGCTCTCCCCGGACCCAGTTTGTCCCAGCCTTCGTGCCTGACCTCTCAGCTGAGTGGGAGGCTCATGGAGTAAAACTGGTCTCCCCAGTCCCACCAGCCTACAACCAGAATTGGATAAATCAACGATGAGGAGCCAGTGTATTTAAGGGGTCGAAGTGAAATCGATCCCTACCTGCCAGCCCTCCCCTGAGAACCTGGATTAGAGCTGAGTAAAATGAGAAGGCAGCTGGGTTTTACCAAGTCGGCTGGGCAGTGAGCATTAAAGGTCCATTTCACCCCACTTCGTTTCTGCTGAACAAATTTTTGCTTATTCTGTTTTGCACTACACATTAAGTTTATGCTTTGTTAAGCAGAATCAGGCGTAATAACTCTTGTTCTTGGTTAGTTTCACCTGGTTTTAATTGTTGTTTGCTCTTATGATAAGCAGAGACTATGGCTGAGCTAAATCACTGGTTTGCGCGTGTATGAGGGTTGTCAGATCAGGTCCTTCAGAAGAAACACAGTTGTGTTTATGTTGTTTCAATCTGTGAATGTGACTTCACTGATCAAATGGTTGGACATACTGTTTGCATTTTTCTGCCACAGTCAACAGTCTCTGAAGTTAATTAGAAGTTTTGTAAGGCTAACTATCCTTCATCTGAGAAGGACCAGAACTTAGTTCTGCTTTCTTTTAATAGAGGTAGAGCACTAGTATAGGTGTGGTGTTTTGAAAGACCCAGTGTTCTAATTGGTTTCCTGTGCCTTTTTGGCTATAATTGGTAATCAGCCCATAACGTGCTTTGCCATGTTTTTCATAGATCTGCTTGTCGACTTCCCCCCGGAGTCGACAAGCATTCATGTCTCCAATATCAATAGGGTCCCAGCATGATTTTGGACATGTGTTAACCATCACATCCTTGGCTCTTGTGATTTGACAACTGGCACTTTTGGTGATGGTTAGGTCTTAAATTATGACCTATGAACAGTCTGCCTTGTCATCCATCATTATCTACAGGTTGCTGCAGGAGGAAACGATATCATCTGTCATTTTCAGTGCTACAATCAGCCTACATGTTCGAATTCTTGAGAGAATTTCATGATTTGCTATAAATGTACAATGAGAGGAAAAGTATTCCGTTTTTTTTGTTGTTGTTTATTAAACTTCTGGTAGCCTAGTGGTTAGGGCATTTGCCCTGCAATCAGGGTTCAAATCCCAAGACTGCACCTCAGACCAGATAGAGTGCCCATTCTGACCCAGGTCTACCACCAAAAGCACATACAGTGGGCATGTGAGCATTGGCTTTGGACCAGGAGCAGTAGAAGGCTGTGACCTCCTCTGATCAATAAAGTTTTCTTTTACATCATGAGGACGGCCAGGTGTAATGCTTATTAGGGAAGAGATTGCACCAGGTTTTACAGTGGGAAGAAGGTGATGCTGCGTGCTGTTTGGGCCAGTGTTCTTGGGTCCTGGTATATACAGTAACCCCCCAGTTTTATGCGGATCAGGAGTTGCAGATTTTTTTTGAGAGCCAAACTGTTTTACGTGGAAATCGCCACAATAACGTTGGAAACTGGCAATATCCTCCTCCTTTTTTTGCTCCAAAAACCGTTCACCTCGCCACGGTATCCCAATACTTTTGCTCAGTGGGGAATTTAAACTAAAAGAGGCGAATACGCGTTTACATTTTCTTTAAGGGTAATGCGTTCAACTGAGTTTAACATTTTTCTGGGAGCATATTTGGGGGCATATTTAGGGTTTACACTATTAAAAAAATATATGTATTTTTGGGCATTTCTTCACACGTTGAAACATAACCCCTGCGAAAAGCGGGGAATTGCTGTATGTGGATATTACTTTGACCGATCTAAACATTGTCCATAAGACAATACACTTTTTACTGATAAGAAATGTATTAGGAGATACTGAGTTGTTTATCCTGTCATATAATCACAAAGATGTACGTGAAGTATGGAGAATCATGAATATGGGCCACTTCTCTGCAAACAGTAGTGAGGCAATACACCTCAGAAAACACAGCAATGCACAGATGTACCAGGAGATATTGGAGAATAATTTGGTCATATTGGCCAAGAAACTGTATGTGGACAGAGACACCCCAAAAAACCAATATAACTTGAGACTAGTTTCTTAAAAAAAAGTGTGAATGTGCTTGCCAATTTGCTGACTTTAATTCCATAGAAAATTTATGGGGGATTTTGAAATTGAGTCCATCAGAGGGACACTCACAACCTTAGGGAATTGAAAGACGATTTGCCAAGAGGAATCGGCCAAAGTTGAACCACAATGCTGCAAAGCAGACGTCTCAAAACTGCATTTTCTGGCAATGGCTGTGCTGTTTTATTTTGTGGTATCTGAATACTTTTGTATTAGTTTAATTTTTAAAATCTTCAGTTATGCCTTGGAATGCATACTTTTTGCTCATATTTATAAGTGCAAAGTCTAAAGATGTTTATAAATGTGAAGAAGATATATTGATTGGAAGAATATTTAAAACATCTGGATGCTCATTTCACTTCAGTCACAGAAAATAACAGTCAAAATAAAAAGCATCTAAAAATTATTTATGAGCTTGGTGTCAAATTAGGCTAATTTTATGGTGTCAGAGATCAAACTCGCCCTTATATCATTTGTTTAAAATGTGAATGCAGCATGTATCATAGCAAGAAAGGCAACGTATGTAATTGTCGTCCAAAACAACGGCAGGGAGCATTGGCTGCGTAGAATTGCTAGATGCATTCAAAAGGCTTTTTCAAAACCTCTGGCTTCTTATCTGGGAGGCATATTCATGCTCAGGTCTTGGAGCCCTTCATTTAGGAACAGTTGCAGACCTCGATCGAATATGCCATAGAAGTGAATGAGTGGTCAGTAGAGGACCTTAAAGAGGACCTGATGAATCAAGGGCTGGTGTAGCAACCATCTCTAATGGACTTCCTTTCGACTCACTTCATCTCGTCCCCGCTTTTGGAAGGACATTTTCATTTGTCTGTCATCATTCCCTCGACCTTACTCCATCTCCTCACAATGATGTAATTGTATTCCTTTTTTATGGGCTTCTTAGCGTTGGTGTGAATGATCATTATTGCCTCGCTTACATAATGAAAGGCATTTGTCTCTCTGGAATGCTGTCCCAAACGTTAAGGTTTGACAGCAATTTCACTATCCTCCAGCACTTAGATGAGATCAGGTCTGTGTAATGCCTTTGCCTACATTTATGTAGCATTTATGTAAAGTTGTATATAGTATATCAGGATTTCATCCATCTCTCATTTGTCCTAATGGCCTCTTGTTTGTCTGCAGCATGCTGGCGGACAAGCTGAATATGACTCCTGAGGAGGCAGAAAGATGGATTGTCAACCTCATTCGCAACGCCAGACTGGATGCAAAAATCGACTCAAAGCTGGTAGGAGACGAGACTTTCTTCTCATATTTTTTTTCATCTGTATCACATTCTCTTGAGTGTTCTGATACTGAGCTTGTTGTTTCTCTGTTCTCTCTACTCTGTGGTCTCTATTCCAGCCTGTCAGTCAAAAGAAAACTTTCCCATCTTTTTTGTGGAATATGTCTACTATATATCAATGTATATAACATTAACAATCAATCAAGTGATTATTTTGGTCGTGTGCCTCAATGAAAGGTTCCACCTCAGACATACTCCTCCACCGAGGCTGAAAAACTGTATTATTACACTCTTTCTACAGCACTCAATGTCATAACAAACCCACCATGGAGCAGGCCCCCCTGTAATCTCCCAAATCACACAGCTTTGTAATGGTGTGGCCTAGAATTAGTCCCAGTGTTTGGAGCTCAGTTGGGCTGTGGCAAGATGGTGGCTAGTTCTGAAGGTGTGCCTTTGGAAACTGTGTTTTCTGTTTGAGTACTGAGTGATTTTCCTACCTTTGGCAGGGTCATGTGGTGATGGGCAACAACGCAGTCTCTCCTTATCAGCAAGTGATTGAAAAGACTAAGAGCCTGTCGTTCCGCAGCCAGATGCTGGCCATGAACATTGAGAAGAAGATGAGCCACAGCAACAGGAATGAGGTCAGAGCATGTCTCTCTCTGTCTGTCTGTCTCTCTCTCTGTGTTTGTCTGTCTCTCTCTCTCTCTGTCTGTCTCTCTCTCTCTCTCTCTCTTTGTCTCTCTCTCTCTCTCTCTGTCTGTCTCTTTCT